>JBBMOC010000087.1:85216-152442 GCA_037975185.1 Centropyge bicolor
GGGATTTGATTAATAGCTCACAACACACACACACACAGCCAAGTTAACTCACATGCCTTCCAAAACGAGGCAGCTGCCACCCACGCACCAATACGCACACTAGATAGCTCAGTATAACAACATCAGAAAATGAAGTGCCCACCCACCTACATGCAGTCACACGCTCAAATAGCTCCCCTGCTGTGGGCAAAAGCACACACAGCGAAGAGCCGTGCCAGGTTTCGGGTTTGATGAGCACTGTGGTGAGCAAGAGGTCTGCACACACACACACACACGCTCACATACATATATATTTTGCTGTTATGGAGGAATCACTTCTGCTCTGCCTTCAGATTAAATATGAGTCACAGCACAGGAAAACACACATGCACTCGCGGCCTCATAGCTGTATGGGAAAGCCACGTACTGCAGGCTCGGCGATGCATATAGTACATATTGTCCATGTGGCTCACACACACACACACACACACTGCGGCCATGTTACATATTACCTGTAACCTACTTATGCCAATGTACACTCACCCACTCTGTTGCTCTCGCTGTTTCTCCCACACACGCTCAGAGTGACACATACATATACACACTTTCCATCAATCTCTCTCTCTCACTCACACACACACACACACACACACACACGTGCTGGCAGACTGATGTGCTTATTCATCAATGCATGCGCACATGCATGCGTGGGAGATGGTCACATCAGAAGTAGACATGGTACAGGCAGCGTAGAGAGGGGGAGCAGAAGGGTGTGTGTGTGTGTGTGTGTGTGTGTGTGTGTGTGCCAGCCAAATGCATGCTTAGCCGAGGTCAGGAGTCCTCCCGATCTCGTAAGCTGATTGTGCTGATATTTGGCAGCTTCAAGCATCTTCACACGTTTGATGTGAGAGACGTGCAAAGGGCCGGGTCTTTCAAAATAAAGGTCGTAGAACTTTGGAAGTTCACTTCTTTTTCTTTTCGGTTTTACATACAATAAATCTGCTGATATTATGGACATTAAGGCCCAGAGGTTACTTGCAGGGTTAACCCCCATGGTGATGGTGGCGAGGTCTCGATCAGTCATCAGCTCCTGAGTTGAATCAGACCCAGTGATCAGTCGCCTCACCCATTGAATAAAGGATGACGTTTCTAGCCTGACTGATACTGGATTTGGGATAAAGATAAATTCCTCTAATTTTTGCCTTTATTCATGACCTGACTGTAGAGACAGACAGGAAACATGTGGGAGAGAGCAAAGCCATAATGACGTGCAACAAGAGTCCTGAGCTGGAAGTGAAACTGAATAAACTAAATAAATCACAACAGTAAAATAAAACCTCTCATTTACTTTTCCACAGGTGAGTTAGCGTGACAAAAAGGACATTTATATCACATCACCGGTGCTGGTCATTATCTTCATTTCACGGACCGAATGTGCTTTTTATGGCTCGTATTTAAAGAGGTGTTAAACGACAGACAGCGGGCGAAAGACTGTTAGCAGAGCGACCAGACGAGCGTCATAAAGTGAAGATGGATGTGAAGGAGAGACAGAGCACACAGACTGGAATAACACAAAATCAATCCAAATCGTATGTTGGAGAAGGATGGAGGGTTAGCAGAGAGGGATCGCACTGAAGGAAAGATCTTCAAAACGTAAGGAGCGGCATGCCAATCAGAGAAACCCTGCAGAGGAGGGTGGAGAGCAGGAGCAGGAGGAGGAGCAGGGATGGAGGCAAACAGAGGCGCTATCAGATGAGACAGATGGAGAGGACGGAGAATCGCTGATCGCCAGAGGAGAAGTGGAGCGAGCCATGAATGGAGGGAAGGGGAGTGGGCAGGAGATGAGAGGGAGGAGGAGAGACAGTCCCGCGCTTTGTTGGCGGACAGTGGTGGACAGCTTGTGTTACGGGGAGAGATAAGAGATGAGGGGAAATTGAGGAGCGAGGAGACGACGAGAGGCTGCAGAAAAACACATTTTAATAGGTCCTGATGCTCGTGTCAGTGTGACCGTGACCTTGCTGCGAGAGTCGTCCTGTGATGCAGGTGACACGGCTTCAAAATTGATTTCAGGTCTATTTAGACGTTTGCTGAAAAAACACACAATGTTAGGTTCAGGCGAAATTATTAATAGATTCAGTTTGCAAATGCCGGCTGTCTCCCACACACACACACACACACACACACACACAGAGCATGGAAACGGGAAATGTCACAGAGGAGATTGACGGCCGGCTTCATTTCACGTCTAATCTTCCTGAACAGAATATTCTGAAAACCAAACGTCTCTTTTATCAAAGCCTCGTGTCTCGCACTTCATTTAATTATAGCTCCAAACTTCCAAAGCACTTCTCCTAGATTGCCGCCAAAGCTCTCACGTACCTAAAACCAAAACACACACACACACACAGAAACGGAAAGATTAGAAAGGCGGGACGTCTCTGGAAGCCATTAGCTGATGAGAGCTGGTTTGATGTCACGTCCTTCTTTGCTGTTATTATTTATGGAGACTCACCTTGTTCGTCAAGGTGAGTTTTAGATCTATTATTGTTGAGCCTTTCTTTGTAATCCGCCCATCTGAAGAGAGGAGGACAAGAAGCATTTTTAGCCAAGCAAATCACATTTATTTTAAGCGGGAGCTAATTATTTTCGTGACTTTTGCAGCCTTTTGAGGCTCGCTCACATCCTTCACTGTGACAGACTGACAGGCCGAGCTTTATGTTCGCAGGGGAATTAATGATGTACAGGCCGGACATGCAAACAAAATATTTCCGTGCTTAAGCTGCTAAAAATAATTTTCAGTTTGATCTTTCTCCTAAAAGAATCCGAGAGAAAAAATACATAAATTAAAAAGCTAATGAGGCTGAGGATGCACCAGCGGACCCGTTTGGAATTAAGCGAAAGTCTCGGCTACATTAATGCCATTAAATGAACAGTTAACCCTGATTAATCCCAGTGAACCCTGTTTAACACCCAAATATGATCCATGTAAATATGAGCACCTGAGAGCCACTTTCTCCGCAGGCTGTTCATTTAGATGATGTTTTAAACTCGGGGCAAGTTGAAATGTGGATCTGAGGAAGCAGCTGAGTGATTATGCTTTATTTTTTGACTTGTGTTATTGCATGGAAGTAAATGGAAATGCATCTATTTGTCAAGAAGGACTAGTCAGGAATGAGGTGCTTAAATGAAAGGCTTTGGTAGATTTTAAAGAAATTATATATAAAGTCAATAATGAAGTCTCTAAAAGTCGGTTTAAAATTTAAAAACGATGCTCCCACTGCTGCACCGTCAGAATGAGGATGCACAGTGAATTATGACGTGGAACAGTTTGTAGTTTTAGAGACGACAGGACAAAAAGACAACAAGTCACAGATCAACTTGCTGGTTTAAATCCAGAATATGACCTGTTTCTGATGATGAAGTCACCAATCGCTGAAAGAGAGTGTGATTGTCGGGCAGATTATTTGTCCAGGAAATGAGGAAAAAGAGAGATGAAGAACACAAAAAACTCCCAAAATGCTGCAAGTGTTTCCAGATGTAACGACGGCTGTGAGACTCGGATTAACACTTCTACAGCGATGTGTGAAATTCATTCTCAGCATTGAGGAGCGTCTTCAGTGACCACCGTCGGTCCAAGGCACAGCTGGCCTTGGAGAGACACGCAGATCCCTGAATGAACGGAGGGAGAAGGTCCTCGCAGAGAGGCGGCGCCGGCGGCTCCTCGTCGGCCCGGTGGTTTGAAAAAAGCGTAGGCAGCGAGTGCACAGAGTTCACCGAGCTGCAGGCCATGATGCTCATGGTGCTGAGGACAGATAACAAAGCCATTTAACGCCGGGTTTGTTTTGTTATGTCGTGACGTTTTGGTGAAATTAATCAGCTTTGGCTTCGGCAGCGTTCTTGTTCGTTTAGTTTGTACTAGAAAACGAATGCTTGTGGACGCTTCTTCTATTAAGAGTGTGATGTGTTTTTGTATTAAAGAACAGGTTGTTGAGCGTTATCTCAGTATGAGGTGTTCTCTCATCACATGTTGGCATTTTAACCCCGTTTTTCCAACCATGTTGAAAATTCAGTCCCCATGTGAAAACCTGCATGTCTCACCTCCTTCTCTCCCTATTTCTTGTCTGCCGCTTTCAATCTGTCCGACAAAGCTGGAAATGGCAAAAGTCCAATGTGCATATTTATGAAGAATAAAGCAGTGTAAATCTTATAAGAGTAACTATGGAAGAGTTGTAGTAACATACTGAAAATTTGCCACAAAGACAGTCAGACAGAGTACTTTATTAAAGTACTTTACTTATTTATTAATAACTTATTTATTTATTTATTTATTAAATTCTGTAATTAAAAAATTTGATGACGAAATAAAATATGTGATCAGAATTTGGCTTTATCATATATTTCATATTGATCCTTTTGATACCAAATACGCTTTAGCCTTTGCTGTATGTGTATCTATGTCAAAATAACTGTGAGGGTACATTATGCTCCATTGGTCAACATTTCAGTAGCATGCATCTGTAATCTCAACATGACCCAGCTGGCAGACGGACTCTGCCTCCTAAACTGGCTGGACGGATGCAGCATGGATCAATAGACACTATATTAAAAGCTACTGGATTAGTGTCCTGTTGCCCGGCTCTCCCGCTGCTCTTCCTCCCTTTTCTTATCCTCTCCCTCCGTTTCCCCGCCTCCCTCTATCTCCTTCTCCGTGGCGAAGAGTCCGTGCACATTGATCAGCCGAACCACAATTAGCTTCCTCTGTGTACATGTTTGTTTGCCTGGGTCGTGAGCAGACGGCCTTATCTGTTCTCTAATGTGTGTCAGGGTTGGATGCTGGGCTCCGTTTGGACAAACATTGATAAGATTTGAATCAGGAGTCTGCACCAAATGTAACTGGAGGCGGGGGGGGGGGGATTATATACTGGGAGGCTGTGTGTGTGACTCACCGCACATCATCCAGAGGTTTCCCCATGACTCTGATTAGAAACTGCAGCCACGGAGCGAGGCTGTGTGAGAATACTAATATCATCACAGTGGGGTGTTGGTATTTGCAGAAGCAGCGCAATCATGCACACGCAAACCTGAATTACTTTACAAACTTAAAGAGCAATTTACAGCATTTAAATTAATTCCCAAACACTTCCTGTGAGCTTCTGCATCGCTGAGGCTGATGTAGTGGTATGTCCTCAAAAACTGGCTTTTAAATGGATTTTCTGTGAGACTCAGATCCAAGAACCAAACATTTTACACTTATAGGATTTAAACAAATACAAAATTCTTGTTAGAGTTTTCAGGAGCTCGCTTGTTTGAGCAAATTCACTCACTAGTTAAAAAAGTAGAATAACGAGGTACCAAATCAAAAACAGTGTAAAATTTCCTGACCAACTCCTGCCTGTTCAGCAAAGCCACCTTAAATCTGTAAAATCTGGGGTTTAGTGTAAAAATCCGGTCGTGCCAGGGTTTATTTTAGGAGCTTTGGTTGACTGGCTTCGACTGAGTGATAATCAAATGCTTGATTGTGTTTGGCAAAGTCTCATAAATGACTCAGTGAAAATAAAAAAAAAAATGTCCAAAATGCTGCCACACAGGTGCAGCTGTGGCTCCGTTGGCAGCCAGATTGCTCATCAAACGAAACCACATCATCTCTTTACTACATGAGTCACGCAGTGTTCAATGTGATTCCTCCCACTTGCAGCTGATATTTGCTTTTGTGGATGCAACCTTTTATCTTTTAGTCACAAGTCACTGCGGAGACATGGCAACGAGATCTTTGGAGAGTCGAGCGCTCGGCCTCTGGAGGCCTGATACATGCCTGATGAAAAAGCTTAAACCAATTTCATGTAATGTTTAGCCTCAACTGACTCAGGTGACATCACTTGAGGCGACTTGTTGGACGTCACATAAGCAGATTGGTTCTTTAAAAGAAACACAGACGGCTGAAAATGCTGCCTATCTTTCTGTCTTTGTAAACAAAATTTGAGCCTCCTGAAGCATTTCAACACACACACACTCCTTCATGCATCAACACAACCAGTGTGTGTGTGTGTGTTTCCCTCACTAATAGTATTTGCCAGACTGTTCTGCCATATTCATTCTCATGTTGCTGGAGCATCAGTCTGCTGCACCACTGTGGGTGAGGAAGCCTCAGCCTCGCCGGAGTCTGGCTGCCGATGTGAGCGGCATGCTAATCGTGTGGAAGACCAGGGTAGGGGGGTATAGCCTATATATACACACACACACCTACAGTACACATAGACTTAACACAATTTCCTCAGTGATTGATGCCGTGGCAACCCAACGCCACGCCTCGTCCCTCCCGTCCTCTCTCCGCAAGTCCCGCCCCCTCCAGCGACTCATTGGCTGTCACAGGGCTGTCAGTGGGTCACGGATGAGAAACAGAATGCGGAGCTTTGTGACTCACTCTGCTCTCCTGCAGAGGAGGTTCTCTTCTGATAACCTCAGGTGTTCAGCTCTGTGATCTCCGTCTCCTCCAGCTCAGAACATTTCCAGATAATGTGACCTTGAAAAAACGCTGTTCGGCCGATGAATTCCGAGAGCGTCCGTGATGATGGGGTGTTGTTGGCTGGAAGATTTATAAGCATCTTCCAGCCTCTGCAGCGTAGTGCCTGTGCTGTGTTGTTAGCAGGAGGGGAAGGGCAGTTTTATGACTTGGTAGCTTTCGTGCATTCTTCCAAGCTGGTTTCCACCCAAGTCCTCAGGTCACACCAGATGAATGAAAACGTAACATAATCGAGGTAGATCTTTTGTAAATAGCTGTATTAATTGCAGCCCTTTTACTCCCATGTCATTGTAGTCATCTCCACAACTGGGAGACATCGTAGCTGTTGGAAAATCCCTGAGGAAATACTTACATCCCTTATTATGTGAAGGGTGATGCTGGAACCTGTCTGTTGCACCGAGTATGAAAAGCTGTAGTGAAACTTGAATGTGTGATGAGATTCTTGGCCTTGTTGAATTTGATATGTCCTGATTTTAAATGATAATTTTTGCCTTAAACAGCTGCTTTTTAAGACTAAAAACTTCAACTGCATTTGAGAAGTTTGACTTATTTTGCTAAAGAGAAATATTTTGTACAAAAACTTTTTTTAGATTCCAATACCAAACCCTCATAAAATGATTTGAAAACAGTATACGCTCCCTCACCTTCTGTACATCAGTGATCTGTCTTTCATTGCCAGTTTTCAATGTTCTCAGTTTTGTGTTTTGTGACAGTGATGTTGCACAAAAGTCAAATTGCTAAAACTATGTCAGAATCTGGATGAAAATATAGATTAATCTTGACCTATTAATCATTATTTCACTGGACAAAAAAACCAAACATTTGCTGATGATATGCTGCTTTTTTATTGTAAATTGAACATCTGTGACTGTTGGTCTAACATTTAACAAATATTAAAGATACAGATCAGCAGTGAAAATAATTATTAGATTCCGCGCTATTCTGTTTTCTGAACCATTTTTAGTCCATTCTGTCATCGCTGAAGTAAAATCACAGCAGATCACTGGATTCTCATCTGTCGTCTTTAATGCCTGTTTACTTCACTATATGTGAACTTAAATGCGTTTAATGACCAAAAGGTAAAAATGGTACAAGACATTTCAGAGTAAAATAAAACTCTTTATATGCAGATCAGGCTTGTTCGTGTTTTTACGGACCTGCAGTTACTTGTCACTTTCTCCTGTGTGGCCTAACAAAATGATTTACTTACCTCACGTCTCTATTTTTGACAGTCGTTTTCTACATGGTCAACAAATTGCAAATATAATTCATCAACCACAAACTCCGGTGGCGTCTCCTTCGTTTGTGTTCCACCTCGTCAATTTTGCGCCCATGTCGCGCTGTCACTCATCCTCTCTTGTAATGATGGGAGCTCGAGATCTGTTTTCGGATGAATTATTCTGTTTGCATCTTAATATAAAAACAAGAAGATGAAGGAGGGAAAAAAAAAAGATTCATCGCTGCTCTGCCAAACTGTTGACATCTTCACAGGCTGTCTCCACTCAGCCGAGAGCTATTTTAAGACTGTTGTTAGTGAGGAACCAAATGCTTGTTATTTTTGCTGCCTGTGAGCGTCCTGGCTACGAGACATTGTTGACTCTCTCTCTTCCACTCGTTCTCTATCTCGTCCTGTCTTTGCTCAGCGTTTGCCTGCTTGTGTGCGCTCTGGATTTCATGCACAAGTTAATTTGTATGAGCATATTTGTCTTTTGTGCCTCGGTGTGCGTTTGTGTGTACATGCACATGTGTGTATGTTTGTGTGTGTGTGGAGACTGGTGATAAGCTTATTGAGGACCTCGGGATCACAAACTCGCCCATGTGAGGTTTTAAGCCACATCAGCTCCCACTCGAAAACACACACACACACACACACACACACACACACACACACACACACACACTCATGGACAAACAGCTGAAGATCAAAGTCTGTTTCAGTGTTTGAACGTTGAAAACTTGTACGTTGGTGTGTTACTTTTAAATGTATGTGCTCACATGTGTGTGTCTGTGTGTGAAGCCACTAAGCTCTCCCATAAATCTTCCAGGATCAAAGTGACTCTGGAAAGGTGGCAAATAAGTGGATGAAGGGGAAAAAGGGTTTGGCTGACTTTACTGCAAGTGCTTCCACCAAAACACACACAAACACACACTGATCACACTCTGGTGTTTGTCATATCTGTGTTCGTGTGTGTGTGTGTGTGTGTGTGTGTGTGTGTGCGCACTCTTGGCTATGCCTGTAGCATCTTTCTCTTTGTGCACTTTCCGTGTGTGAATTACTTTTAAGTTACTTTTTAAGTTACCATGAAAGCAATTTTTACAGTCTTTGCCATATTTAACTTAGAAAATACTAAATGTCAGAGCTTCCTGCTTGCCCAGTTGTTAAGACACTGCCAACTGTTAAATAAATAACACACATAAATAAAGGCTAAAATGCCTAAAACTCAGCTTAGAAAAACACTAAATTTTCCTCAATTTAAAAGACTGACTCACAAAAGATGATGTGAAGTTGGTAACATTCAAACAAAACACTGAGCCAGTCAAACTACTGACATTATAATTCAATTATCAATTTATTTACTTAAATCACTGCCGACCGAGCCGCTGTCGCTTTACTCTGCAAAGTTTTACATGTTTGATCTTCAAACCTGGTTCAATAAACTGTGGGTAACTCATCATGCATTAAACAGCACGTCCTCTTTTTGTTTCCAAGTAGTTCCTTGTTTTATGGTTTTGTTGTGAAGAGCAGGAACTTCTTTGGAAAGTCTCGGTCAGGGGGCATTTGAGTACTTGTGGGAAGCGTAGGAAAAATGGACTCTGGCTTGCTTTTAATGTGGAAAATGTCCACATTGATTTATCACACTCTGTCACATTGTTTAATTTGCAGAATTCAGATTACATCACAAATTACTGATTAATCCACAAGGAAACTGCAATTACAATCTACAAATTTAGTTATTAAGGTTTTGTTTTACAGACTTGATGAGTTTTGCCAGATATAAGATGCAATTTGTGATATGTAAAATTGTAAAACAGTTAATTTCAGCCACAGGTACATTAAGGTACTCAAAAACAAATCTTTAGTAATTAGTACTGAAAAGATTTGTTTTGTTTTTGTTCACTTCAACTTGATTTTCAATGCTCTTAATTTATTATTTAGTGAGACATTTCAAATTCATCCGTATCCTTTCTGTCTATAAGACGTTGGATCCTGCTGAGTGTGTTGCTCCGTCCAGAATGAGGCTTGTTTGGCCCTGGCCGTTTCTTCGAGGGCCGACTAATCCATGTTATGGAATGATAATGAGTTTGGAGGAGAGGAGCAGGAGAAGCTAATAAAGAAGGAGGGCAGGACTCTTACTCTTTCTGTCGGCGATGGTGCCGTCATTGATCACAATTAGCGAAGGGAGGAGGGTACGCCGCCTTACTTAGGAGAGGAGATCGGGCGGAGCGGACGCTTTGGGGAAGGAGAGGAGTTACAGTTACGTAAGGGAGGATGATAGGAGGTGTCGTTAAATAAGGGAGGCGACATGATGATGAGGAGGAGGGAGAGGAAGGAAGGAAAGAGGAAGAGTTGGGGTGAGATGGGAGGAAGGTTAAGGCGGAAAGTTGAGATTAATCAGGGTGAGAAGCCGAGGGAGGAGAATAAATGAGAGGACAAGGCGTGAAGGTCGAAGGACTGTTTTCCCTCTGTGCACTTAGCATGTTGTTTTGCTTGTACAACACGACAAGGTCACGCCTCCCGTCACGGACTGTCGTTCAGAGAACCACAGCCTCTTAAAGCCACAACACTCGCTTATTCTTCTAAAATCCTGAAGCACATCTTGACAATTTTCCGCTTTAATGTTTCACCCATGTTCGTCTCCATCGTGCAGAAATCATGGCCGTCTCTGTATTGTTGCCAGGCCTCCTGCTGTAGTCTCAACTAATCTGGTTCTGAAATGATTAGTCCATTAATGGATTAGTCGCTTGGCACAAAATTAATTGACAACGTCGTCATAATCTCTTAATCACTCAAGTCATTCGTCGAGCAAAAATGCCGAGAATTTTCTGCTTCTATCTTTAAAAAATGGAAGGATTTGCTGCTTTTCTTTGCTTTGAGCTAAATGCTAACATGTTTTATTTTAGCGTGTGAGCATGAATTACATGTGAGGATGATGAGGATGTCATTCATATGGCAGGTATTTGCTCAGGAATCAAAGTATTACACAAATTGAAATTTTGATCCGATGATGGCGCTTGCTGAAAAGTCAGAGGATCGTCAACGTGATTACAGTTGATCCTGAGGGGATCATGAACGTCTGAATAAGAAACATCCAAT
Source organism: Centropyge bicolor (assembly GCA_037975185.1). NCBI lineage: Eukaryota > Metazoa > Chordata > Actinopteri > Pomacanthidae > Centropyge > Centropyge bicolor. The sequence continues at coordinate 96,031 of JBBMOC010000087.1, forward strand.
AGTTGTTGAGCTACCTCACTTCAAACACAAATGTCAACCTCATGGCGTTCGAGGAAAAGTTGGGATCATTTAGGATACATCATCTGGTCAGTAGGTTTCATCCTCTGGGGACCATGAATGTTTGTATAAATATCATGATAATCCATTTTACAGTTGTTTCTGTCTGGACCAACTCTTCTTCTTCTAAAATTCTTTCCAGCTGAAGAGACACTTGAAGTTTAATCTTAGGGGCTGTTTACCTTGGTTTAACACACTAATGCTCTGTCGTGAGAAGCTGGAATTCATGAGTGCAAATCTTTTCACATTGCTCACTATTGTAAACTAAATCTGTTTGATTCTGGACAAAGAAGTCCACCTTGGTCTCTAGGAAACTGTGAGCAGCATTATTCTTTTTTAGAGTAAAGATTATACAGTTAATTGGAAAAAAAACAACATGACAAGTCAAGCTGTGTTTTGCATATTGCTTCAACTTGTTTTTCTTTCAAGCGGTTTGAAATTCAATGTTGTTTCATGGCTTAATTTGTGTGTTTGTGTGTGCGCCTACATTCGTCGGCTCTGACAGACAAACTGGCCTTTCCATAATGTCAGAGGTCAATCATCCCACAGACATTATTGAACCGTTCTCTACCTCCGTCAGCTCCCTCCTTTCATCCACCCATGCCTTCTTCCCTCTACAGATAAACAAAGAAATAGCAACGACTGCTGGGAAAAGACGAGGCGTTATCACCCAGAGCGGCATTAAAGATTTATTTAGTGGTGGTGAGTCAGGCAGCGAGGTCTTCTCCAGTTTGTCCTTCGACGCAAGAAGACTTTCTATGACAAACCGATTCACTCAGTAACCCACTGAGGACACAAACACTGTGTCGACACACCAACACGCAACCTGCGGACAGGCGTCTTGTCTTTCATTACGTAATATCCAGTGACCGTAGGACAGTTTCACGACACAGGACAAGAGCATAAATAAAGGTCCTGCATGTGATCTTGACAAGCAAGGATGCATTAGATTGATTAACGGTTGATTTACAAAATGTGAAAAATGCCCCTAAACGTTTTCAAAAGATTTTTTGTGCAAAATATTCACTTTAAAATTAGATGAAATATAAATCAAATTGAACGTCGGAACCAGCTAATATTGAGAGCTTTTGACTGTATCACATGGTCTTTTCAATAACCTTTAACAGTTCCAATCACAACTGAGCCGACTGCTGATGAAGACCATGTTGATAAGGTTGAAAGCTTCAGAACGAGTGAATAAGCCAAAGTAGAGCTTGTTTTGTCAGCTGCTGTTTCCAGGGTTTGAGAAGACGAATTAATCTGTCAGTGGTTAAACTTAGTGTGAATTCAAAATGATGCTAAAACACTGAATATTTGAAATTAGATAGAAATTATTCACCATCAAAATTGTTGTTGACAGTCAAATAATTACTAAATCACCAATGTCAGAATGATGCATCACATCTTCGTCACGTACTTGAAAAACATGAATGCAGAATTTATGACTTATGTTTGTGAAAGAAGCTTTTTTCAAGAGGAAATTGTTGCCATCTTTCTCGCTTTTTAAAACCAAAAAAAATAAATAAAAAGAAAACACAGATTTAGCCAAAGGGTCGGGTTGAGACACCTGTCAATCAAACAAACAACCAACCCATCTCCTCTTCATCGGAGCTGGAGTGTGTAAAATAACCCAGATACACATTAAAGAAGTGAAACCAGGATGTTGCAAGGAAAACTGTGTTGACATGTTTTTCAAGAGAAGTTGTGCATTTTCCTGGTTGAAGTTTTTTTTTATATATGTTTTGGAGCCGTTAGAGGAAGTGCAACTCAAGGCACTTCCACATGGGCCTTAGCGTTCAGTGGTGGCGGCTGCAGCTTCCAGACATCGACGATGGTGCAGTTTAAACAAATCTGTGTGCATCTGTTTTATTGATTGAGCACGCTGTAACAGGAAAGCCTCTGATCTCACATTCTGGAGACGATGTGTTGTTTCACCAAACAGAAAACCCGCTCAAACAGCGTCTGCTAATGCTTTTTACAGTCCGTTCAGTCCTGAGTATGTGTCACGAGGGCGGGGCTGACCTGCAGAAGATGACACAATTGACTGACAGGAAGTTTAGACGACCACAGAGAAGCTTTTCAAAGAGCACTTTTGAGTAATTACTACTTGACACCTTGACTGAACGCGAGCCCCTGAAGTGAACGCCCAGCTCGAGCTTCCTCCTTTATGGGACAAACAACTACTTTACTCACAGCTCAAGTTTAAAGTTCAGGTTGTAGGGTGAAGGTTGGCAGTATTTTTTTTTTCTTATTGTCAGCAAAGACCAAAACCAGCACTAAATTGTTCCCACTATGTAATGTTTGTATGTGCATATTGACAGAATTTTAGCTTATATTAAAGCTAAAACAATTCATCTCTAGTTCCAGTTGTGAGGATTAGCTTCTTTTCTTTATCTTATGTGATAGTAAACTGAGTGTCTCTGGGAACAATTTCACATTGGGCCTTCAGAAAATTACAATTGTGAATAATTCAGTGTTTTCATTCACTTTCTAGTCCAAATGATTAATTGATTAAAAAAAAGATAAATTTAATTGAAATAAAAGTTAGTTGCAGCCACTACATGACTTTATTTTTTAGGATTTCTGTTTCACTCTTTTATATCTACTTTAAACATTAAACTCTATCTGAATCATGCATGTGCACTCAATTTTGTTTGTATAGTACTTTAAATACAACGCAGTTCATCCAAAGAGAGAAGGATGAGAAAGGTGACAACAAGAAACATGAGACTAGTAAATTATTTACATGTCAGATGATAAAAAAACAATTTCTTTCTTTCCTTATTGGCGATTAGTCAAACTTAGCTGGACTCCCTAAAAACAAATGCAAACAAGTGTTTATGTCCCATGATGCTGTTCTCCATTTTGTTCTGTCTTTGCTGCACAGTCAGAGGTGTTTTTTCCCTACTTGCTCTGCTGCTCCTTGCAAACCAGACCCAGGGGACTTTCTTCGTGTCCTGTCCGTTCTTGTGTTCAGATTGATAATAACGTGTTGTGACTGTTGAGGTGTAGCGACAGGGCCGTGAGGGAGGCGTGGCGGAGAAGTGAGAACCGGAGCACGGAGGAAGCGCTCCTGGCACGCCGGCTGTTTTGACCTTTACCGTGCGACTCCCCTCCTCAGATCTGGTGACATGTTGCCGTGTGGCGGTCGAGGCTGGAGAGGAGTTTTTCAAAGCGTTTGTCTGATTGTGCCATCCAGAGGGATTCACTGTAGTTAAATGAAGGGTGCAGGGGTCACCACCGAGGCGTCCTGACACTTCTCCTGTGAGACAAGTGTTGGAGATTGAATTTTTTTAAAAAACAGCTAAGGCGACTTTTCCCATTTTTCCTCATATAACTTGCTTTGTTCTCAGCTGTTTGTTCCTTAACTTGATTGTGTAAAAGAATAAATTTCAGCGCGAGGCTCTAATGGACGGTTTGTGTTTCAGTGGACTACAGAAGAAGTAATGCAGAAATCCCACTGGTGCTTGCATCCTATTACTGAGCAACAATGAAGTGCACCATGGCTCTTTACTGTAAGTTTATCTCCGGGGAAATCTTGAATTCGTCCAGCCGTTATATCATGCGAGTAATGATCCACTGAGCAGGTGATTAAGAGACGAGTTTCGTGCATTGCTGCAGTAAATTGAGAGGTTTCTCTTCACGTCCTCATCAGTCTGACGTCTTATTTGAGTTTCGATTCATCGGGATCTCGGTCAGACGAGCTTTAGGACCCTCTAAAAGCCGCACAGCTGATGTCCGATGACGAAGGCCCCCGCCGGTGTCGTAAACATTTACCGTCTCGTCCGCTCTGTGAGTGATGGCGCCGGAGGAAGGAAGCGCTACAGACCGAGGATGTGCTCCTGATGTGCACCAGCTGGCAAGATTGACATCACACAAGTCCGTTTAGATCCCTCCACTGAAACATGTGCCACCGTGGAAGGGTCTTTATTATCTGTAGGATTTTGACTGGAGCTAAAACAGTGAGACAATTTATCCATGTGTAAGAATTAAAAATCTTCATCCAATTTTTTTTCTAGAAATTGATTAATAGTTTGAGCCACTTTTGTTGGTTCCAGCTCCTCTAATTTAAGGATTTACCACTTCTCTTTATCTTATACAACATACTTTTTATGGACAAACAAGACAAAACAATTTCAATTAGTAATAGTTCTTTAAAATGTCATCATCTGACATTTGAAAACTAGCTTTTTGCTAAATGAAAAAAGTTTTTTTTTTGGTCCATAAATATGATTTTCAGAAGTATGCAGGATATTGGAGCAGTCATGTTGTGCAAGCAAGATATTGACTTGCACAAACAAGATATATAATAGATAATAAAGATAGAAAAGAATTTTAAAAAAATTCAGGACTCCGTAGCTTTTATTGTTTTCAAAGCAAGGCATAAAAAAAAACTCATTTTGAAAGCAAATATCAATCTAATCTAATATCAAAAAACAATATCCAGACTCTGTCATTTAGAGCTAAAACAAATTAATCTGCAACTTTTTTGATAATTCGATAAACGTAAGTCACAACTTCCAGTAAATGTGACGTTGCCAGCGCTGCGTCTTTCTTTGTCTCTCAGACTGAAAAACAGACTGATGCCCTACCTCAGGTGCTTCATCGACCCCTGGCTCCCGGCCTCTCCGGCCTCCTCTCTGTCATTCGCTCCACTCACATCCAGCGGGTGTAAGCAGAAGCTGCACTTTTCTATCAGAGGGAAAAATTGATTTGTTTTTATTCATAGGTTTTAGCCTCTCCAGTCGTGGCCACTTTGATCCTGCTCAGATTCTCGGGAGCGACGAGAGACGGGCTCCTGGTGTTTGTCGCCGAGCGTGGCGGCGGTTGCGTCAGGCCGCTCTCGGCCCGTCTCGGTGTCGAGGTTGTGAGCTGAGAGGAGGATGAAAGGCTGTGAGTGGGGTGGATGTTGGAGGACGGCCCAGGTGAGATGAGAGGGAGCTGTTTGGAACAGGGACACTCTGCCTTTAATCTTCAGAGTTGTCATTAAAGGTTGCATTAGAAGTTGGAGTGTGGACGTTTGTGTATCAGCACTCGTTTCAGCCCAGACTATTGATCCATGGAGAGCTTTGGCGATTGGGTTCATTATTGATCACGTTGCTTTTGTGCTCGTCTTAAATTATGAAGTGAACAGTCTCTGACCTCCACATTATATATATATTATATTATATTATATGTAGTATAGTGGTGGAGGTGATGCTTTTAAAATGTTATATAAACTGAAGAAGTGACTGGAAGTTATTGCCGCAGTTACAGAAAGAGTCAGACTCACGTCATTGTCTGAACCTTTGATTACTTTATTCAAGATTTTGAGGGAAAATAATGAAAAGAAGTTCACAATTTTCTGCATCTTGATTGTTTTATTCACCCGAAACAAAACATATATTCATATTAAAAGCAGCAAATATTTACTTTTAGAAGTTGCAACCAGCAAATGTTTGTATATTTACTTGATAAATGACAAACTGGTAACAGCAGGAAACTCATTTGTTTTTTGTCTTTCTCACTTCTTTTGGTTTTATTCTATTTTTTCTCCTTTATTCTCTTTAATTCTATAACGTGCAGAGACACTGATGATATGGACGAAGAAACCAGAATTTTATTATTATTATTATGAATATATAATTTCTGGGCCTACACTTGTTTATCTTGCAGCTTTTGTAAACTGCCTCTGTAGTTAAATGTCCTCTGGTACGTTATCACACATTATTACAGTATTAAAAAAACCCAGCACATTTTCCTCTCCTCTCTGTCGTCTGTTGTGTTTTTGCCACGTCAGACGGTTCATCTCTTCCTTTCAACGCCGTGTCAGCCTCTGTCATCCCCTGATCTCTTTTCTCTCCGTCGATGCCTCCCTCAATTTTCTTGTCTCCCACTCCTCCCTGCGTCTCCCGTCTTCGTCGTCTGACTGCCTCCTCCTCCTCTCTGCATTCATCCCTGTCTCTGCGTCATATGTCATTTTTATCTTTTCTCTCTCTCGTCCTTTGTCAGCTTGTCTTTTTTTTTTTTTGCAGTTTTCCCTGCACATCACACTTTGACATAATATTCTATCTTTGTATTTTTCCTTTGTTATCTTTCCATCTCTCCCCCCGGCCGCCCCAGCAGGTCTATTTTCGTGGTTTACTTTCTGTCTCTAAAGCCCTGGAGATGAATTATTGAACAGACTGACCCCTGGCTGCACAGCTGCTGTTTGGGTGTCTTTTCTCCGTTTCCATTTAGGCTCTTTAACTCCTTCTGCTCTTGTGTGTCTGTCTGTGTTTTGGAACAATGAAAGCATTTGTAAAGCTGTTTTTTTGTGGCTGAGGTGCAAATTAGACTCCGATAAGCTCCTGTTTGTTCAGTGTTTCCTATGTGGAAGACGTCCAGGATGGTGCGTGTTTGTGTACGCTGACGTAAGCGTTGGCTTTAGTAGGAAAAGGGACACTTTTACAGAAATAGCAAAACCATTTTCAGTCCCATCGTGGGCCAAAATGAATCTTTTTTTTTTTAACAGCTTGTCATCAGAAAGCTGCACTCGAAGCCTCTTCAGGTGTCTCTCCTTATTCTGTTCTGGCTTTATTTGATCGTCCGCTGGAGAGAGAGTGAAGATGACACATTACCAGGGTTACAAACTGGTTTCGTAGAGTAAATTATACCTTCAGTTGCCAGTTCATACGAAGCTAAAACTCATGCAGTCTAATGCAATGATCCTGCCATAAATCCTCCCATCATGCAGGTTGTAATGTTCAGGTTTTGTTGCTTCCAAAAGATTCAACTTTTGAGGCTGTAGTTTGAGGTGCTGTTGAATTGTGTTGCGCTATCATGAGAGTCTGGCTTCATTGATAGAAACATGGTGGACAAAATATTAGAAACACTTCTTGGTATAAATACGACATAAAACTGAATCAACAGCTCTTAGTAAAAGCTGAACACGACCTTCCTTTCTCGGCCAGAAGAGGAAAAGTCAACATCAGCACTTCCCAAATATCTTGTGTTTGTTTCACTGAACTCTTGCATTCTTAATGATTTTATACATATTTTGCATGTTTCCCTCTAATCTTTTGACTTGAGCTGTTGCTCTCATCCAGAACCTCCTACTCATGACTCATGAAGAGCAGATCATTTATTCACAGAAGGGCAGCGTCGCAGCACTAAAGACCAGTCTTACCAATCTGTGATCTTTTATTTACAGGATGATTTTTCAAGCCCCTCGGTTACACACTTTAGTTGATGAAGCGAAGAACATAGAGGTCGGCAGCGTTTTGATATTGCTGCTGCTTTGCTTTTACCTTCCATGCTTTTATATTGCTTGCACATCATCAATCGAAAATAAATCGTTTTTTCGCCGCAGATGTTTCACTGGGAAGCTTTCACTACCTTTTGATGGCTTCTCATCTATTTTGCACTTTCCAGGCAGAACTAATGTTCATCACAGGGGATTGTATAAGATGAGAAATAAGGAGCATAAAAACGTGTGTGTTGGTTTCCAATGAGTCCACTCATTGGCCGAACCTGGTTGCTCAGCTCTGTCGGGAACCAATGAACCGCTGATGGCACCGAGTTGTCTTCTAATCTAATCCTCTTTGTGTTTGTCTGCAGGCTCTTCAACCTGACCCTGAAGAAGCTGATCATGCTGAAGGAGTTGGATAAAGACCTCACCTCCGTGGTCATCGCCGTCAAGCTGCAGGTACGAGATTTCTCTACAGTCAGAATCAGACCGAACATCACTCACAGCAGCGGCAGAGAGGAGAGACGGTTCAGGATGGTGATAAATTGGACACTTTTGTTATAAACCAATATAATATAAAATGATGCTTTGAGATAATAGCAAGAAAAAAGGCAGCTTTAAAAATCACAATATTAGAGGATTGAAAACCTGAAATTAAAGTGCCAGGAATAACAATGAGGCAGGACAGGTGGGTCACCTCGTTCCTCCTCTCGACCAACGCCACAGCTGAATGTGACCGTCAGTCGCTCACGATCAGGCTTCCAAGCGTGTGGGTGAACCTATATCAGCTCCTAAAAAGAAAAATTGCAGTGCGACATGGTCGACTTTGTGGAGGAGAGTAGATATAAAAGGCTCCTTCTCAATTGAAAACATGCCTCTTTAAGGTGATTATAGACTCATAATTATGAATATTATGTTGCATTTCTTCTCATGGATCGTCCTAAATCCTACACAGCCATCCTTTAAAGACTTGAATTTCTCTTCAGCCAAACCAGAATGTGTTGAAATGTTGCTGAATAAACCACAATTTTTTTTTTTTCACTTTTGGTTTGTTGTTTTGTTGAGTCAGCTTATTGGATCTGGACACACTTCCTCCTCTTCGTTTACAGCCAAAACACTTTCTGCGACTCCTCCACAGTTGTGTTTTCTCACACTGGAGGGAAGCTTCTTTTTATTGTTTCTGGGTATTGAAAAATCCGGTTTGACAATCTTGACAGCGGAGGCAGCTTCAGAGAAGTAAACTGTCAGATTGTCTGAGATACAATCGGGATGTGAGTTCACGTCTTCACCTCTTCTGCTCTGACGCTCTCAGTCGTCTCCATCTTGTCCCCAATTAACAAAAACCAACAAATTCCTCGTTGACACACGATTCAATTGATGTTGTTTAAATTCCTCTGTAATGCCGTGGCTCCACTCCCAGTTTCTGCTCCTTGGCTCCTTTTCTGTCTTCGCCATCTCCATCTTGTTTTCTATCTCAGTAAACGCGTGCATCCTCTGCTGTTTCTGGCACATAATACACCTCAAGCTGTTTTAAATCTTCTTCCATGCTGCTGCTGCCACTTGCTCAATCTTCCTCCCCTTCTCCTTCCCATCAGTCAATTTCCTCCCCTTCGCCTCCCTCCTCCCCGACCTCCTTCGCTCCCACGCTTCTCTCGCCGCATGCGGTTGATGAGAGTTCATTGTTTTGACTCTGTCGCCAGCAGTCATCCCTCCGTCTCTCCCCGCTCTCGTGACGTTCTCTCTCTCTTTTGTCTCTCTTTTCTTTCTGTCGCCCACTCAGGGCTCCAAGCGGATCCTGCGCTCCAACGAGATCCTGCTGTCCTCGGCGGGGCTGACGGAGACCGACCTGCAGCTCACCTTCTCCCTGCAGGTAAACACAGCGGCTCACTGATGTCGGCCGTCCGTCAGTCAGTCATTAACTCACAACAGATACGTGATGCAGAAATAACAGTTTTGATGTCAGGCAGGTGTCACATACCTGCTTTTTGTAGGAATAGAAATTATTCTCTATGAACAGAAAGAGTGTTTTTAAAAAGTGTTGGCTGATGGGATTGATTTGTCATAATTTTTTTATGAATATTCAGCCAAATTAAAATTTTAACCTCATCATGGCACGAGATGAAATGTTTTCACGATTCAACCTAAGGGACGTCTGAACCAAATTTCAAAGCAACCCGTTTAACAGCTGTTGTGACATTGCACCAAAAACCACAAATATCAATTTCATGATGGAGCTGGAGGAGAAGTCACATCACCAGACGTTTGGGTTCATCCTCTGGGAACAATGAATGGAACAAAATATACACACAGATGTTGAGATAATTCAGTCTGAACCAAAGTGGTTCCTGAAACAGTTCTTAGAAAACTTGCATTTTTTAAAACCTTTGTTGAATTTATCAGAAAAGAAAAAAGACTATTTTACTCTCTCAAACCACTACAAATACATTTTTCAACCACAATGATCTAACAAAAATGCCATGAGACCTTGGAGGATCTATTTCCCATTTAAGATAAAGGAAGGAGTGAGTTTTTCAAAAATCGAATATCAGAATCGAATGGTGTCATTAACAGTGTTGATCCAAATCTGAATGTGTTTATTTCCTTGCAGAAACATTGTCGTCTCTGTTGCACAGGTGCAGAGACGCTACATGTAATAACCATCATGCCCCTGCATGCATGAGCACGCTCTCAGCGGTTTACATTCAGCACCTCTGTGCGTTCAGGCACAGCTTGGTTAATGTAACTCCCAGCAGGGTCTCCTCTGCTCTAAATTGTCCTTTCCAATTTCCATTTCTCTCCATGTTTCTAAATGCTGCTAAAAGGTCAGGGAGTTTTCTCTCCCCGGATCTTAGCGTGTGCACTGAGCCAGACATTATACATTATACATTAAAGTTCCTACAGAAGCAGCACTGCAGAGGGGAAGCCTATTAAACCTGAGCTGCAGAGTGATTTCATGGCTTTGAACATTGTTACAGGAGTCGCTTTTGTTCCATTTATAGAGCAGCTAGCCAGATCCTTAATGATGGGTTATGTCATAGTTGGGATGTGACTAAGTGGTTCGACACTTCAGGACGCCGGAGACAGGTCAGCGGGTGTGAACTCCTTATGCAACGACGAGCCAGTTAGATCAGCCTTAATGATCACGACCTGGGAAACAAATGCCATCAGCTTTATCAGTCTGCATCTGAACCCGTCTGGCCGGTCGGCCGCCCGTCAGCTGTTTGTGCATCCGTGCATGTGTCTGCTCACGTGTGCGTATTTGTACCCGCAGTATCCGCACTTCCTGAAGAGGGACGCCAACAAGCTTCAGATCATGCTGCAGCGGCGGAAGCGATACAAGAACCGGACCATCCTGGGCTACAAGACCCTGGCCCTGGGGCTCATCAACATGGCCGAGGTACGGCAGCTTCGTTCAGCTCCTGAGCAGCGCAACACTGAAATGCAACATGGAGGTTTATGAGAAAATCCATTTATTGAACTTCTCAGTATGTGACGCTCTGCTTCAGTTAGTTTCAGACTTTTCCCAGAATGCCTTTAAAGCTCTGAGTTTATCACACACAGAAAAAAGGCTTAGAGCATTTTGACAGCACGTGAGTTTTTTCACTTGAGAAAAAAGAGACAGTTGTACTAAAAGACAATATTCTGTATCTTGTGTTTTATGATTTTCCAATTCTGTTTTTCCAAAATCAAAACAATCTGGGAACTTATTTTCATTTATTTTGAAATTTATAACAGGTGTACTGTAAAATTGAATTTAAAAAATTTTTGCTACGACAATAATTTTGCTTGTATAAGTTAGTTCTTCTCGATTAATCGATAAATGGTTACTCTACAAAAATAGTGAAACTTACTCATCATAATTTTCTAAAATGCTAAGACGATATTTTATTTTTGTCACTTTTTTCCAACAAACAGTCCCAAACCCATAAATGTTCAGTTTACTGTCGCACAAATTAAAGAAAAGCAGCAAATACTCACAACAGAGAAACTGAAATTAGTTAGTTTTGCATGAACACTAATGTGTAATTTTCTTCTTGTCACATGTCTTTTGGATTCGTTCCATTTGAAAACAGGTTTGAATAATTTGCTCCTGTAAAAACAACAACCTGATATTTCATTTGCTTAAAGTCTGTAACAACAGTAAACAGAAGGACTTCATTTGCACATGTTATACATACAGAGTAATCAATACAGGACTTTAAAGTATTTTCCAAATGACTGGTTTGTGGTTGCATACTCAAACACAGATCCGTCTCTCGAAGCTCCGGCTCGGTGCAGATTTGTGTATTTCCAGCACAGAGCACCTCCAGCAGCAGCAGATGGCGGCTGAGCTGCATGTTCGAGGGCGCGTCAGCTGCGAGTTGTCGAGTCAGCGGACTCTGACCCCCTTCGTGTCCCAGCTGATCTGAGCTGCTGGACCAACAAACTGCCGGTCGCAGGCTCATTTCCCTAAACATGCAACCTCTGCCTTCTGCTTCAGCCCCAACTCTGCATCGTCACACACAGGTTCTTTAAGTTAGCATCAACCAGACTGAAGGGATCTGATCTCCCATTGTCCTCCTTTATCATTCCCAGCTTTTAGTCCAAACTTCGTTAGCTCTAACCTTCATTTAACCTTCATCTAAACTCAATTCAAGCAAGTGCACTTTAGAATCAGACCCGGATTTTGATCTTTGGCCCGACGTTCTCTCCTCAGACGCCATAAATGTCGCCATAAATGTCGCCATAAATCAAAGTTCCAATTAAACACTGGCCTCTTCTGCCAAAAGCTCCTCGCGTCCTCCGTCTCTCCCAATATGAAACCTTTAGAAAAGCGCCGTGATTAATGGCTGTACTCGTGCGTGCACGTGTGGACGATCCCCGGACTTTACGAAGGCCTGGTGGAGTTTGACAGAGACGTCAGAATTATTTACAGTGTAAAACACCTTGAACAAACTGGTTCTTTACAGGACTTTACAGAGAGAAAAGGACATAAATAGAGAGTTAATCAAGACGGAGGCGAGGTCTCGACAGGAAATTTAACCACATACAACCTTGATAAAAACACTGTGTAAAACATAAATAAAACAGAATGTGATAACTTTCTAATTCTTTTGACATATTAATGTTTGACCTCAACTTCATTGATTTTTTGTTGCTGCTTCTTCTGAATCTGATGGCAGCAACATGTTTCAAACAAGTTGGGACAGGAGCAAGAAAAGACTGGAAGTTGTGGACCGATCCAAAAACAACTGTTTGGATCAGTCCACAGGTAAACAGGTTCATTGGTAACAGGTGATAGGATCATGATTGGATATGAAAGGTTCATCCTGGAAAGACTCAGTTGTTCACAAGTGAGGATGGAGAGAGGTTCACCACTTTGTGAACACATGATTGGATAAAGGGGATTAATACATTGAGTCAAATATTTTAGAATCATGGTTTTATGAATAAAGTCGTCTTTTTGTGAAGTCAGCTCTTTTTAAAGTCTGAACCAGTGTGTTGCTCCGGTCTTTGTGCCGGCTGCTTCTGAATGTAAAATAAAGTCAAATTTTATTCATGAAGCTCTTTCAGCTGACAGGTTCGGCAGCAAAGTGCCTCACAGAGGGCAAAGGACACCAACACAGACTCGTACGCATGATAGGTTCAAACTCATTTCCTCGACAGGCGCAGCGACGTCTCTGCAGGATGAACTCTGCCGCTGTGTCAGGAGAATAATCTGCTATAGGGGACACTCTCAGGTTTTCCACTTTCCTATCCGAACTGTCAATTTGATGCCACCGTGCTTCTTTAATATGACGACGAGTTTCCACTGACCCAGCAGGTATTGTGACGATGAACCAGTTTGAACATTCAGCTTTGTCTATAAACCAGAGCTCTTACAATATAAAGCATTTCCCAAATATTTTCTTTAGTCAGTTGCTTTAAAGACGTATTTGTGTTTATCTGCAATGTCCTAAAATGTGACATAAAGCTGGATTTATGCTTCTATGTTAAGAGCAGAGCTGCAAATAATGATCATTTCCATTATCAGTTAATCTGCCAGTTATTTTCCCAATTACTTATTTAAGTCTATGAAACATTAAGAAGTAGTGAAAATGTCCGTCAAACCTTCCAGGAGAAAAAAATAACATCCAAAAGTCCAAAAACAAATAAAATATTCAAAACCATAAAATATTTAATAAAGCAGCAAGTCCTCAAATTTGAGAAGCTGGAAGCAGGAAAAGTTTGAAATTTTTGCTTGAAAATGACCGAATTGATTGACATTTAATTCATTTTCTTTCACTTGACGAACAGATGAATCGACCAATCGTTGCAGCTCTAAGAATAAGAAAGACGAGGACAAGAAATATGATGCAAATTTCTCACGTAATCGAGTCACGTTGAATGTTTTTATATGATGAAGGAGGTTGTTAAAATGTTACCGCTCAGTATTTTTATGTGCGCCATGAAGTCACCGCTGAAGAAACATTATTTTAAGTAAACGTGAGAGATGAGATTACATAAAAGTCACAGGAAGTGTTTTCTCATTTATGGTGCTTTTATGACGCCATTTGTGAAGATGAGGACTTTTGCTGAGACTATTTAAGGATGATAGTGTTGTAGCTGCTTTTTAACACACACCGTTTTATTTTCCTAACATGACTTAATTATGCAGCGTCTCTGTGAGTTTTTCCATTGAACTCCCATTTGCATAATTTCACCTCTTGTTTCCTCTCGGCCGCCCCGGAGCACAGAAAGCTTTGCTGAAGTGCGAAGTGAAAATAGTCGCGCTTTAAAACTGCATTGTAACTGTAACTGGATTCACTGCGTTGTCGTCCAGTTGGATGCATTACATCAGTCGAGGCGGGAGTTTGTTCTTTCTGGATGGATTTTAAAAAGCAGTGGCAGCGTTTCAGACGACGAACCTGCTGTAAATCTGTCAGGATTTAGACTCTGGAGGAGAAAAAAAAAAGTCAAATGACACTGTTTCTCATTAAATATGCATATTGCATCGTCGTGATGTTTGCCTCGTCAGATTTGCATAATTGTCTTCCTGTGTGGAAAGCGGTTAATTTTAGCTCGAGCAGCAACAGTGTCGGGAGGCAGGTTCGCCCAACTTCAGCCGAGCGAGCTGGACGAACAGCAGTAATGTGGTTTAATGTGTGGCTCCGTAATGAGCTGCTCAGACTTCATTAGCCGTGTGAGTGTGAGCGGACTGCAGAGAGAGGCTGGATGTCAGATTCACACACACAACACACACACACACACACACACACACACACACACACAGGAGACGGATGATTTTCGCTGCCTCACACGTCGATGTCTTTCTGGCGACAGTCTCTGGTTTTGTTAATCGCCGACTGCTATTTGTCGTCCTCAGCCTTTTTTCCTCCTGGTTCCTTTGTTGTGCTCCTCTCAACACCTGCTAGACGTCTGTCCTCGTTTCTTCTCTGACTGCCTTCATTTCTGCCTCTCTCTCTCCTCTGATGTCGTTTCAATCACGTCCAGTGTTTTTATCCCCGCGGTGTGTGAAGGCAGCTCACACTTATACTCACTCTCTCTCTCTCCTGAACATTTCTGTCACAAGTTTATGCTGCTGACTTTCTTTCCTTCTATTATTGTCTTTTTACATTTTTATGGCATTCAGATGCATCTTATCTAAAAAAAACCTTAAACCTTTAATTCAAACCTTATGTTCAGAGATAGGTGAAAAATCAGAATCAGGATTAATCAGGATTAATCCCAAGAACATTTTTACATATAATAAATTGTTTTAGTATTTTGGGGCAGAACAGTGAGCAAAATAAGAAAAAGTGAAACCAAAATAAAAAGCAAGTACATTAAAAATATTAACTTGATGACATTATTAAAGTGGGAAAGAAAATGTGGAAATATACATAGAAACTTTTCTTATTTTAAAGACTGAAAATCCATCAAAGACAAAGAGTTCCTTTTTGTAATCTCAATAAATATTTATGGTTTTTTCAAATAGAACTAGGTTTTGAAATATGTTATGATGCTGCAAACTGAACATTTTAAAGTTTGCCACCATGATATACTTTTTCTTATTTTGACTCACAAACCTCATGAAAGGACTAAAACATATTTGACTTGTTGATGCCTGAACTTTTCTGTTTCTACATATTGAAAGCATCAGCGTGGGAAGAAGATTTTAAAAGTTTTTCTGTCATGTATTTCCTCTAACGTCGCCTTCTGTTTCCTCTGTTGTCCAGGTGATGCAGCACCCCAGCGAGGGCGCCCAGGTCCTGGGGCTCCACAGCCAGCTGAAGGACGCCTCGGTGCCCGTCGCCGAGATCCGAGTCTACTCCCTGTCCAGCCAGCCCATCGACCACGAGGGGCCCAAAGCCAAGATGTCAGGTGAGAACGTCTCGCCGCCTCCGTCCCTGTGTGTCCTCTCTCAGCTCGTCGTCCGTCCCTCACACGTCTCTCCGTCTCTCCAGATCGATCCCCGGACATCGACAACTACTCTGAAGAGGAGGAGGAGAGCTACTCATCAGAGCAGGAAGGCAGCGACGACCCCATCCATGGACAGGTGTGTTTGGATGAACAATTATTCAAGCAGTCGATTATTCTCACAGTTACTCTTCATAAGTCAGTCTGTCAATTTAGTATTAGAAGGTATAATATCAAGTTATTTCTCCATTTTTAATGCCAACAACTTCCCCTCCGTTGTTATTAACTTGATGGTCGAGCATGTAATAAAAATAAAATGACCTGGGCAAATGTTTTCACCATTTACAGTCGAGTTCTAAAGTCTGAGACACAGAAAATCTCTGTTATATTCAGGTAATAATCAGAAAGTTTGAGTATTCAGCTTTTTACTGAAATTGTTAAAATGAAAAAAATAGTATTACATTCTCAGACTTTCAGACTTTTCATGTTAAATAAGTTGCTAAAGTTCAGAAAAATTATCCTTATAAAATGTAAATCTGTATTTTGTGAGTCTGTGTGTGGTCATAATTCACTCCCGAGGTTCACAAGCAGACAAGCCTGTGGTTTTTCTATTGTGTCACCTTCTCTCTCTTGGATTACGGGAGGGTGGGGTGGGGGGGGGCGGCAGAGGGAATCGGCGCCCATCGGTGCGAGAGATTGGAGGAGAGAGTGAAAGGAGCGAACAGACAGCGGAGGGAGATAAGAAGGGAGCAACGAGGCTTTGGAGGCCGGATTGAAAAGGCTGAAAGGAGGGATGGAGGCAGGCCGAGCTCGGGGGGGGGAGGTGGGGGGTGAGGGAAGCTGCTGCAGGACCGGAGCAGCGAGACGAAACAGAATAAAGGGAGAGAGAAAGCAAATCTGTGACAGCTGGTGTTCAGATTCAACTCAAAGCAAAATCAGGGTTTATGATTATGATTTTTTTTTTTTAAGAGTCGGGGTCGTAGTTCAGTCTATCATCACGTCTCCTCTTCTTCCTCCCTCTCAGTACCTATACGACGAAGAGGAGGAGGTGAGGAAGAAGAAGCCGAGGCGTAAGCTCCCGTCCAATGCCGCCATCACCAGAGTAAGAACAACACCTCTCTCACCTCATCCTCCCTCCCCCCCTCCTCCTTCTGTCTCCACCTGTTTGGTTTGTCTGCAAAGCAATTTGCTGCGAACCTGCTTCATGAAAAAGCCCTTTCAGATAGATTTGATTGAACTGGACTTCTCCTCATCTGCCTCTTGCCTCACCTCATTCAACCTCTCCTCCTCCCTCCCTCCTTCCTTCCCTCCATCTCTTCTCCGTTGGTAGTTTTTCTATAAATCCATTTTCTTCCTCTCATTCTCGATACTTGTAATTCAGGCCAATTTTCCGGGGAGAAAACATTGAGACAAGTCATGATAAGCGCTCGCAATAACACCAACCACTACTTCACGCACACACATGCACACACAAAACCACACACGCACAAACACTCAGCAGGAACACAGATTAACACAAAATTGTCGGCAAACCCTGAAAATTACAATGGACCTGCAATTTGACAAAAGTCTGTGTGTGTGTGCGTGTGTGTGTGTGTGTGCGTGCATACGTGTGTGTGTGTAGCAGCAGGCTCAGCAGGTTATTAATGGAGCGCTCCTGCCGAGGTCTCCGTGAGACTGTCACTGCTGATCTTTAACACCACCACCTGTGGACAACACACACACACACACACACACACACACACACACACACACACACACACACACACACACTGCTGCTGTTGAAAAACACACATGTTGAATGTAAATATGTACTCGAAAGCCATCACAGCAGACCCTTTGCCCTGTGCTGCAGTTGGCAAGCACACACACACACACACACACACACACACACACACACACACACACACGCGCTCACACACACACACACACACACACACACACACACACACACACACACACTGAAATGCTTACATCCCCAGAGTCCAGCATGAAGTCGACCCTCTCCATTTTCTAGCAGCAAATTGGGAGCCAACCTCCAGAACCCTGCAGCCACTCAAACATCCACTTATGCTGCTGATGAAAGCTTCGCTCAGAGCTGATTGTCAGAGCAGAGTTTTCAAAAGGAGCTTTATTGTTTAAACATGTTCTCCCAAACTAGGTTGTTTGGTTTAAGATGCTGTTCATCACGGTTTAGAGTAAAATGCTTCAGGTAATAGAAAGTAAAGGGAAACAAATGGAGAGAAATGAGCCGCTGATTTTACACCTGAATCTCTTTAAAGAAGCATAAAAAGTAAACACTGTTGTTACTGTGGATTATGGTTTTATATCATTTTATATATTATCCAAAAGAGTGTGTAAAGTCCTGACAGGCATCTGCACATTTCCTCCAATCACAGGACAGAGGGGTCGAGTCAAGTCGAGTCGATGAACAATATAGGTGTTATCCTATATCATGATATATATAATTGTATATCTGTATAGTGTCGTCAGGTTTTATGGATCAATAGACAAACAAAATGTCTGTTTTTGACTAATCCAGCAAATATAATAACTGACAAATCAAAGAGAGTGATTGAAATTTTGAACACACAGATGTTGAGAATATCATAGCTTCAATAACTTTTCCACACACTATACATTCATTTTTAAATAACACAGCTTGTTCAATATAAAATCAACCCTTTGCACTTGGCGTCGACTCCATCGCCTCCATAACGCTCGGTGCAGTCACGCCCCCGCCTGCGCACAAACATCTGCATCCATAACACTTTTGCTTTATGTGACATGAAGAAATATGTCGCGCCGCTGTATCCATTAACTGCTGTTGTTTTTGAGTCACAGAGCGTGAAAAGAGAGCTGGGAAATTACCCATACATCCTCCTGCTGTCATCTCTTCCACTCGCTCAGATGTGAACATCCATCTCCCGAGCGTCTCACGTTGTCCTCTTTCCTTTTTCCCCATTTTCCGTCTCCGTAGCAACCCAACATCAAGCAGAAGTTTGTCGCCCTGCTGAAAAGGTTTAAAGTCACCGATGAGGTTGGTGCTCTCTTCTCACTTGGTCTCATGGCATTTGCTCTATGATTCATCACTACTTCCTCTATTACCTTTAATTATGCTTCGGTTAAGATAATATAAGATAAGATGTTCCTTTATTATGTTCCCAGTTCTACTCTAAACTGTTGCACAGGATCACTTTAGGAGCAGATACTGACCTCATTAGATGGGTAATTCCAGTTTCTATAGTATTACTTCTTTGTTTTGTCAGTTGTATTTAAGTTGTGTTTGTTTCACTGTACTTGGTTTTGGCTGATCAGCTGAGTTTAGGCGTCAGTATCAGGAGTCGTGTGTGTCCGTCAGTGTCCAGAATCCTGGTCGAGCTGATGTTAAACAGGCCAATGTCACATGTGTAGCATGTATGAAATCAGACTTTCAGAGTTTTGTGGTAAAATCCAGTGTTGATGATGAAGATGAGGAGCAGTTGTTGAACCAGACCTGATCAAAGCTGCATGACCAGAATCAGTTTTCACTCTGTCTGCATCTGTCGGTGACCTCTCTCCTCTTTGTCTCCTCCAGGTGGGCTTCGGCCTGGAGCACGTGTCCAGGGAGCAGATCCAGGAGGTGGAGGAGGACCTGGACGAGCTCTACGACAGTCTGGAGATGTACAACCCCAGCGACAGCGGGCCGGAGATGGAGGAGACCGACAGCATCCTCAGCACGCCCAAACCAAAGCTACGGTAACAACACAGGCTCAAGATTA
Source organism: Centropyge bicolor (assembly GCA_037975185.1). NCBI lineage: Eukaryota > Metazoa > Chordata > Actinopteri > Pomacanthidae > Centropyge > Centropyge bicolor. Next base: position 115,435 of record JBBMOC010000087.1, read on the forward strand.
ATGCACTAATCACACACTTCTAGTCCAACACAGTCACCCTGATAGCCGTAATCTATCGACAGGCTTTGGAGCTGACACATGCAGTAAACACTATTAACAATTCATAGCCCCCTCTCTTGGTTAAAACTGCTCATTGCACTCACACATATTGAAGCTGATTTGTGTTTTACATCAATCAGAATTTGATCAGTTTAACGATATTAAAGTGTAGGTATAAAGATGTAAATAAAGAAATATCATTACCTGTATTTTCTTTACAAGCTGAGGAAAGAGAGTCCTCAGTAATCCTCATCTTTATGTTTAAAAAAAGACTGGAAGCATAAGAGAATAAGTCAAAAATAGAAGCGTTCTTAGACGGACACAAACTGAGTCAAAGAGTTAAATAGTTCTTCAGACTTATTTTTAGTCTTGTGATTGAGTCTTATTGCTCTGGAATATGTTTTCATGCCCACGCGTCTTTTTTTATTAGCCTCGAGACATAAAGCTCACAAAATAGCACTATTTGATGGTGAAAGGCGTCGCTATAACTGCTCATAATGAAGCATGAAAAGCAAAGTAGCTGCTGTGTATAAATAAATGTGATTGATTGCTCTGTTTCTCCTTCACAGTCCTGTTCAGGTTTTTAGAGAACAACTGTAAAAGCACATGTTTGACACTAATAAAATACAACAGACCTTTTTCGCTGATGATATTTTGACCATGCAAAATGTGTAAATAATAAACTGAATGTTGGCTGACAGGGTCCTGTTACTGCTCATGCTGGCTCACTGTCACACTGTTATCAGTAACATCTGTGCTTTTACTATTTCTGTTCAAATAAAAAATGAAAAACACTGAACACAAAACAACACGATTTGTTTTACGTTTCAGGCCCTTCTTTGAGGGAATGTCCCAGTCCAGCTCGCAGACGGAGATCGGCAGCCTGAACAGCAAAGGCAGTTTGGGTCGAGACACTTTCAGTCCAGTGAGTAACTCAGATCCACGAAGGGGGGGGGGGACAGCAGCTGCAGCATCAGCAGGAATTTCACTTATGTGAGCTCAGGGGCGATGAGGTGGAGCTCAAGAAAACCTGAAGCATTTTCCTCCATCTCACCAGGAGCTAAAAGCAGTAAAACTTTATTGTCCCCGAAGGGCGTCTGACTTTACAACAAGACCTCATTTATACTGTGTATAAAAGACATGTGTTACAGGTGCAATTCACACCTTTTGACAACATAAAAGATTTTCTGTGAATGAATAACTGCAGACGTCTTTGTTATGGACGTCATGTGTGAGCTCTGAAGCCTCCGTGAGCTACTTTCTATTTGCACAATGAAAATCTGAGGGGTCAACAGTTAAGTGAATTACTGGATAATGGTTCCTCCTCAGGCCTTTGAAAAGTGTTATTAGATTTAATAATATGAGAAGGAGCGATCGCTCTTCAGCTGATCTGGTCACAACCAATCACATGCAAGGAGAATAAAAACCAAAAAGTGTCTTAGATTATTGAGCTTAAACGTTTTTAATTAAACCAAATCTTTTGTATTTTTTTTTGGGAATTTATTTTGATTAGATCAGATTTTTTTCTTCTCAAAGTCATTCATAGTTATTATGATTTTCTTTCCATAATACTAATTTCATTGAGTTCTTCAGACTCACTGTTTATCAGGATAATAAAATAATCAAGCTGTCGTAAAACATCAGCACTAAGAAGCATAACAGGTCATAAAATAGTGCAAGAACAGACCATAAAATGAGGCAACACGAGCTTTGAAAACAACATGCGACTCTGCATTGATGTGTTAAATATCCAGAATGTGAAGCCCCATGAAAATTGCCCAGCGGGTGGAAGCAGTGTGCAAATACAAAATTTCAGAAATGTTTCCTTAATGGGGCAGAAATTCAATAGCTCTTTGACGGCCGCCATCTGCTCAATAAAAAGTGTGTTTCATCTCGGCGGGCTGAATGTGTCTCTGCTGCGGTTCCTCCTTTCATGGTGAAACTGAAGCGAGCCTTTTGCTTTTGAACACATCCTGAAACATGTTGGTGGAAGAGTCGAATAGTTTGAGTCCATTTTATTAGTGAAACATTGTGTGCTGGGTTAAAATAGATAACATGAATGTGCTTTAGACATCACTGCTGTTATTTCCTCCTGTTGCTGCACGCTGACTTCTGATCCTTTTAATTATCTGAATCTTGAGTCTCATTAAGCCTGTAGACTGACTGCCACACCCTCGTCTTCCCAGCAGGGGGAGCAGCCTCCTCTAGAGAAGATGAAACCCTCCCGCAGCCGCAACCTGGAGGAGGCGCTGTCTGAGACCGACACACTGGTACGACCCTCATCCTGTGTGTGTGTGTGTGTGTGTGTGTGTGTGTGTGTGTGTGTGTGTGTGTATGCGCGCGCACATGTTTTGCTATAGTTGTGAGGACCACCTCTTGACAAACAACCTTTCTTGTGAGGACATTTTGTCTTGTGAGGACATTATTATTATTATTATTATTATTATTATTATTTTGCCTGGTCCTCACAAGGATTATACTAGGATGCCTTGGTTTTAGGGTTAAGGTTACAAATACAAAAAGTTTATGGTTTGGGTAAAGGTTAGGGTTAGACATTCAATTGTGATGGTTAGGGTTAGGGTAAGGGGCTAGGGATTGCATCATGTCAATGGAAGGTCCTCACAAGAATAGCAAAACAAACATGTGTGTGTGTGTGTGTGTGTGTGTGTGTGTGTGTGTGTGAAGGAGAGAACGAATGAATGGTGTGTTAATATCACTCCGAGGGGGATTCGCCGCCATCTGCGTCCTAAGTGAGACGGATTGAGAGAAGAGAGAGAGAAACAGAAAGTGATGGAGGCTTGGNTGTGTGTGTGTGTGTGTGTGTGTGTGTGTGTGTGTGTGTGTGTGTGTGTGTGTGTGTAGCTCCTGAGGAAGGTGGTGTACGACCAGCTGAACCAGATCTTGCTGTCGGACTCGGCGTTACCAGAGAGCCTCATCTTGGTCAATGGCACTGACTGGCAGGGGCAGGTAAGAGTGTGTGTGTGTGTGTGTGTCTGTGTCTGTGTCTGTGTCTGTGTCTGTGTCTGTGTCTGTGTCTGTGTGTGTTTTCCATCTAACACCCTCCTCTCCGTGTGTCTGCAGTATGTTGCAGAGCAGCTCCAGGTACAGAGACACCCGGTGGTCTGCACGTGCTCGGCGGCTGAAATCCAGGCGGTGCTGTCTGCCGTGCTCACACGCATCCAGAAATTGTGAGTGTTTTTCATACACACACACACACAGAAACACACACATTACGATTTAAAGCGTCCCTCGATTTGCAGGATGACTCATCGTCTTAGTGTTTTTACCACTCGAAGCCTTATTTGTCTGTTTTCTGTCCTGTGTTTGACCCTTTTTTTCTTCTTCTCCTCCGTCCTGGTCGTTCTCGTGGCTCCTTCAGTTTATGCCAAAACAAGACTTTATGTACCTCCCTTATCATTTCCTTTTCTACTCTACTCTCTCCTTCCAGAATAGTGGATGCAGTAAAAGAAATTCATGTTGGTTGTGATACAAACTGTTTTCATTCTGTAAGAAGCAAACATTTGAATTAATTATTATAAATCTTGGGAAAATCCAATCTCGTGTTTTGGTTTTGTGCAAAAAAATGTTTCATCACCCGTCATCGTCATAAAACCTGGAACGTGATTATATTATCTGTAATTTTAAACATTTGTCAAGTAAAAATTCAAAACACACAATTTACAGCTTCTCAAATGTGAAATTTGCTCATGTTCAAAGTTTTATATGACAGTAAATTGGACAGTTGATTTAGGGTGTCACATTGGACATTTTTCATCACCTGACATTTTGCCCTTGCAATCTTCACTTACAATTTTGTTTCAGTTCACATTTTTTCCACCTGCCAGTTGAATTTCTGTGTCGAAGGATTTGTTGGAGGTCAGCCCTCTGTGTGATTTGTTTCCTTGTCCCCACTGTTTACTGTAGGTGTTTTTCCAAAGGCTTTGATGGATGAGACACTGGGATGAAGTTCCACCTCCACACTGACAACACCTCTCTCTCTCTCTCTCTCTCTCTCTCTCTCTCTCTCTCTCTCTCTGTAGCTGCAACTGTAACTCGTCCATGCCCCGGGCGGTGAAGGTGGCGGCGGTGGGCAGCCAGAGCTACCTGGGGGCCATCCTGCAGTTCTTCGTCACTCAGCTCGCCAACAAGACGTCGGACTGGCTCAACCACATGCGCTTCCTGGTTGTGCCTCTGGGTAAGAGAGTCTTCCTCTGTCTTCATGGTGATGAAGAAGCTCTTGTTCTTGCAGAGTCATGCTGCAGCAATGGGTTGTTATTTTGGAGGAACTTACATTACAAACATTTGATTTTGAGAAATATTGTCTTCCAACTCATTGACCATAAAAAGATGACTTTTTTATTTATATTTGTTGTGGCACTTTTGATCCAATTTCTATCCACTTTCTTTCCTTCCTTCCCTTCATTTTCCCTCCATCAGGCTCCCACCCGGTCGCCAAACACCTGGGAGCCCTTGACAACCGCTACAGCTCCTCCTTCCTGGACGGCGCCTGGAGGGACGTGTTCAGCCGCTCTGAGCCGCCGCAGACAGGTACCCCGCCCGTCATACCGAGGGTTAACACCCGCAGCCTCAACACACACTACAAGAGTGATTGTTGTGTCTCCTGCAGATCAGCTGGACGTGGCGGCGCGAATCGCCCAGTACATCAGCGGAGCCACGGTCACGCACCAGCTGCCCATCGCCGAGGCCATGCTCACCTGCAAACACAGGACGTGAGTACAGACCCAGACACGAGTCAGACGAGTCTCACAAACTGCACTTGTCTAATGTTCTTTCTGTTCCTGTTCCAGGCGAGATGAAGACTCCTATCAGAAGTTTATTCCTTTCATCGGAGTAGTGAAGGTCGGGCTCATCGAGTCCGGGCAGTCCCCGACAGGTGAGGCAGCAGTTTGAACACAACCTGAGCACAGAGACGAAAGATTTGATTTGTTGATAACACTTTGTTTCATGGTGGTAAAGGAGACACAGAAGAGGGCGTGGCTGTGAGCTTGGCCGTCCCCTCCACATCTCCCCCCTCCCACGGCTCGCCCACAGGGATGAAGGAGGCGGCCACGCCCCCCTCCTCCCCCTCCATGGGCAGCGTCCTGACAGTGCAAGGGTAAGACTGATTCTACCTCCCTCCTCTCTCTTCTCCCTCTGTTTTTTCTCACCCCTTCAAACTCTAAAAGCACTAATAGCACAATGTAAAAATATTAAATGTACCTTCCAGATATGAGGTGTTATCAGGATAGAACAGTATGAAATTTAAGTTCTGATTCATCATTTATTTCACAGGTGTCATTCATTCATTCATACAGACTTTTAGGTTTTAGATTACTAAAACACAAACTGTCCTCATGTACAGATCTGAAGTAAACTTACATTACTTTCTAGATCAGCTCCTTTTATGTTCAATATTTTGATATATAATCACATCTAAGATTCAATATGTTTTATGTTCTCTTGTTTCCTTGACTGTCAACACAAAGGACCAAAATGTGGATGTTCCTTTCAGCACTGAGCTGCATGTTTTGCTCCTGACTTGAAACCAGCTCTGAAGAAGTGAAGGGACTCTTTGATTCTTCAGTCATGTTTCCGTTTGTTTGATTCGGTTGAATTCTGCTGCAGTCTCTCTCTCTCTGAAGAGCCAGACAGACTGCAGCTGTGTCTGCTCTAATCCGTCTATTTCACCCTCTGCAGGAACACGTTTGCTGCAAGTTTTGGACATAATGTACAAAAAACTGTGAAGTCCATTTTATATTGAGCTAGTGTTGAATTTAAATGAGTTGTTGCAGATTAGGTGCTGCAGCAGCAGAACTTCTCTGGATGGATGAAGGTTAAAAATGCTCAGTGCCATTGTTGAGATTTTGTTTTAATATATGTCAATATCAACACTTCCTGTCCGCAGGAGTCCCAGCATGTCTCACGGCGTGGACGCCATCGGCCTGCAGGTGGATTACTGGCTGGCCTCCCTGGCCGAGAAGCGGCGGGAGGGCGAGCGACGTGACACGGGCTGCAAGAACACGCTGAAGAGCGCCTTCCGCTCGCTGCAGGTCAGCAGGCTACCAGGCGGGGGCAGCAGCGACCCACAGGCCCAGGTCAGCACCATGGCCATGACGGTGGTCACCAAGGAGAAGAACAAGAAAGGTGAGCTGAGGATCACAGGGAGTATTATCACAGGGGAGAATTATTCATTTCATGTTCAAGGTTCAAGCACGTAATGATTCTGTTATCCACTATTAATGTCTTATAATCTATGAAGAGAGTCCTGTCATTATGTCACAACCTCAAGTTGAATTATCAAAGACATCATTAATATTTACCTGCATCATTTCCCACAGAACAGATACATTTAGGCTGATAATGAAAAGCAGGTGCTAAGAGTTGTATGCAGTTGTATGCAGCCGGGATCAGGGAGAAAATCAATCAGATCCATCATTGTCAACAAATCTGAAAAAACTGCTTATTTATATTTAGCGTATTAAATTACTTTTTTAACCTATAATGTATAAAATATTGTCCTGAATTACTATTATATACTGTTTCTTTATCTGAAGTTGTTTATCTGATCAAGTGAAAGTGAACTTGAAAACTCATTGATCCGACCTTTCACTGAACTTTATATTCAACATCTCTCATACAGCCGTGACCTGTCTTGTTGTACCCCACATTCAGTGCTTTCACAATATCTCTCCCCCTCTCCTCAGTTCCCACCATCTTCCTGGGAAAGAAGCCAAAGGAGAAGGATGTGGACTCAAAGAGCCAGGTCATCGAAGGCATCAGCCGCCTCATCTGCTCCGCCAAGCAGCAGCAGACCATCCTGAAAGGTAAACCTGGAGCGTCAGGTCTCTGCCTTTGTTTCCTTCACCTGTTTCTTTCCGCTGACTTTGGCGTCTCTGCTTCTGTTTCCTGTCTCCAGTGTCCATAGACGGCGTGGAGTGGAACGATGTGAAGTTCTTCCAGCTGGCCGCCCAGTGGCCCACCCACGTCAAATACCTACCTGTCGGACTTTTCGGCTACAGCAAGCCGCCGTCCTAGGGCCGCCCGCCCGCCCACTCCTCTGACCCCGACTCGACCTTCGACTTTCCTCGATCCTGTCACACCTTTTGCGCAAAGTCTCCGCCTCTCTGCCCCTGCAGAGCTGAGAGAGGGCGTCGAGCAGCTGGACTACTTTTTCTTTCTTTGGTTTCATCCTTGGCTACAGTCGTCTTGTTTCTCTTTTGGGAGGGAGAGGAGGAGGAGGAGGGAGGTGTTGGAGTGCAGCGCTGTTACTAGTCACTTTAATGCCCCTGTTGGTGTGTGTTTGTGTGTGTGGCGAGTGTGCATGCACACGTGAATGTACAGTATGTGTGTGTGTGTGTGTGTGTTTACAAGGGGCTTACAGCACAAGTTTATTAGCTAACTGCCATTTACGTTTCCGTTCTATGGAATGCAATAGCATGCAACGACTCACCGATTTCAAGCCCTTAAAGTCTGACCCTCATCTTTGACCCCTTCAAGGTCCCACTCACCTCACCACCCGATCCACACGTGCATGTTCCAAACTAACAGATAACACCACTCATGTGCCGGAAACAGTAATACAGAATTTCTAAAAAAATAAACAGGGCTTCAGTGTTTGCATGAGCCACAAAGAAACACAGATAAAAGTCTCCTCTGCTCACAAAACGCAGTCAAATCAAAGGTTTGCATGTGATGAATTCCCCCCCCACATGTTCTCAGACGCCCTTCAAACCAGGCTCTTTCTTTTCTTTCAGTTCAAGGGCTTCCATATAATTTAGAAGATTTTTCTCTGTACCACAATAAGTCATTTGGATGTCTAACGCCAAACATTTCCTCTCAAAAAAAAAAGAAAGAAAAACAATATCTATAAATGGGAAGTGTCTTTTTTTAAATTGTGCTCTAGTGAAAAATAGTAAAAACCTTCCCTTTAAAGCTGTTTCGTGATACATAGTGTATGTTTTTGTGAAGAGTTCCAGGATTTCAGGACAGGGGCGACCGTGCAGTTTTCTTTATCTTCTTATTTGCTATGCACTTATGAATACACATCTGGGTGTTTGCAGAGAACGGCTGGTAAAAAATAGATGAGCCCTCTTCACAGCAGAGACGACAACATGCAGATTTAGTCCGAACCTCAGCAGCGTTGATGGGAACATGATGAGAAAAGCATGAGCTGGTTTTCCATGAGGAAGCTGAACAATGAGAGTAGATCACCTGCAATAAAGCACAATGTTTGCTAGTTGTCCCCCAGTTTAGTTAAAAAAATCAGACCTGGTCAAAAAAATTTATTTTCTCTTCTTGTTAATATTTTTCATTTTATCAGAAAAAATAAGCAATTGGCTTTCATTTATTTTGGCACAGGTCGGCTCCATGCTTTCTCTAGGATGTCGTGAGGTGATTAGTGAGTGTACAGTAACTGGTAGTGTGTGTGTGTTTGTGTGTGTGTGTGTGTGCGAGCATGTGCGTGTGTTGAAATAAATGTAATGTGGTCAAAAAAAAATCACTAAATAGGAGGAAAACTTTTCTACTGTGTGACAGAGGGTGTGTGTGTGTGTGTGTGTGTATGTGTGTTGGCACTGTGTGTTGATGTGATCATTATCAATATCATTATCAGATTAGGGCTGCAAAAGCTGCAGTAGTCGTCTTGCTAACTTTGTAGCCTGGCACAAGGCGAATGCAATTTTTTCTCTTCTCACCATTAAACACTTAAAAAAAAAAATCTTCAATTAAATCCGCTTTTACTGAAACGATTTGATCAAGAATGTATCTGCGACTGTGGTTTCTAATAATTGTTCTAAAAGCAGTTTTCTATCTGTAGCTCTGCCTTGTGTCACCTACATCGTAACAGCCTCCATCTCCAGTCAAGTATTAGCTGTAGTTTTTTTAATAGTGTTAAAGCCAACGTCTTGATCTTTCGACTTTTTGTTTGTTTGAAAGTAGAAAAGTTTGCGTATCACAGTGTTACAGTTTTGATGTCAGCAGCACGTCTCCAGCTCATCTCTCTGTTGGACAGCACCCGTCTCACGCTGAAGGGTTTCTCTGCTGTTTGGTTTCCAGCTCGTCTGTCACCACTGAACTAACACTCAGTGCTGGTGTTAAGTACTTCCAAATATTTGAATGTATTGACTTTAGTTTACATGTGCTGTCTCGCAGCTTTGTGGACGACTGAGTTTTAAGGTACAGGTTCAGTCATGTGTTGGTATAATGACATCATTTGTTGTTATTTGACCTGAAACAGATGTTGGATTTTAGAAATTAAATGTTCACTGCAGCCATTTAGAATCCTGCATGAACAGGTGACAGATGATGAGACGGCCTTCGCCTCTGGAAACCTGTAGTTTAACTTCACCCGTGTTGCTGACAAACAGTTAAGGGCTTGACAGACTGACTGACTGACCGGTTTCATTATTCCTGAATATAAGTGAGCGTTAATGTGCCGTAGTTTGAAGTTGTTTAATCATTTCATTCCAAAATACTGACACTTGCTCATAAAAAAGTATTTTCTTTGACATAAAAGTGAACAAAATTTTCTGTTCTGAGAGCAACTAAATCTTAAGACATTTGCTAAGAAACAAGTGAAACATCTTGATACCTTAGAAAGGGTTTATAATTTGTTACGAATGACTTCAATAATGTTAATAAATCATTTAAGATTAAAGATAAAAGTTCTGCTATTTTACATGAATGGAAAAGAACTTTTGGGTTGCCAGGTTGTGAGGCCACATTTCAATGAAGAATCTCTTTGGTTAATATATAACATGTCCTCAGTTTGGTTTTAAAGCTGCATTTAACAATAATTTATATCAACAATGAGATAAATTGATGTATGAAAGGTGTTTCTCATAGTGACAAACCCCCAGTTCCCTTCAGGTCTACAGAGAGTTTTAGTGTGTTTTAGCTCATTGTTTTGGTAGATTTCCTTCACCAAGTTAGCGAGTAGCTGGTGAGCATAGTGGAACATTTAATAATCCTAGCTAAAGAGATGTATCCCTCAGAGGTTGGTGAAGACTCAACTAAGGTCAAATGAAAGTGGGAAAAAATACACGACTCTAAATGGATGATGATGTTACTCTTTAACTGCTGGATGTGCAACTGCACCAATAAAAAGTTTTGAAAAATGATAATATGCCCATGTTCACAGAGGGAAAAAAAAAAATCTGCTTTGAGTTTAGAAGCTTTTCTACTTTCATTACATCATTAGGCTGGCAATTGTGCATAATTTATATTTAATATTAATAGTTAATAAGTCAAACAGTTTAGGAGGAGGGAGTGCAATTAAAAGATGATTATTACTGTAAATGGACTGGAAGGATCTGTCACCAGAACATGGCAACCCAAAACTTTACTTCATTCATTAAGCTATAGCTTCTTGCTGATCTCTTTAGTATGTTAATATAATTTTAACCTTTAATAAAATCATTAGTGAAAACAAAGGGTTTTTTAAGTATGCTTTATTATGAAAAAGTACTGCATTTTTACATTAGAAAAAAAAAAGATTTCAAAAAGAAAAATCTTTCCAAAAGTTCTACGACATTTTGGAATGAAATGCTTGATTGTTTTTACTTAAGCTGTAACAGTGGAGGGTCAGTGATCGTGTGTGTGCTGTTAGAGACAACCTGTACTAACTCAAAATGCTCTTTGCCTTGTAGTGTTGTTAGTCGAATTATTGCAATGATGTGAACCTAAACTACTTTTCCTAAATTGTACGAAGCCGTAGTTCGTTGGTGCCTCGTTTGCTTGCAGCCTCCATGGGGGAGGTCAAAGGTCAGCTGACTCTCTCCGGCTCCCTGATTGAACTGAACTTGGAAACATTCTACTGAAAGAGGCATTAAAAACCAAAATCACTGCCAAAACTACAATGTGAAGAAATCGTGATAATACTCAGATAGATATGTGGGTTTCTGCAGCAAAGTGATCCTTGTTCTGTAGTCATCATTTCAATGTTTGGAGGAACTGAATGCTTTTCTATCACGACTTTGATCTGCAGCTTTTCTCGTCTTTGTCACCTTTCGAACCATCTTTCCTCTCATTCTTACCGTTTACATGTTTTTTCTAACGTCTCTTTGGAAACGCTGGTTGTCCTGTACGTAAGTCTTGAACTTGTTCCTGTGTGTTTTTACCTGTACCTCTGTACCCGTGTGTGTTTGTGACGGTGTTAACGATGGTTCCTCTGTCCTTGACTAGTCGTGGTTAGAGATTAGGAGCTGTTTGGTCCATCAATAATCTCTGTCAGTGATCAGCAGTGTCTTTTCTCTCCACCGTCCTCAGATACAGTGTCCCTCTGATGATGAGAGAGTCTTCTTCACCAGGCTTCCACAAGCTTAACTTTCTGAAAACATCTTAAAATGCTATTGTCCCCATTCCCTCACAGCTTGTAAATTTGCTGTCTGTCCTCATGGGAATGGGATCTGCCTACGAAAGCAGTAGATTTCCGTCTGACGAGGTTCTGCTCAGAGCGGAGCGTCTTAAGCTTGTGGACTTATGGAGAGTATTTTGCACATGCCATTGTTTCTTCAGCAGCAGTCTTCAGCTTTTTTGCCTTTTGCCTATAACAATAATTATAATAAACTATAATGCTTGTACATATCAGATAGTACTTGTTATATTGTATTCTAGTTCTGTTTTTTTGTTTTTCTTAATTTGACATGTTTTGTAGTAATGCTTTTTCATGATTACGTTTGTCAATCAAACAGATGTGGGATGAAAAGTGGAAGTGTTTATTGTTTCATTTGTTTTTTAAAATAAAAATATTCCTGATTTGTAGCTGAGTCTCTTGTTTTTGAAATATTGAATATGTATGTTTTGTGTGTGTGTTTGTAAATGAGATAACTTTTTATACTTACAAAAATGGTGGTAAGATTTCAATATATAAAATTGATTTAACACTTAAAGATGAATAAAAAATCTGCAAGAAGAAAGAAAAATGACTAACGTAAACTGCAATAAAAATTAAACCAATTAGTGGAATATCTTCCTTACAAATTTCCAACTGATAACAAAAGTAATTCTAGAGAATCAGATGAATGAAAGTGCTTTATATTGGGAATAAACTTAAAATAGTTTCCTGAGTGTTTGAATGGAGCTTCTGTTGGTATCGAACACAAAGAACATGAGCAACGCAAGAGACTTTACATCCTCCTACATCCGGTTCTGTGCAAAAAAAACTTAAATTATTCATCAGTCCGGTTTCGATGCCAAAATTAAGCAGTTAATAGATTTTAAAAATACTATTTAATCATAACAAAAGTAATACTGTAATACGTATACTAATATAAAAATGCAGTGAATAAAGGTTCCTCTGTCTTGTTCTGTATGAAAAAATGAAATACTCACCGGATAACTGAAATCACTTTATCTTAGAATACAGACAGAGATCTCCACGAATACGTTCCAGCTTTTCAGAAATACTTTATAGAAATACTAAAACCTCTATGAAATAATCAAAAGTTACAGAAGATGCTAATGAATCAGAAGCTAACGGGGAGCGGCAGGCAAGCTATGCGCATGCGCAGATCTAAATCATCTTGGTATTTTACTTCGTCTTTGGTTGTGGATTCTGGGAGAACAGCCATTTTTCGTCTCCCACATTTGAAGCTACGATAACATCACTTTTTTAACTGATTAAAAGTTCGTGTGGAGATGACCGGTCAGTAGTTGACTCGTTTAAGAGCTTTCCTGTCGTCCTCCATTTTCCAGTGACAGTCTGGGTAAGTTAGCATGAATGTAACGGTGGTTGCTGTTAGGAGCTAATTGAAGCGGCTTTTAGCTAACTTACAGAGATGTGGTTGTAATCGTATTAAACTCAACTGGGCTGTGTGATAGCTATATATGTGGGAGTTTAACCTGCCAAAGAACATGAGAAACGTATAATGAACAAGGCAAGAAACTTCCATTATCGGCATTAAAGTGGAGCTAACGTTTATATAGCCTTTAGCGTTAGCTTTAATAAGTTACCGGCGTTAGCATCAATTGCCTTCGTATCATCAAGGCTTTAATGGTTTGATTTCCTCCTCCTTGATAACCTGCAGTGTCGTGTTTGGCAGCTTTTATCATGCAAAGTTGCTTAGCTCCAACCGGAAGTTGCTTTTATTTTGAAGACTGAATCCGGATGCGGCGTGTTTTGCATGCGCAGACTTGACTGTGTTCCATCTGGAGCATCACAACATTGTCCTGCTGCTTTGTTCGAGGGACAGAAAGCATCGCACTTGTCTTCGATGAAGGTAAAAAATAATATTTAAATAGACATGGAGTTTCAATTGTATACTTAAAATAAGTAGATTTTTTAGCAAGTTGCCAAATTAAATCCTCGGTTAGGTCCGTGAAGGTATCATCTGCAGTCCCTATTCGCATTTGTTTCACCTATGAAACAGCTCTTTTTTCAAACTGTCCTTTTCATATTCTCATGTGTGCATCTGCTACATAGTGAACAGCCATCTAGTGTAATGTGGATCAGTGTGTATTGTGCAACATTATGGTGCTCCGGCCTGCTCTGTTTACAAACTGTTTACATGTCGGAAACAGCCATTTGGACGCATTTGCAGTGAATGATCTTTATTTAATGGATCGTGTGTTAAAGGTTCGTCCTTTCTGAACACAGCTCTCCATTGTCGGTCACCTTGATTGATTTGCAGCCAAGCCAAACGCTGCCGCCCCTCCCGGCCTCAGGCCTCCACCATCCGCCGGCTCACTCCTTCATTTGTGCCTTAAAATAGCCAAATCAAAGATGCATGAATCAGTGGTGACATCAGTGTCAGGATGCCACTTTCTTTTTCTTGACACAGCTTCCCTGTCTGTGATTGCGAACGGTGGAGTTGAAGGGAAATGTGAGTATTGGTGCATTGCAGTGAGCGTGTGAGGCGGATGGGAGGGGGGGAGGATGGGTGAGTGAGAGAGCCAGACAGACACACACAGGGAGAGAGAGGGAGAGGGGGGAGGGAGCAGGAGAGGAGGACAGGTGCACCTCCACCATCAAAGCAGGAAAAGGGAGAAAGTCACGATGTTGCACATTTGGCTCCTCTGTCCTTCTGCTGCTGCAATGGTTTCATTTCCTGCTGGTCAATATTTAGATGTTCAGGATAAAAAGAGACTGTTTAAGAGGCCACAACCTTCTGTCTGCATCTGGGACATGAGTATTGATACACAGATATGGAACTTCCCAGATGTTGTTCCAAACATCAAATACAAGCTGAATGTGAGGATACATTAGGAATAAATCTGTGTGTTCCAGCTGGACACGTGAACATCGTTACTCATGATGACCGATGGCATGACTAATGATTTCTTTTCTGAGACCGTTTCACCCACTGCTTAAAGTCATTATCCTCTGAAGTCATCAGCAGTCAAAACTATATTTTCATCAAATGTAGTGCTTGTATGTTTTTGAAGAGGCAGCACAGATTAAAGCGCTTTAAATAATTGTTCAAGTAACTGATACAGCAAAAATGATGGTTCCAGTGTCTCAGATGTGAGAATTGGCTACTTTTCTCAATTTATAGCACATGTAAATGAAAAGTCTTTGTCAACAGTCCAAAACCCCCAAAACATCACTTTGAGTTCTTGGATGGTTAAATAAACTAAACAATTAATTGGAAAAAATTTAAGAAGGATTGACAAAGAAAATACGTCAAAAACACAGAGTTTCTATTCAGGTTTGTCTGATGTAGGTCAGTGGTCTATCACTGTTATTAGCGTGAGTATTAAAAAGGTTCTGTTGAGATCATAATGATATATCAGCCTTCATTATTTGATTAGCATAAACATGAAACATGAAGATTTTTGATTGAATCCTATTAAATTTGTTATAATAGAACCATGACCGAGACATTCACTGAGGTTTTACAGTGGAAAAGTAAACTTTCTGTTGGACAAACAATGGAATAATGTCAGTTTTTCTAAATTACTTTAAACATCCCTGATCTCTGCTTTAGATCCTCCTGTGACATTTGATTCCATCATTACCACCACTGAATCAGTCTCTCCTGAAAATAGCAGATCTGTAGGGTGACTGTGTCTCATTTTAATTGGTTTTACTGCTCACTAGGTGCTGCGTCACTTTCAGGCTCAGAGGAATCCTCTTGTAGTAATCTGAATGGCTTTTAACTATACATATACTACTCACACACACCTAGTCTAATCCACCCATCTTGTCTAACTACCTGAGGGCCATGTTACGCAATACTGAAATGGGAAACTATTGTTTAGCCGTTGACCTCTTTGAAACTGTATGGAAAGACAAAGAAAAGAGATCTGAGGGAAAGCTTTTTGCAGCAGTGGCAGTTTACTTCAAAGGTCCCTACGTACTTAATATTTCATATCTTCGATTCATCTTTTTAAACTCGGTTAACATATGTATTCAAGTTAAATGTGCTTTCAAGCTGTAAATGTGTCTCAGTGACATTCAGTTCATTCTCTTGCCACCGTTTCCAATGTTCTGCTTTTCATTAACGTTATTTTTACTGCAGTTTTTCTGTTTATGGCACATCCTGTACTCACACCACAGTTCTCAGGCGTTCACAGATGGATAATGAAGATGTCTTGCTGAAACATGCACGCAGGGAAATATTAAACGCTTCCCTGTGGGTTTTATATTAAAACAATTGATTTTAACTTTTTGGTTTTGACATAATTGTATCTCATTTTTACCATCACAATGAGTCCTGTGAGAATTAAGTTTGTGTTGAATTTATTCTGTTCTCTCGTACTTTTATAGCTCAGATTTGACTTTCCTCTCATTAACTATCTCTTTATTATTCTTTTTTTCTGTCTGCCTCCACACCCCGTCCTCCTTTCTTATCTCATCTGTTCTTTTTTTTGTCTCCATTTGACCTCAGTGACCAACAGAAAAAGGACAAAGACAATGCACACTCAGCAAAACACCTCTGATCCTACTGATCAATAAAACACAATTGCTCTTGTCATCCTTACGTTTTATTTCTTTTTTGTGTATTCCCCCTACAGTGTGTATGAAACCAGGCAATGTCCACCATGGTGTATCCACGTGAAGAAGCCCTGGAGCGACTGAGTCAGGATGAGATCGTCCTCAATACTAAGGCCGTCATGCAGGGCCTGGAGACGCTGCGCGGAGAACACGCCCAGCTCCTCAACTCGCTGCTGGACTGCGCCCAGCCACCTGCAGCCCAGGAGAAGTCTGGGCTGCTCCGCAAGAGTCTGGAGGCCATCGAGCTGGGCCTGGGGGAGGCACAGGTGAGAGGCCTAATAGATCATTTAGTTAAAAGAATTTGCAGAATCTTTACAATTTCAGGTAGTAAAAATTGGATTTTTGTCCTCCCTTTACCTGTTCCCCAGGTGATCATCGCCCTGTCGAGTCACCTGAGCGCCGTGGAGTCAGAGAAGCAGAAGCTGCGCGCTCAGGTGCGCCGGCTCTGCCAGGAGAACCAGTGGCTGCGGGACGAGCTGGCGGGGACGCAGCACAAGCTGCAGCGCAGCGAGCAGAGCGTCGCCCAGCTGGAAGAGGAGAAGAAACACCTGGAGTTCATGAACCAGATCAAGAAGTTCGACGATGACGTGTCGCCCTCGGAGGAGAAGAGCCAGACCTCCGGTGGTGGCGGCAGTGGAAGTGGAGGAGACACTTCAAAGGACAGTCTGGATGACTTGTTCCCCAATGATGATGACCAGGGACCAGGTATGACATCAGCACCTGCTATTAAACTTCAGACAGGACGTGATAGTGAGATTAAGAGTAATTTCAATACTGAAGGTGTTCATGCAAGCAGCTCCATGTATAAGTGGCATTGCCCCAGTTTCTCCCTCAGCTGTTTTACAGTTTGGATTTGTGGATCTGTGAAATCACATTGCAGATATAAAAGCTCACTTCTGGTGCATGTTACAATGTAAAGCTTGTTCAGCTTCCTCCCCATTAGTCAGACAGTAAGTGCTCTTCTCTTTGCCTCTTGGTCTTTTCAATTATTAATAACTGAATATATAAAAACACATTTCTGCCTCTCAGCTTCATGTTCACTTTTAAAGTCGGCTGCACATTTAGCCATAACATGCAAAAATATACATTTAAATTCTCTTACTCTGTTAGAGTGATCATTCCAGTTCATACTTTTGAATCTAGTATCTGTTTCACATCAGTCATTTACTGTAATTCTCTGATCACATGGGGACTAACACAAGCAAAATGGAGGAAAAGTGCTCAAAGTTTTTTACAAAGATTTCTTCCACTTTCATCCAGAAGGCATTTTAATATCCTGTCCTCTGACCTACAGCCCAGCCCAGCGGAGAGGTGGCAGCCCAGCAGGGAGGATACGAGATCCCCGCCCGCCTCAGGACGCTTCACAACCTGGTGATCCAGTACGCCTCGCAGGGCAGGTACGAGGTGGCCGTGCCGCTGTGCAAACAGGCCCTGGAGGACCTGGAGAAGACGTCCGGGCACGACCACCCCGACGTAGCCACCATGCTCAACATCCTGGCCTTGGTGTACAGGTGAGGGACAGAGAGGAGGTTGTGGTTAACATTTATCATTCATCATTAAAACGTTTTTTTAACAAAGTGCTATTGTTCTATTTTGGCCTCCAGGGATCAGAACAAGTACAAAGAAGCAGCTCACCTCCTGAATGACGCTCTGGCCATCAGAGAGAAGACACTGGGGAAGGATCATCCAGCTGTGGCCGCAACCCTCAACAACCTGGCTGTTCTGTACGGAAAGAGGGGCAAGTACAAGGAGGCTGAACCCCTGTGCAAGAGAGCGCTGGAGATCAGAGAGAAGGTAAAAAAAAAAGACACCACCAACCGATGTGTTTTTGTTTGTAACCACCAAATCCCCTAATGAAAGACGCACCATGTGTCTCCAGGTGTTGGGGAGGTACCACCCAGATGTGGCCAAGCAGCTGAACAACTTGGCCCTGCTGTGTCAGAACCAGGGCAAGTACGACGAGGTGGAGTACTACTACAGACGAGCCCTGGAGATCTACGAGTCCAAACTGGGAGCTGACGACCCCAATGTGGCCAAGACCAAAAATAACCTGGTGGGGACATTTTTAAGGTCCTACATTCAGGAGAGGTTTTAAAACTACTCCAGTCACACAGTCTTCAGTAAAAAACTCATTTGATCTATAGTAATGAAACGTCAGTGTTTGTTTTTGCATGTGATGAGTTTCCTGCTCTTCTGTCTTCTAATCTTGTCATGACATATTTTTCACAAGGTTTCCCACTTCAGACACACAAATTAAAGATTATCCTTGTTTTCTGTCAGGCTACTTGTTACCTGAAGCAGGGCAAGTTCAAAGATGCCGAGGCTCTGTACAAAGAGATCCTGACCCGGGCACATGAGAAGGAGTTTGGATCTGTCAACAGTAAGCAAAGCCCACATTCAAACTGCATCCTGACAAATGTGCACGTGTCTCACCTTTAAACATGGCTGATGATCCTTCATCTCTCCTTTCTGATGGATGTGAAGAATCTTATTTTTCCCTCAACTGACCACCTGGCAGTTGCAGGTTTTTGGTTTGACCACACCCTGTTCCCTGCCGTCACCCTCGGCCCTCTCGACAGGTCAGAGGATTATTTCGTGCTATCGAAGCGTGCGAAGCAGCTTAATGTTGATGTTTCCCTCCCGCCACTGCTAAGCCCATCAAACCCTTATGTGCTCACATGCTCAGCACGAGAGAGAGAGAGGGCCTTGGCAGGAATTTGGCATTGCAGGAGTTTAATGAACGGCAGCCATGTCTTTTTTTATAGAATGTGTTTACATGAATAGAAAGGCTTCATCTTGAAATTTAGGACAGTCCAAGGATCATTGTTATTTTCTGGGCAGTTCATTTATTTTCCTCTATTGTTTCTGCTGCAGCTTATTTACAGTGTTGCTGTCCACTGTCCATAATATTGTTCTTGTATATTGAATAGCATTTATATGATTTTTTTTGTCCTCATTTTGCAGATGACAACAAGCCAATCTGGATGCACGCAGAGGAGAGAGAGGAGAGCAAGGTCAGTTATTTAGGTTGACCTTTTCCATTGATGCCATTGGCTGGCAGGCAGTTTATTATAGAAGTGGAGCGGACAGCAGAATGAGAATGATGGAGAGGAGCAGACTATATAAATGACAACAGGGACATTTTAATAGGCTGATTTAATAGGGTAATATTTCACACTTGGCTCCTCCTGTGCTCTGCCTCTTTTTATGTTAATCTCTCTCTCTCTTTCTTTTCTCTCTGTGTCTATCACTGTCTCTCTTAGGGTAAGCGCAAGGACTCTGGCCCATATGTAGAGTATGGAAGCTGGTATAAGGCCTGCAAGGTGGACAGGTGAGTCAGACGTTTGAATTCACTGGAAACATGTAGGAATCGTGAATCAGATTGGTGCTAGAGACAAGACTGCTGATCTTTCTTTTGCATTTTAAGAATATTTTAGAACTTTTAGAAAATGCTACAAGTCCATACATTTAAAAAAAATGTAAACCAGTAAAATAGACTGTAAAGGTCAAAGTGAGAAAACAGATTGAAGTGGGGCATCAGGTCCTTTAAGCAACATGAGTGAGCTCAGTGTTTGTTCTTCTGGAAAACACACACTGGCAAATATCCAATTCTAATTAAAGACACAGGATCTGCAAACTGATGCATTAGTTTAACCTTGGCTCTGGCCTGTCTAAGCTATGTATCAATGCTAACTGCTGAACAGTTCCCCCCAAAACCATCATAAGACTCTAATCTTAGTTTCATTGACTAACTTTGTTGAGAAGTACCTTAAAAGTAAATAGAAATAATTGATGTCTGGATGGACTTTTTTGCAGCCCCACAGTGAACACAACCCTGAAAAGCTTGGGAGCTTTGTACCGTCGCCAGGGCAAACTGGAGGCAGCAGAAACACTGGAGGAGTGCGCCAGCAAGTCCCGTAAACAGGTGCTACACTCACACACACCGACTGCTGAATTACTGCTGTTAGATGAGTCGACTGGGCTCTTTTCAGCGACCTGGTCAGTTAAGAAACCCGTTCAACCGACATTCCAGCTGTGATTTACTGGCCCATAAATGACATCAAACTGATTTAAGATCAGCCATGAAGCTAATGTATGTACGTTTTGTGAGCTGCTGTGAAAAGTAATTTATTTTTCAGCCTCTTTAATCACTTGTCTCCAATCTTTGTTTTTCTTTGTCTCATTGTGTTTGCATGTGTGTCCTCTCTCTCTCTCTCTCTCTCTCTCCCCCTCTCTCTCTCTCAGGGTATTGATGCCATTAACCAGAGCAAGGTGGTGGAGCTGCTGAAGGACGGGGGAGCTGGAGGGGGCGACAGACGACACAGCAGGGAAGGAATCAACGGGCCAGGAGGACAGCGGGGGGACGGCGAGGGCGACGACTCCGCCGAGTGGAACGGGGTCAGTTTATGGAGACCACTTTATTTCACTTGTACTCCGACACACAAGGCAGTTGAATTCATATTAATAATGTAATTATTTGACATTAAGAATTAATTCAAAAGTAAACGCCCTTCAGCAGGACACCTGAGCTCAGAGCTGTGATCAAACCAAGAACAGAGGAGGGGGCCCACTCTCTCTAGTCTGATGAGACTGAACAGGAAGTCTCCTCAATATTTAAAGTCTCCAGTGAACGCTGACTTGGGGTTTTGTTTTCTCTCCTCAGGATGGTAACGGGTCTCTGCGTCGCAGCGGCTCCTTCGGGAAGATCCGTGACGCCCTGAGAAGGAGCAGCGAGATGCTGGTGAAGAAGCTGCAGGGGAGCGGACCACAAGAGCCCCGCAACCCAGGGTAAACTCACACACCTACTGTTTGTTCACGCCTAAATATTTTTGTTTTATTTCTGTTACAATATACTGATTGATGCATGACTAATGAGTTTTTAATGGTTTGGTCTCGTTGTTGGTTTTGCTCAGAATGAAGAGAGCGAGCTCCCTCAACTTCCTCAACAAGAGCAGTGAGGAGACCACACAGGTACAACTGTGTTATTCATGCGTTCATCACACCTGCCACAACACAGCATGGAGTTATGTATAATCCAGTGAATTAAGTACCTGACAAATCTGTTTCTCTTATCTCGCAGTGTGTATTGTCCAACAGTACTTTTAACATGAACTGCTCTGTTTTCTCAGGATGACAACTCCGGATTCTCAGACTGCAGGGGACTAAGCGCCAGCAACGTGGACCTATCCAGACGCAGCTCCCTGATTGGCTAGACAGAGGCCGGAGGGCAGGACTTGGGGGACACGGAGCGGCCCGACGAGGAGAGGCTGTTTGCAGCTTGGTTTGATCAAACAAACACACCTAAAGCTCAAAGCGAGATCAAACACTTGCACCTGCAGCATATTTTTTTAAAGAACACTGAAAAAAAAATTAGCATTAAACGTCACTAAACGTCATCCTGTTAGACACGGTCGCCGCCGCTGCTACTGCTTCGCTGTACAAACCGCTGCCCTCGTTCAGAAAAGAGAATATTTAGATACACATTAATCAGCATGCTGCTTACTAGAAAGTGGAATGTCTGCACCTGAACGCCTCGTGTTGTTGACTCATAGCCCCGTAGCAAAGCATCGCATCCACATCGTGGTGAGTCCGTCTCTTCGATCTACACTCTCACGTGCAGACACTCAACCTTAGGTAGGCCAAACGTACTCCGGTTTCAGTTCAAAGAGAAGCATTGCACTCTGTATATTTCACCAGTAGCATGTTTGCTGATGCTAACACACATCGAATGCATATCACAGATGGTAAAAATGGTACGATCCGCTTAGATTTTATCAGAGAATGCAGAGGTATGAAAAGAGAACACAAGCAATCTTTGGGGATTATCAAAACAAACGTTAGCACTAACCATTTAAACCTCACTTTTTGCCTTCTTGTTTTTTATGTATATATAGTTTTAAATTATTTGATATTTCATTCTTTGCATATAATGCACATTGATTTTTTTTGTTTTTCTCTTTGTTTACACTTTATTGGATGAAAGAGGGTTGAAGGAAAAACTACTGATGTGAAGCGGGAAGACTGGAAAAGAAGGAAAGATGAAAGAAAATCTGAAAATGGGCACTTAGTTGAAATGCTGATAAATTTAGTACCTCAATCATTGAAATCTGCTGACATTCGGGTTAAACTACAAGGTTTCAGTCTTAACTCTAATAATGCACTTTGAGCATGTCAGTACTGTATATGGTCGTTTCCACTGGTCATTCTTCTTACTGCAAAAGCTTATTTTTCAAAAGTCGTTTCTTGGTGCCACATGGGCCAGAAAATTCATTTTAAAGTAAATTCACAAATAAACCTCAATCACTTCTTTTAAATCTAAATACTACCCACAGCATGTGATACAACAGGAAGTTCTATTGAAGACTACAATCAGTACTTCAGCCACGAAAAACGTTGCATTTCCAGGCTTTTACCAAACAGCCACAAGTCTGAATGATATTGAAGTAAAATGCTGTGAGAGGGTCATTAAAATATAATTTGTTTACAATCATTTAACCAGGATATTTAAGGCATAATCAACCCTCGTTTAAAACTATGGGTAACTACCTTTATTATTGGTTGAAAAGCTGCTGCAGCGCATCAGCTACAATCTGTTTACTTTTATTGATTTTTCTTGTGAATTGTTTTTCCCTCATTTACTGTTGCTGAATATGTATCATTTTGTACAAAACAATCCTCGGTGTTGCGTTTTCAATGCTGACCTGGATGGACTTCATCAGTCGTAATCAAACACCCGACTGTCGACCGTCCGTCCTCGGTGAATTTTGATGTGTTGATTTTTTTTTTCCTGTTTTGAAGCTTTTATGTCGAAGGTACTGAAAACTGATTATTTGAATGTTACATTTCATGTCGATTGTGCGGTCCGGTGGAATTTGCACCAGACTTCTTTGTGCTGTGCTGTTTGCGAGTCGGGAGCTAAACTCCACCAAAATAAGACCAATACCAAGAGAACTGTCCACAGAATGTACTCGTCTTTTTATGTGAAGTGGAAATGAGGCTCAGCAGGTCATCGCTTCATCAACTGATCAGATTGTCAAGGAACCACTTTTTTTTGCCTTCTTTTATGTTTTCCTCCACCTTACTTTTAAGTTTTCTGATATAAGAAAGCCAAAAAAGACTCTTCCTTGACAACTTGAGTTTGGTTTCAGAAACGTGAAGACGCAGGTTTGTTGTGGTGGCATTTTGTCAACGTTGGTGCGTGCACACCATCGCCATGTGCCGGAAACAACCTGAGGTCACCCTTCTTGAAATCACCTTTGATGAAGCCGCATGGTTGAGTCTCAAAGAAAAAAAAAAGTGCTAATTACTCTATCAGCTTCTGATTGTGCTGAATGTGCAAGGTTTTGGATTAGAGGAAATACATGCATGAAGGAACAGAGGGGTAACGTAAGTGTGTTAAAGCAGGAAGGAGAAAAGAGAGATAGTGAAAAGTCAGAAGGACGTTAAAAGTGCTTTAAGTGTCGTTCGCAGCAAATAATGTACAGAATTATCCGTATACGACCTTTATATGTATGTTTACTGTATGTCACTTATTCACACACACATAATGATGGGAAATTCCTTTAATCACAAACACAGTCTCAACACCATGTAGTTGTGTACAAAAGTTAGCGTAACACTAATTTGTAAAAACAAAGAAGAGACTCCGTTTCCTGGCTGTGGTTCCTCTACACTCTACTGTAATATCAATACTAATCAATCATTTACTGTAGTAATCAGGCACTTAATCACCAGGAGGTTCGTTTTTCTGGACTTTCTCAAGCATCTCAGACTCAATATGAATCGCAAACTCCATAAATGTATGAACATTAACTCTGTTGCTCAATAAAAACAGCTGAGAGAAAAATCCAAACTGCTCCGGTTGTAAATACTTGTCCTGAATCTGTCGCGGGAAGATTTTGATCCAAAGCTTGAAAGATAAATCGGAACTCTTGTTTCTCTGACGTCCAAATATGTGATGGAGATCGGTGCATTCACTCAGAGCCGCGGACGGTAAATGTTGTGGGTTGAGAGTCTTGTATATGTAGGATTTCAGCTCCTGTATTGCTGACGATTTGATGGATCTTATTGTGAAGGGGCCAACATAATGTGTATTTTATCAAAGGTTCAATAAAAACAGATTCCACTTTTCCAACTGATTCTGTGTCTCGTGCATTTTCATCATCTTCTGAGATAGTTTTGTTAATTTCAGTGTGTGTGTGTGTGTGTGTGAGTTTTGAGAGCGAGGGCTGGAGGTGCATTCCCCGCACTGTCACAGCTTTCATAAAGGTGAGTCTGTTTTTGCAACTTCCTGTCTCAGCGACACCCCACAAAGAGGAAACCAAACCCACCAGAGTTCACTTTGAGAATCAGCAACACGGTCATAGACTGATGAGCTGTCACATCGTTGAGACAGGATCCTGCTATTGAGGTGAAAGATTGGAGCTTGAATGAACCTGGATTAGAAAGTAAGCCGCTTACATTGTGTTGTATTTCTGCGCTTTTATTTTGGTAATTGGAAATTATTGGAATACAGCTGTTCAGATGTGAGTCTTTATGTACCATAATGATATCCTGATCATTATCAATATTTTCTGCATTCAACCATGTTTTTTTTAATCATCATCTGTTCACTACTTCTTCACATTTCTTTCCTCCTGTAATGATCCATAAACTCGTCCCATCTTCCCTCAGGATCTCTCTCCATGTCCGCGCTGGCTCCCTCCAGTCCCACCAGTCTCGAGGCCCCGGCTCTGGTCCAGTTCCAGCTCGGCCTGTTCAGGGAGGTGGTTCAAGTCCCGGCTGGCAACCTGAGCTATGGCCATGCCAAGAGGCTGGCTGCAGAGGTCATAGAGCGCAAGGTAATCAAAGCCTCACGCAGGTGGCCTCGCGTCACGCTGCTGCTGTGACACAGGAGATCAGGACGGAGTCTTAAAGGAGCATTTCGACACATTTACTCATGAAGCTCAGTTGTCATGAGCAACACGACTCAACCTGTGAAAACACATGTCCTTTTGAAAAGTTTGAAAAAGAGTGTGCTTTGGTTTGAGACTGGTGTTGCCTTTGATAGAAGCATTTAAGAAACAGGGAAGGACTGATGAATGATGCTATAGAGTTGCATTGTGGGAATTGCAGGACCCAGTGTTTGTAGAGCCTGACCATATATTGTGAAACCCTTACATGTGGCAGATAGGGAGGTTAAAACAAGGCTCAGGGTTAAAGGTTAAACCTGGTTCAACTCCCACACCTGCAGGTTAAAATCTGTCTCTGAAAGAGTGATCCTGATGCTCTTGGACCTGGCAACCCAACGCTGCTCCAATGGAAATCTGCCATAAAAAGTCAAAACAAGCAATGAGGTGCTAAAAAGCATCATAAGTAATAAAAATAAGAGGGAAAAAAATATGTAAATAAAAAGACAAAGGACGGAAAAAGTTTCCAGCTGTGACTGAGAACCAGCTCTAACCCTTGACACAGTCCCACTTGGAAAGTATTCAGTTGACGTTTCGAGCCTCTCACACCTGCAGGAGCTGGACTTTGAAAGGTCACAGTATTCATGAGGGAGAATTGTGTAGGTTACTGAGTGAAGTGTGGCTTCTGAGAAACGTTGTTGACTGATGCAGAGTTTGAAGGATGCTGTGGTTTGTTGGCTGCAGTGAATCCTGCTCACTGACACATGAACTTTAACAATTAACTGGAGAAGCTGGTAAAATGGGAGCTTTTGAACCAGATCTGTTTTTTTAGTTTGTGTGACTTTCATCATCAACCAGTAGGTTATTGGTGCATTGGAACTGTAGTTGAGGTTGATAAAGATGAATTGCAGGTGTTGGTCTCAGTTACAGAGGCTGTGTGGTCGACGAGAGCATGACAAACTTTCCAACCACAGCCTCATCTCTAAAACACACACACACAGAGTTTGCTTCACTCACACCAGCTTTTGCTTCAACATCGATCTTATCTCGAGTTTCCGGACAGCAGGTCAGCAAGGTCAACAACCTGACAGCACGAGCACTGTCCACACGTCACGCGATGTATCGACTGTGTCACAGCAGAATTTTAACACCCGACTTTCTCTTCTGTTTCTATTCTCTCACACAACTGACCCTCAGAACATCACTCTGAGTATTTTTAGATTTCACAGCCTTGCGGCACGTTGTGGCGCAGTTCTGCATCTTAGCGCCTCGCACACATGAATGCAGCGAAGGCCGATGACGACTGACGGACCCAGGATGCGGGTTTTTTTCTTCACCATGTGCAGTGTTTCAGATTGTACCATCTCTGCAGATCAAGAGACTGATAAGTGTTTTTCCTGCAGAACTAGGTCACGGTCTGTGATGGCAGAGAGATTGTTTGACTTTTACAAGAAGCCTCTGTCTGGGTTTGTCCCTCTAGATGTTGATGTCTGAGTGCATCTCTTCCTGTCTGACCTTTTTATTGTGACACACACAAACATACACAGTCCAGCATTAAATACAACAAAATAAAAGGGAAGCTATCATGTTTCTATGCAGACGATAAAACCCTCTTCCTCTCTTGCCTCTCCTGCAGGAGACTGCTCTGTCCGAGGTGTCCAGCATTAAATACAACAAAATATAAGGGAAGCTAGGAAATAGGTCAAATGCATTTTTAGCATTTTAAAAAGCTTTACATGTGTTTTGTCTCTGAGATGAAGACTGTGGTCGTGTGTGTGTGTGTGTGTGTGTGTGTTCAGGCTCCAGACTGCAGCGTGGTGGGCGTCGGGGAGAAGATCCTGCTCTTCAGACATCAGGCCGCCTCAGAGCAGCTGCTCCACCGCCTGACGGAGCACGACGAGCTGCGGGACGGAGACCTCATCGAGGTCATCATCGCAGGTCAGAGGTCAAACGCTTAGAGGGGGGGAAAAGCTGTATTATTATCTCCCTGTCATCTGTTGGCTGTTTGATTCACAGATAAGATTCAACTACCAAATCTGGACGAGCTGTTCCAGCAGATATCAGCGTTACTGAAGAGAAATGTCTTATTTTGGAGGAAATTCCTTATATATTTTAAGAAGACATCCTTTTATAAATCAAAGGTCTCTGATGACATAAATATTTGTTTGTAGTATTTTAAGTGTTGCTGCAAGTGCTCTGCTCCCTCGGTCTTTTCATACCCTGTTACAATTTCACACATTACTCAGATCCACTGGCTGTCAACTTATCTGCGAGCGACAGAGTCAGGATTTCTTTATGCTGACAAGCTTTATAAAGCTGTTAAATCTCACCATGAAGCCGACTCTGGCAGGTTCACCTCCTTCTTTAAGACTCTGAGTCGTTGACCATGAAATACAAATCCAGCATGAAGACTGGAGGAGAGGCAACGCTCTCACAAGCTTTGGTTCAAATCGACTTAAAGCTAATTTTGATTAATCTGGGAACTATTTTTATTTCCTATTTCAGTCTGTCAGTTGCTCTACTGTTGTTTTTAAATTAAAACGCAGCATTTTTAATATATGAATATTTTCATAGAAACATATTTTGTGAATATATCAACTAATAATTGCAGCTTGTACATGTTGGATTTTTCTCACTCGCCCTGAAACTGTTACTGCAGCTGATTCACTCTGACGTCCCGCCTACAGCAAGTGACACCAACTTTTTTTAAACACAAATGGATTCAAGATATTTGTGCCTGATTGTGAGGATTTTGCAAATAGGCAGGAAAAGAAACAAGGGTGCAACATGCAAAACAGATGAGATTTGTTAACCAAATGTGTGAATGCAGATGTTTTTGTTGACTCTACCAGCAGAGAAAACCTTGCTCACTAATGCTGCTGTGTGAACGCTGTCAATAATACTATTTATTTGAATCTGACTCAGAATCGGCGTCAGTGACTGAGATGAGGATCCGTCCACACACCCTGGTCGTCCACTCATACCGGACTCCCACCTTCTGTCACCACTGTGGAGAAATGCTGTGGGGTCTCGTTCGACAGGGCTTAAAGTGCGATGGTAAAGTGTCGTTATTGCTTCACACAGTGATGT
The DNA here is from genome assembly GCA_037975185.1 of Centropyge bicolor. Lineage (NCBI taxonomy): Eukaryota > Metazoa > Chordata > Actinopteri > Pomacanthidae > Centropyge > Centropyge bicolor. The sequence continues at coordinate 143,386 of JBBMOC010000087.1, forward strand.
TCTAAAGCTGTGAATGTCAACTTAAAGCTTCTCCGCCTGTTAGAAATGCTCGTGACTAAAGCTCCAGCCTGTCTCTCCTGCTCCACCTCCCTCTCTTCAGGCTGTGGATTAGACTTTCACAAACGCTGTGCCTTCCAGTTGCCCAATGACTGTAGTCGAGCGCGGCGTCAGGTCAGCACCAGCCTCTCCCTGTTCCCTCCGAGACGCCCCCGAACACACTCCCTGTCCAATCAGGCGGGAGGCAGCCTGGAAGAGGTGAGGAAGTGAAAGAAAGGTGACAACTTTAATATGAACGTCTACTCAGATTAACACATGAGACAAACTCCTCGTCTGTCCCTCATCAGATCAGCATGTCCAAGCCGTCCTCCAGGCCTCCGTCCTGGGCTGAGCCCCCGGTGTGGCTGGGAATCGGCTACGGTGACAAGAGCAGGCCTCAGGTCCCGCACACCTTCCACATCCACAGCTACACCAAACCCACCGTCTGCCAGCACTGCCACCGGCTGCTCAAAGGCCTCTTCAGACAGGGCCTGCAGTGCTCAGGTGGGACTTTACCCATGATAGTGTTTGATCAATTGAAGCACAGTCTTTCATTTTCTTAGGTCAAACTGTTCTGTGGTCAAGACTGTCATCCCAAAATCCAGGCATTTAAAGATAACGTTTTGTAGGCGGCCTTCTCAATGAGTCATGAAACATATTAAAACATGTTCCTCTGCTGGAGCCAGTTTTAGATGCTCTGTTCCAGCAGCACCTCGACTCTGATGAGCCTTATGTGGATTCAGAATCATGAACCCAAAGAGTAGAAGTTTAAGTAAAATTCTGCCTCCATCCGTTTCCGACCTCTCCTCTCCGATCCTTTGCCAGACTGCAGGTTTAACTGCCATCGGCGCTGTGAGCTGCTCGTCCCCAGAGACTGTCCAGGAGAGAAGAGAGGCGTCAACGGGGAAGGTGAGCAGCCGTCCCCCCGAGACTCTGCGTCTGCATTCAGGGCTGTTAGATCATGTTTCTTTGAACAGGCCCCCGCTCTGATGTTCCCATAACCCTGCCATGAGTCAAAGCTGATTCACCCTCCATCTAAAGGGTATTTGATAGATTCAGGACTCGTTTTAGATGCCTGGAAACAAATTTGTCCAGTGATGATTCAGGAAAATGTGATCAAAGCCTGATGGGATTTTCAATGATTTTCATGGTTCCCAGGGGATGAATCTTTAATACATTGCTGAACCTGTGACTTTTCCTCTCACGTCATCATCATGTCAGACTTTTAATTTGTTCAAACTTTGCTTCATGAAGAAACACCTTCAAAACTAATTACATTCCATCAGATTCAGCTGTACTTTTTGTTCAGTGCTAATTAGCAAATGTTAGCAAATTATTGTCACCTAAGAAATGTGATATTCTAACATCTTTATTATTATTAATTTTCAAGTTTGTGAGAAAAATGTGCCTCTCAGTGTTTAAAAAATATATATATACTTTTTTCAGTGTTAAAATTTAGGTTGTTTTGAAAAATGTGAACATGAATATTTGCTGCTTATCTTTTTTTTAATAATTACAAAGTGAATATAGTCAAGTTTTGGATTTCAAGACCTCATTCTAACATCTACCCTTTTTTTTTTTTTTTTGTCATTTTATAGATCTAACAGGAGTATTTAAATATTTTATTGTGTGCATATGATGTCACTTTCCCAGAATCCCCAGCAGTGGCTCACAGCTGCCCACCAGACCCAGAGGACAATGATTCAGTGCTCACTATTATAACAACACTAGAAAACTCCGATGATGAGATGTCCACTGACGGAGACTTCATGACTGAGACTAAGGACATGGAGCAACTGCGGGAGCCAATGAGGTCAGAGGGTTGTTAATTTATTCAGGTGATGTCATCATATTTTAAAGTTGGCACAGACCAGCTGTTGTCAGATGCCAACTACACACACTCATCTTTCCTGTCATCAGTCAATGAAGTCATCTGACAAAGTTGTGAGCTTTGGGCCACACTGCCACCTAGAGGCACTTTAAAGAAACACAGTCAGTGACTTTTCATTCATTTTATCTCTAAATCAGCTTCTTCGCTTCTCTTCTTTTTGTGCTTCGTCTTCCTTCCCTCCATCAGTCCGTGTTTCAGCAGCTACATCCCTCTGATGAGGCTCGTCCAGACGGTGCATCACACTAAGAGGAGAGGTGGTGGAGTCCTGAGAGAGGGATGGCTGCTGCATCACACCAACACTGACACGCTGGTGAGACACACACACACACACACACACACACACACACACGTATACAGCTGTTAACATACTTAGATTATGAATGATTCCTCCTCTCCTCAGAGGAAGCGTCATTACTGGATCTTGGACTGGAAGAGCATCACCCTGTACCAGAACGAGAGCAGCACCAAGTACTACAAGGTGGGGTTCATGACCAACAAACGCTTCTATCATGTTTCTATGCAGACAATAAAACCCTCTTCCTCTCTCGCCTCTCCTGCAGGAGATCGCTCTGTCCGAGGTGCTGCAGGTCCGAGGCCCCGCCCAGCTCTCCGTGCCCCCGTTGCCCGACAAGGGCGGCCACTCCTTTGAGGTGGTGACGGCCTCGCTGGTGTACTGCGTGGTGGCCGGAGAGAACGGGCCGGCCTGGGAGAGCGCCGTCCGTCAGGCTCTGATGCCCGTCCAGAGCAGCGGAGGACAGGGCGAGGAGAAGCAGGGTGAGGCCTGAACAAACCCTCTGGATACTCATGTTATCAGATCTTATCTAACCAGGACTTATAATGAACTTAGTGCACAAAACTTAATGTGGGCGGTGGAACACAAATCCAAACTAATACTGATGAATTTAGATTTTTTTTAATAATATAATGAGTGAAAAATGTCATAATCAGGGTTATGTAACAAAAAAATCATATTAATATGAGTCAGACAAGATGAATCAGAGAATATTTGTGAAGACCTTTCAGACAATAAGTGCTTATTAAATGATGATTTGTTCTTACTGTATGAATGAATCTGTCCCGTTCTGATTACAGATAAAGATTCACGCAGAGACAGTGTGGTAAGCATCATTTCCACACTCCTGAATTTCAACACGGTGAACAGTGTGTTGTTCGGTGTTAATTCTCTGTGTGTTTCAGGACATCAGTTCAGCGTATCAGATCTTCACAGATGAGGTTTTGGGCTCAGGACAGTTTGGAGTGGTGTACAAAGGTGAGTGGAGTTGTTAAATTAAAACAGCATCATAGTCAAAGATTGTTGGTTCATTAAATAAAGTTATATAAGCGATCATTATTATATGTCATTCATCAGGTACTCACAGGAAGTCGGGTCGACCGGTCGCCATCAAAGTCATCGACAAGACGCGCTTCCCCAACCAACAGGAGAGACAGCTGAGGAATGAAGTGGCCATCCTGCAGGTGCTGATTGATTCTATTCATCCTCTATTCATTATATGATTATCTTCTATAACATCTAATGTGTGTGTGTGTTGTCCAGAGTCTGTCCCACCTCGGCGTGGTTCTGTTGGAGGGGATGTTCGAGACGGTGGAGCACATCTTTGTGGTGATGGAGAAGCTTCACGGAGACATGCTGGAGATGATTCTGTCCAGTGAGATCGGCCGACTCCCTGAACGCAACACCCGCTTCCTGGTCACGCAGGTAACACTTTCCCACCATCAAACGCTCTGGAGTTCTTTACATTATGATATTTCATGTTATCTTTTATGACAGTGGGCTCAAAAGCTAAATCTGAGGGGTCATGAGATGGTTAATAAGGTGACTGTGTGTGAAATAGTGGAGGATTTTAATTTTCAGGACTTTTAAAATCTTTAAACAATCTGAGAAGGGAACATAACTATTTGGTTAAACTGATCACAGCTCATACATATATGCGACTTCAGACACCTACAAAAGCCCAAAAATTGGGAACCAGATGTCTATGAAATGTATTTATTCGGTGTCTTTTACCAAACTGATGTAAATACATTTGTAAGACTTCTCTCTCTTCATCACTGAGTAGTTTTGACCAGTAACACTACATTAGATGTGGACAGATTTAGCTTTTCACATTTTCCCTCTGTGTGTGCTGCAGATCCTCGAGGCTCTGAGGTATCTGCACTTGAAACACATCGCTCACTGCGACCTGAAGCCTGAGAACGTGCTGCTGGCCTCTGCGGACCCTTTCCCTCAGGTGGGACTTTGTGGCCCTTTAATAAAATGTGTTTAATTCACGGCATTAGTCGCATTAAACACTGTGTCTGCTCTGAAGGTGAAGCTGTGCGACTTCGGCTTCGCCCGCATCATCGGCGAGAAGTCGTTCCGCCGCTCGGTCGTGGGCACGCCTGCCTACCTGGCGCCCGAGGTGATCAGCAGCTGCGGCTACAACCGCTCCCTGGACATGTGGTCGGTGGGCGTCATCACGTACGTGAGCCTGAGCGGCACCTTCCCCTTCAACGAGGACGAGGACATCAGGCAGCAGATCACCAACGCCGCCTTCATGTACCCACGACAACCCTGGGCCTCCATCTCACTGGAAGGTAAGGATTCTTTTTTTTCTTTTGGTGCAAGGACACTTTGATATATGAGATTTAAAGGTTAATTATAAACCTGTACATGATCCTTTTCTCATGGTTTATGTTTGATTAATGCTCACCTCCTGAGTTTGACTTTTTCTTCACATAGTTTATAAATGCAAGGCAGTGTCCTTGAATGCATCATCAAGGAATAATTACTGTATTTACTTTAAAGTTCCGTTCATTAGATTTTTTTAACCCCTCAACATCCATTTTACTTTAATATTCCTTTTAACAGAATCTTCATTGAAGCTATATGATCTTTAAACAGAGGCAGAGGTTGAACATTCAGACGCAACAGACTCTTCTCCTGTCGGCCACTGGGTGACTCCAGCGGACCACTTTTAAGACTGAGTAACTCCTCTGTGCCTCATATCTCTCTCTCTCTCTCTTTTCCTCTCCAGCTGTGAGTCTCATCAACAACCTGCTGCAGGTGTCGGTCAGACGGCGGTTCAGCGTGGGCAAAGCGCTGGGACACCCCTGGCTGCAGGTCAGATACTGCACATCACGCCTGTTTATGGTCGAACATGAGCAGGATGAAAAATGAAAAGATGGTTGTGCTGAGCAAAGATATTTAGAAAAACCATACATTTTGTTTTGCAATCATATTTGGAACATTGTTTTCTGTAGTTTATAGAAATATTCAAAAGATAAATGTACAGAAAATGGAAAAGGATTTTATGTCATCTTTGCTAACCCATTGTTTGTGTTGCATATTTAAATTTTACTGTTTCATTACAGATGAAACTGATTTAATGTATAATATTCATTCCTAATGTTTTAGTTCAGAGAATTGTAAATGTCATTATAATTTGGCATGAAGACAAAAATAAGGCCTATTCTCTTTCTTCCCTCCTGCAGGACTTCCAGCTGTGGTGCGACCTCAGGGAGTTCGAGCAGAGGATGGGCTGCAGGTATCTGACCCACCGGGGGGACGAGGAGCGGTGGATACGCCACGCCCAGGAGAGAGGCCTGAGCTTCCCGTCGCACCTCTGCTGGGACCCGGACAACGACCTCGACGTGTGACATCAACATGGACGTTTAAAGACTGGTTATAGTCTGTGCAGGTTAGATTACACCGAAGAGATGGGATGAAGAAAATCCTGAACTGATCGATCCGCAGTGAACCAAGTATAAATATCTGCAATTTTATATATATTAGAAAAAAGCTGTGTTGTCGTGGGAACTGACAGGAAGAAAAGACAGAAACAGCAGTGAACACAAGAGAGAAAAAGAGTTTTCAGTCTGGAACTAAGAAGATAAAGAAAAACACAAAAACTGCTGTTTAGTAATATAATTTTCCTTTTTTATTCCAAGTTGTGGTTTTTAAAATTTAACTGCGTGAACGTGAGTTATGTGTCATTGGTGATGATGGACAGAATGAATGGAGGAGGAGGAGAACGGAGCTCAGATATCACGACGCACAGGGAGGAGTCGACTCGCACTGATCATCATGGCCGACCTGTCGATGGGACCAAAACCCTATTTCCCTCCTCGCTGACATAGGCCTGCTATGGTCCCACGTACAGTATGGATTCTTCTTATTTTGTCCACAACTTTCCTGATGCCCTGTTGTCCCTCACTGCTCGACACCTCTCTCTGCGTGTCCCTCCTCCACGTGGACACGATGGCCTCCGTATGTTAGATTTCGGAGCGAGGTGCGTGGGATCGCTCTCCTCGGCCATAACAGTTCCTCTTTCTGTCCTCGTTCTTAAGTCCAGCCATGGCCCTCTCTTTGACTATATTTACCCACAGTGCTTTGCTCTGAGTGGCTCTCTCTGCCTGCCGTCTTCATCTTAATATTCAGCGCTTCAAAGTTTAGGCTCCCGTTCACCCTCCGTTTCTTCCTGAGCTTAAGGCTTTAAGGTTTAAGGCGTTTCATCTTGGCCAACGTTCAGGTTTCACAGTGCTGTGGTGTTTATGTTTGAACAGAGTGAGACTGGCTTTGTAACATGGTAGCACCTGACTGGCTCTGCTCCTCTGCTGACTGTTAACCGGCTCCTAGTGAGACCGTTGTGTTTTTGTTTAAGGGCGAGTCGGAGACTCACAAAGACAGCGTTTCTAAACTTCAACATAGCATGCATCTGCACAAATACACATCCAACCAAGCCAACTGACCAACCAGCTTTTTTATCATGTTCTCTTCTTTAATTACCCTTCTACAAAAAAATATGTCATCTGAGAGAGAAGGGGAGAGCAGGAGGCTTTGCTCAAAATGATCCGGATTTGATTTCTCTCCCTCATTACCTCCGTCTGTGTAACATCTCCTGAAAGGCAGGTATGTTAATATGTATGCTGCTTACATAACTTCAGTGAAATACCCGGCACATTCCTGCTTTTTAAAGCCGCTCTGACAGGAATGAGGGACAAGCCGACCGGTCCAAACATCTAAGATTTGAGCAAAGTCTCCCACTCTCTCCCTCTCCGGGCAGTGTTTGGTTTTTTTTGGGATGGCAGGATTTTGGGGAGAAGGGGAAGAAAAGTTAAGATTTGAAAGAGGAAAAAATGATAAGAACAAAGAATATAGGAGGAACAGTGGAAGGGGTTTAACTCGCTCTCTCCACAGAGGAGGAACAGTGGGAGGCTGGGAAGAAGGGATGGGAGGAGGAGAGGAAGCGGTTTATAAGTCGCTCTCTCCGTAGAGGGCGCTGGAGAAGGAGATGTAGTCCAGGGCGCCCGCGGGGCCGTCGGCTCCGATGTACCTGGTCATGCGGCTGATGCAGTACTCGGCCTGCTCGGGCGGCAGCTCCCTGCGCAGCTCTTCCACTGTGATGTAGTTCTACAGGGGAGGGAAGGATTGAGAAATGGAGTTTTTATTTTTGTAGTTTTGTCTTAGTCTAGTTCATTGCTGAGATTTGGGAACAGTGACAATCAGGATGCATTCAGGAAACCAGGACTCTGCCAGATTCATGATTTTGGAGAAGCTAAAGTTTCTTTGTGGTACAAACTTCGAACTGTGTCTAACTTGCTAACTGCTAACTAGCTGTAGAGGTTTGGATCAAAGCTGGATTTTAGATTTTAGTAGGAGTGGCTATAGCTCAGGAAGTAGAGTGGTTGTCCTCCAGTTGGAAGGTTGGTGGTTCGATTCCTGGCCTCTGCAGTCTATGTGTTGAAGTGTCCTTGGGCGAGATACTGAACCCAAATTGCCCCTGATGGCTGTTTATCGGTATGTGAATGTACGTCGCTTTGGATAAAAGCCTCTGCTAAATGAAAGTGTAGAATTGTAGTTTTGTCAAGACTCATTGCTGTCACAGTTTCCCTGTTTGATGTCTTTCTACATTGAAGAATATGACTAGAAACAAAGTTTTCCAGGAGGAATCTGGTTGGGTAAATCGGATTTGGACTCTGTTGTAGTGATGTCAGTGTTCCCAGATCTTTGTAAATATGTCGGAGGCTAAAATGTCAGAAACAAACATAAGTGCTGCTCAGGCTGAAATACTCCTGTTAACTCTGGTCTCTGTCAGTGGTGAGTGTCGTCAGGTCTAAGGTGACGTTAGATATCCTCCGGTGAACCGGCTGCCGTGTTCGTCTGCTCACCTTGTCTGAGGCCAGAATCTTGAAGGAGGCCATGACCTGTTCTGCGGTGTCGGTCTCGGCGGTCTCGCGGGTCATGAAGTCGATGAAGGCCTGGAAGGTCACCACGCCCGTGTTGTTGGGGTCCACCAGGGTCATGATGCGAGCGAACTCCACCTCACCCTGTCAGACAGCAGAGGGTCGACATCAGTTAGCACAGGTCGTACTTTCAATCGGTCGGATTTCAAATCAGATTTAGGCAAAGTCCTGAATGTTGCACTGACCAGATCGTAGCCCATGGAGATGAGGCAGGCACGGAAGTCGTCTGGGTCCATCATGCCGTTTCTCTTCTGCAAAGGAGAAACGCATTTGTGATTTAATTATTGCAACAAACAGTTTAGATATAAAATGACAAGATCAGCTCTTAGAATGAAGAGAAAAGACTCTACTATCTGTCAGATTGATCTTGCTCCTGTTGTTTATCTTTTGAGTCATTAGCTAAATCCACCACATTTGCATGACTCAATAATCCAAAGTTAGACTCAGATCGTGGTCAGTGAACGCCTCACCCTGTCGAAGTGGTTGAAGGAGGCCCTGAACTCGTTGAGCTGTTCCTGGCTGATGCCCTTGGCGTCGCGGGTCAGGATCTGGTTCTCCACCTCGTTGATGGTTCTGGCGATGGTGGTGAGCAGCTGCTCCCAGCCCACGCGGACGTGCTGCAGAGGAACGGAGGAAACACGATTAAAGCAAAGAGGCGAGAGGCGGAGTCTCGGCCTGCCGTCCCGGCTGGGCTCTGTACCTCCATGGTGTAGTTGGTGTGCTTGTTGTCGAAGATGAGCGACTCCTGGCTGAGCTGGTGGTCGCCCTCCAGCTTGTCGATGTTGGATTTGTAGTTGATGATGTTCTGCTCGTACTGCTTCAGGCTGTTCATCTGTTCCTCCAGGGAGCCGGCGATGTCCACAGACACGTGGCTGATCTCCTGCAGG
>JBBMOC010000087.1:181959-194802 GCA_037975185.1 Centropyge bicolor
AGTCCATCAATTATCACAAATGTTACAGCTTTAAATCCTGAAGTCACAATGTGATAAAAGCTCCATGATTTTGAACCACTTCAGTCCACCTGTCTGACAGTGTGCTCCCCTCCCCCGTCGTGAGACAGACTCAGCTCCCATTGTCAACAAACCAGTTCAGCAGTTATTAAAAACAGACACTGTGCTCTCACTGCTCACCTCGGTTATTGGATTTTTTTTTTTTTTTTTCTAAAATGAGTTTGATATGAAAGCGTCTGGAAGAAGTTCATGTGACACAGGTCAGACTGTAAATAATGAAACGACCCCCCTCCCTCAGTGTGGTTCCCACTGTCGGAGTCTCGGCGTGAGGCGAACACGGCTCGCAGACAGCAGAGGAATGTAACAGGCCGTGTTCATCTGTCAGCAGATAACAGAGCGCAGGAACAGAGCCTAATTTGCTCATCTGTCAGAGCCGCCGGCGTGAAGCCGCTCCACCCGTCAACCGCACATCAGTGGAAACTCAAACACATCAAAAAACTAAGTCTAACAATCGATCCATCGGGGGGGTCGACAGCACAAAGACAAGAACGGCTCCCATTAGAAAAAGACATTTATCTAGATTTACACGCATCAGAACTGTGGAAAAACCAACTGACTCTTACATAAGTGGTCGACTGTAACAGACTCCAACAGAGTCTGAGTGGACGAACACCCACGTCAGCTCTCGTCACTTCAGAGCAAGTGTCAGTGAGAGAAACAGCAGGAAACAGGGAAGTTTGCAGCGGATTAAAGCCTCTCGTTGTCATGAGGACGAAACACATCTGCATTAGAGTGGGTGGAGAAAAAGTTTTATACTGATGGAGCTGAACACAGACAAGAGCTACAACACATTTAAAATAAATAGTTTTTGTGTGGATAACCATCTGATCAAAGAATAAGTAAACAAGATTATTTGATCAATGCCAACTTGCCAATAATCGAAAAAAAAAGAAGCTGTGAGATTTGATTGAGCTCAACCTGTCGCTCACATGTTTGTTTTTCTATCTGACTCACGTCTGACATCACTTCCTTGCGTCAGAGGTCTCTTGTGACAATCGCCCTGAATTCCTCTCCGCCCAGTTTTAACGGCCGATGAAGTGACAGGACCGCTGTTACAACACGCGACAGGTGTGGCCGACATTTAGCCCCCCCGCCCCCGCCTTCCTTCTCATCTTTAAATACCCCTCCCTCAAACAGAGCCGGAGCCTGAACTTGGGTGCCACAGGGACGATTTGGGAAAATGACATAAGAGCCGAGAGTGGAAGGCTCCAACAGGCCGACCTGAACTCTCCTGTCCCGTCAACTCACCTCTAATCCCCCATAACAACTATTACACACACAAATATTACAGCGAGGAACCTCCAGCCCACTTCCTCTTAACATCCAGAAATAGATTTTGGTGACGTCACATCTGCGGCTGCACTGCATTTTATTACTGTTCTCTTATTCTGTGGTCCTACAAACCAAACCACTACCAGGTATGTTAAAGCTCACATTTCTGGAAACTGAAACATCATCTGACATAAATATTGTTGACTTTAATACATTGTGGTTTTCTACATGAAGTTATGAATCAGAGAGGGGTTTTTTCTTCACTTTAATTTTTTTCAATGTAAATATTCAATATTTTTTACTCTTCCTGTCCCTAAAAATAATTCAGATAATAAAGTTTTTTCAGTGTTTTTTTCCCCTGACTTTTTCCTTGTTCTTTAATGTAAATACTCAATAGTTTTACCTCTTCAATACCGGCTTCCTGTCCTGAAAAATAAGTCAAATTAAACAGTTTTTGGTTGAAGTACTTGCAACCTATTGATATGTAGACTTTGCTTTGCTTTAAAAGGCCACATGGTAAAACTATTGGAAAATAATTACTTCGATTATTTGCTGACATTAAGAACTATTTTCAAAAAACTGACCTATAAATTTATCTCAAAATGTGACTGTCTGTAAACACAAAATTAAGATTATTAGTGACCAAATCATCTAAAAAGATCCATCAGTTAAAGCAGAACATAAGAGACTGTTTCTCTTTGGGTCAGTTCAGTGTTTTATAAAAGGTGTTAATGTTCTCAAATGTTAACGTCAATGTAGGAGGAAATGAAACGTGAAAATAAAAAAAGAGGAAATGAGACAACTTCTCCTCCCTGAATATCATCAGCAGTCGGTTCAATGTTCAGATAACAGAGACAGAAGCTTGTCTCAAATCAAAATCTGAGCTGAAAAATGATGAGCACAGCAGTTTCGGACTCAGCCGGCTGAACTGTAACTGACTCGCTCCCCGACATCGATTCATCAGCCGTCGTTTCCACCTCGTCCTCTGAAGGATTAACAGGCTAATATCCCAGAGACCCTGCTGACAACGGGGGCCACCGCCGGCCTCCGACGCCAGGCCCCAGTCCAAACCCGCGGATTTATGTCTCTGTTTAGAGGATAAAAGGCCTCGTCAAAGTGTGTGTGTGTGTGTGTGTGTGTGTGTGCCAGATGCCAGTGAGATACACTGTGGGCACGAGGGATTTCAGCTGGTGAGAGAACAGGTGGAGCAGGTGACGCCTCCACCCACCACCACAAAGCTTTTAAGGATCATATCATTGTGAACGCCTCGCTGTGTTTACACCTGCAGCGTTTCAACACACCATCTGATTTTGATTCACAGCTCACGAAGGAAGAAATAACAGGACAAAACGACTCGGAAACGACAACCCCGCCGCCCAGGTTACTCCATCTATTCTGTCCGCCGGCAGCGCCAGGGAACGGATGGCTAACCCGCTTCAGTCAATCACTCCTTCTGACACAACCATCTGTCGGCTGCGTCACATTTATTGCTTCGGCTCGGCGCAGGGAAACATGGCGTCCTGCTCCATTATGCTGCCTTACATTGTGTTCCTGTTGCGTGCAAGCAGAACGATGACGCCTGCCAGAACTTCACAATGAGCTCCTGAGTGTGTGTGTGTGTGTGTGTGTGTGTGTGTGTGTGTGTGTGTGTGTGTGTGCAGGTGTTTTCAGAGGCGTCGACAGGAATCGCAGAGCGGGAACACGGCGACACGTCTTTCAGATTTTTTGGGAGTCGACGGCGGCGAGAAGAAGAACGAACAGGAAGGAGGTCGTTTCACGTCACAGAGGAAGCTGTGGAATCAAAGTTGATGGATTTAAGAGACTGAAGATGCTTTGATAGAAAGGATCAGCCTTCATGTGTTTGTGGCTAATTAATGCTGAGGTGGCAGTTTTGTCTGGACCTGATTCTATAGCAATCCATCCAATAGTCATTGAGCAGCACTCCATATCCATGAAGACTCATGGTGGAGCCACAGGAGGAGTGATGAGGGTTCATCCTCTGAGCAACATGAAAAGCTGCTGAGACTTTTCAAATAAGCCTTGAAATAAAAAATATGCAAAGCTCATCAATTGTGTTTTGATGGAAAAGACGTTCCATCTTTTATTCACTTTGTAATTTTGTTGTATAAAAACCAGACAAGGTCAAAGGTCATTCATCCTCCTGCTGTGATTCTGAATCGTCAGAGAGGTCTGTATGTAACACAGCAGCCTTTATCTTTCATACCGCCATGGCCTCCTTTCCTGCTAGGCGGATGAATCGACTGCCCGCCTGATCGATGGCGGAGAATAAAGGTGAGCGCGCAGGTTCACGGTTGGCGGCGGACTCTTTTGTCGTTTAATGAGCTCCGGGCTGCAGAGACTGACACGACAGGCATAAATTGGTGTAAGTGGTTGTGGAGGATTTATGGCAGCACGGCTGAGGGGGGGAGGAGGAGGAGGGCTGTGTCTAATTTCAGAAGGCAAGTTCTTTCTCTGAAATAAGAGGCAAAAGTGAGGCAGATCTGGAGTCAGCTAATTCTATATTAACAGGAACCTGGACCACGGGGGGGTGAGGACTATAGCAACCAATAGCATATAGCATTTCACCAAAACGAGCAAGTCACCGCCGACCTTGAGATCCTTCTACTTTCACGTCAGATCATCCTTCAACTCTTGTCATGTTGTGAAACGGACTCAGATCGACCATGTGACTCCTGCCATTCAGGAAGTCCTCGTTCAGCTGTAAACACCTGCGAGTCTGAGGCAACAGCTATAATCATGTCCACGGCTCAGACTGGAACAATGTTCACCAGTGACACATTTAAACGCTCCTATTAACTCGGAGGTAAAATGCATTAAGCTGCATCTGAGGGCTGGATAAAGCCAAAGATTGCAGCAGTAGCGTTGCAGCTTTTTAAGCCATTATAAAGCACATAATGATATCTTCCTGACCTCAGTCCTATTATAGGAGACCCATCATCTCAGCAGACTTCCAACTGATGACTGGAACTTCTGCTGCCTATAAATACCCCCTGCACGCAGCCTGCGTCCAGCCTCCACATTGTGAGTCTCACGGAGGCAGGTTCACTTCGTCTCATTAAGAAACTGAATGCGGCGTCCGAGCCCGACGCCGTTAGGACCTGAGGTGACATTTTGTCGGTGTTCGGCCGCGTATCCTCTGTGTGTCATTCGCTCCTGAGGTCACAGGCTTGGCAGCTCGCGGCTCTCTGCTTCCTCATAAACACAAGTCTCCATTTTCAACAGCAGCACTGAGACGCACAGATAATAACTAAAAGTGTTTGCAGATTCAACACTGACTTTTTTTTATTTTTTTGCTTCAGTCTGCAGTAACATCAGTGTCAACCGTGCAATTTTCTCTAACTAATCCAACCTTTTATTCTATTAACACGCCCACAGGTTTGCCCTGATAGAATCAAGATGGCCGCTCAGCCCATCAATCATTTCTACTTTCCCCTGGTGGATCGGATCACATGTCCACTTTTTTTTTTCTCGCCATTGCAAAACTTTTCTGCCTTCAAACTCTACGCAAACACGCCGTCGATGAAATAACGTATGAAGACTATGTCACACATACACAGGCGCTTGCACACACACACACACACTCCTCAGCCCTTCCTGCGGCCTCCCGGGGCTCCTGCACTAAAGCAGTTTATAGAAGCCTCCCTACATGGACACGGCTTCTGGAATAGCAACTGCTATTCGATCTGACTGCAAGTTCTCTCACCTCTCCGCTTACGTTTAACCCTCGTACACCTACGCCCCTGCATGTACGACACATACACTAATTAATGCTTTTATTTTGACATGATTCACCTGGAAAACACTTTAAGAGTTGTGGCCAATTTTGACTGTTTTGTTTTTTCATGTCCTAATCATGGACACTGAAATACAGCAGACAGAGATTTTATGATTAGTCATAATTCAGTCATTTCTCACAGATGCAACATAAGATGAGTCACACATCGTTTTGTCTTGATTTTAAATGTCTGCGTCAAATGGCAAACTCTTATTTCCATTTTTTTCCTGACTCACTGCTTCAATCAAACATCTGTACAGAAAAACTGCTTTATGAAAAACATCATCCTTTCTTAACAAGTCTAAAACATATTAAATATTTATATTCTCTAAATATCACATGTTTCTCGCTTGGTGGTCTCAAAGACGTCTCACTGATCCGGTGAGTGAAAATATGCTGAGAGGTCCAGAGATCAGCTCAACTGGGAAACCGTTCCTGCGCCGGGATCACATGACCCTGACAGAGTGAATCATGGGAGGGAATCTAAGAAGGTGCATGCTGGGATTAGGTCCCGCAGGCCGAGAGGTGAGCAGGGCTAAAGTGGTGGAATGCAGAAATTTTGATTCTTGAATTTCTTGCTGACGATGCAAATCATGACTCATCAACTTACATTAAAAACGTGCAATTTCTTTCTAGAAGAAGAAATGGACTGAACACATCACATGTCAGATAAGAGATGGCAACTTGCCTGCTACATTATTATGCAACAGCGTGTACTACTGTAAAGGAAACACATCATCACTGGTAATGTGATTTCAGTATTTTCATTTCAACTCTCAGCTTGATGTGAAACTCATTTGAAAACAGAGATTAGTTGAAGACATCAGGAAATAATATTAACATTATTGAGCCTTAAGTCTCTTGGATACTTGGAAGGAGTTGAAATTTCATGTTTGGCTTTTTCCTAACATGACATTAATAAAAACGTTCTACAGATATTCAGCCTTCAATGCAAACGTATTGTTTTAGCGTTGTCTCTGTGAACATCAGGTCGCAGGTGAGATCAATGATCCCGTCTGCCGCTTCACGACGGGGCTTATTTGTTAAAGTGCAGAATGAGATTAGACAAGAATAGATTCGATTACGCAGCACCCTAAGATCTCTCATCGGCCACACAGCGGGACATTACATTAGCTTGAGTGGATAAATATCACATTACTGAATATAGCTTTATAAGACCGGAATGTGATGATGATCAGTCTTTCGGACACTTCATTCATTTTACAGCCTGCGGAGTAGAAACAGAGAAAAAAAACAGTTGGAAAACTTAAAGCGTTTAAAGGATTTATTTTAATCCTGGGAATGATTTATCATAATTACACCTAAGAGTGATGCATCAGTCACATTCATTGACTTGATTATTCACATCACATGATACTCACAGATAAGACTGGGTGATAACTCAATATTTATCAGAGGATTTGATTGTATTGTGACAAGATTCTCACATCAGCTTCAGAACTTCGAGTATATTTTTTGCAAATTCAATTTTCTTTAATCTGACATTACAAACATTTTAACTGATGGGAAGAACTTCAGTTTAAGTTTGAGTGATTTTGAGTGCTTTAGTAAATTTGGTCCTTCTGACAAAGTTAAGTGTAAAACCATCAATGCAGGACGACGGACAAACACGCTGCCTTCGACATCCTTGTTTTTGAGGATGTGTGTATGAAGTGTTCACTGTGTGGCTCATAGATCAGCTGAGCTAATAAAGCTGCTGATGTGCTTTATTAGCTCCGATGTGTATTTATAGGTTTATAGGCTCATTAGGCAGCCCATCATTCACTTAGATAGCAGCTGATCTCTATATGGTTTATCAAGATTTTTTTTCACTTTTTCAACACATCATAGAAACAGAAAAAGCAGCCAAACATATGGATGGAAATTGAATCATGAAGTACTTTGCAGCAGCATCGATCAAACTTCTTTTTTCTTCTTCTTTTTCTAATTAAAAGCTACATGTTGAGCTAGGCAGATGGTGTTTAAGTTCATCTTTAAACAGCCATTGATCCCCTGTATACAGACTGAGTATCTGGCTGAGGCCGACGTCGACAAGCTTTGAGATTTCACAGAAACATCGACTTCAGTCCCAAACTGATCGCCTCATCTCTCGAATCAAGACAACCGGGCTCCTCTCATTTCCAGGATTACAGCTGCTTTGAGGCGAGAACATGGAGACGAGATGCAGCCAAATCTCATCACTCTGTCCTTTCCCATCTCGTCCCATCTGACGCCCTTTGCCACATGCAACATCTCACACCACTTTCGCCAACTCCTGTCAAATCAGATTCCCGCTCCGATCCGAGCCGTGAATCATTTAAGCTCCCGATCTACAGGAGCTGCTTCGTGATAAATATAAACCAATGTCATGATGTACAGTTCAAACACACACACACACACAGGCGAGCACACGCTGTTTCTAATGTCCAGTATCAGATTCGGCATCACTGTGTGTTGACAAACACTTTACAACCGCGTCGAGCGCTGAGCGGCTTTTTCCACTGAAATTTCAAGGAGAGAACAGGTGGCGCCAGGATTTCCTTTCATATTCATTACATCGCAAAATGATGCAGCGGCTATATTTATGGGCTGATATCAGCTCCTTAAGCTAGATTTGACATGCCGAGGAGAGCAGGGAGTACGATGACCTATTCCCCCGGGAGGTCGAGAGGCGAGGGCCGTGTGAGGGTTTTTTATATCGGCGTACATTTGAAAGATTGACAGGTGCATGAGATGGGGAAAAGTAACTCATCTGATTGACAAAAGAGAGAAAACGCGATGAGATATTTTCACGTATTGTGGCGAGAGGAACTGGAGAGAAGACAGACAGAGAGATGGAGGCAGGGAGGGAAGCTGGAGCCGAGCAAGTTGAAAAGTATTTTTAGGAAGATGTTTATTTGTAGGTCTGTGAAACTAACCCGGGGTGTATATCTACCAGCCTTGCCATCTCCCTCTCTCTCTGTTACCATCTGTTGAGGTCTCTCAGCCTGTCACGGCGCTCCGGCTCTACAGGCGGGGGACGACATTTTGCACTGACAGAACAATTCTGCAGAATCACCGCAAAGCACCATCTGAACACGCCTGTCAAAAACGCCGCCGCCGCCATGCCACAACACTGCAGATTAGGTGCTATTAGATTAGACCAGATTAGGTTGGAATAGATTAGATTATAACTGTGGAGAAACGGTCTTGTGGCGACAGAAGCACAAAAAGAGAAAACAACAGAGAAAAATCGATACAAATTGGTCTGGATGCATTAATATATCATTGTGCACAGACTGATATAAACTTTAAATCTAGTTATATTAATGCTGCAGATTGAGAGGCTGCCATTTTGGATAAGGAGCATGTAATTTTTGATAAATGAATATAAAGACCTACAGCTTAATTTTTGTTCCTTTACTCGCTCCAATAAGGTTCAAAACACAAATTAGTGTCATCTGAGTAGTACTCAAACTTTAAAAAGGTGAAAATGGCACATATTATATTTGAGATGTTCTGAAGTCATTTGCACATTTCTGAAAAACTTCTATTAGACCTGAACAAAAAAATATTACACCTGTTTCACAATAACAAACTTTTCTTCAAGTTGCTCTCAGCAAACAAAATATGATGATTGTATCTACAAATAAATTAAACAAAAAAAATCTGAATTCATATTATTATCCAATAATCTGCCCATACTATTTAAACTTTCATATCTTGTTTACTGACTTACTTTCATATTCTCATGGCACAGCAGGAGTTGCCATCTGTGTTGCATATTTTACTTTAATTATGCAGCAAATTAAACTTTTTTGTTCCGGTCAAACAGAAGAACTTCTAAAAGACACTGAAACTAACACAAAATAATGCAAACTGTTAATTAACCTCTGCTTCTTCTGTGATTGGTGTGCAATGATCAAATACTTCCTGTGCCAAACTTAATAGCAGAAAGTTTGATGATCTACCTGGAGGCTATTTTCAGCTTGTGATCCAGGATTGTCATGGTGGATGACGGCAGCTGGTCACTTCTTTGAAAATCCAACATGGCGTCCATGATGTTTAACAAACTTTAAGCTAACCAAGCAGGGATGATGAATACATTTCAGTGACACGTTGGGCAATTTGTGTTGATTCAACTTTTCTGGGCCTAAACTGACTGCAGGCGAGTTTCCTGCCTCTTCAGTGTTTTAAACTTGCTCCAGTTTGGCTTCGTGTTGTTAAAACGTGTTTGTAAATTCAAATGGGGAGGGTGGTATTATATTTAGACAGTCTTCGCAAGGCAATCAGGGGTAACTGAAAGACAACACTGAGAAAGTTCCTCGGCCTAAAATATCTGCCCACACAGCTTCCAGCAGGACTGAAGTGCCAGGTGCAGGGACAGCTCAGACACACATGTCCAGGTTCACGCTGGGCTCGTTTAAACACTTCGTGGAAACGCTAGTGATTCCAGAAAACACAATTTGTCACTAAAACGCTTTTAAAAACACCGACTGTTTGTGTGAGCTCGCGCGTAAAGCTGTGCGTCATGACGCACGGCGCCACGCGCGTCTCCAGACCCAAACCTACCTTCCTCTGCTGCTTCTCCCAGGCGGGGTCCAGCAGCAGGTCCCTGTCCCAGTCGTCCTCTTGGGACATGTAAGCCTCTTCATGGTGGATAGTGTAGGAGTTGCTGTATGTCATTTGGGTTTCGACAGCTGTCATCGTGCCGCCTCTTGTCAGGACTCTCACGTCCCCCTCAGCTTATTGCAAGAAAAAATTAATCAGCAGTGGAAACGCCGCCGTGAGGGCAAGAACCTCCTTGAGACGGGGGGTGAGACAGTCAGGGGCTGCAGAGACCAGACTCCACTGGTGCGAGGTGTCTGTGCGCAGGTGGTGCTCCCACTACCAGAAGACCCTGCTGGCCGGTGCTCCTTTCCTGGTCAAAAGTGGCACACGTGACCGCACCCCAATAAGTATGGGAACCAGCAGCTTGGGTATCAGGTTCTGACCCTAAAAAGGTGGAAGAGGCGGGGAGGTCTCCTGTGAGTGGTGCACAGGGATGTCAATCACGCCCCCTTGCAGCTGAGAGGGTTTTTATGGCCTGAGCAATGCACCTGTTGCTGTTAGTGACCCTCAATGGCAAAGCCAGGCCTGTGTGGTGGGAGTCCACCTCTCACATGAAACCAAATCAAATTCTCAAAAAATATACTAAAAAGTAGTTGTTTAATAATTTGGAGACCCCCACCCCCTCTAACTAGCACCAACAGCCCTGTTAAAGTGCTGCAAAGACTTGACAGCAGCTCATCTCATTCCACACATGGCTGCAGGTAAATGCATAGTTTATCATGTTTATTTTCTATCATGAACCAGACTCAAGATATCAAACAGCTTATTCATGATCCTGTATATTCTGCAGAATTTCAATTAGAATAAAAGAGACTCAGGCGCTTTTATGAGAAAAAAACTGGATTTATTCATGATTTGCATGCAGACT
Organism: Centropyge bicolor; assembly: GCA_037975185.1. NCBI lineage: Eukaryota > Metazoa > Chordata > Actinopteri > Pomacanthidae > Centropyge > Centropyge bicolor. The sequence continues at coordinate 192,564 of JBBMOC010000087.1, forward strand.
GCAAAAAAAAAACGCCTCAGAGGAAATACAGATTAAAAGGCATATATATGCATACACAACCTTACAGTATAGTTTGTGTTTATATCAGGATTTGTCATTCACAGTAAACATGATGCAAACATTCATCGGCTGAAACATTGCCCTCGATCCCATTCGACTTTGTGCTGGAGCAGATCACTGTGGAGGTGACGCTTTGTTCAGTCCTGGACGCGTCTTTGGAAACTAGAATCACTTATATTCTAATTAATCGGGCATTTAAATGTAACTACACTCTGCTTGGTCCATTAACCTACTTGAGGAAGCTTTAGCTACTGTGCGACTATTTGTGGTTATCATTAGGTACATTACTGTGCTGCTACTGAGCTGAGGGAATTAGTCGGGTTCACCGCTGTAAACATGATGCCACCATGTGAGCTTTGATCATAATCTGGACCGTGGAAAAAGGATTTTAAGATGGAGAAGAGGTGGACAAAATAACGTGAACACCTTACAATGTAATGCAAGTCAACAGGCCGACACCACTCTGCAGCATCGGCACATTTTTATAAATATATTCACAAAAATTAAACATTTAATAAACACAGCAATTGTGTATTGAGCTGTATTATAATCTGCAGGTGTTCGCGTCATGTCCACCCCCTGTAGACGAGGCAATGGCTGAGGTATGACTCGAAGGATGAGCAGCAGCAGAGAGTCTGATTCTACAATACAATAGTCACATTAGTTACTGCATCTCATCACTGCAAACTGTATAATGGTCAATGGGTTGTGCTCAGACCGGAGTGTGCTCCAGGTGCACTTCTCAGCTGACACCTGCAAACCTGTGGGATCCCATTAAAACAACAACACAATGCAGAGATTGAGAGCATCTGGATTACAGTTCTTCAGCTGTCCAAACTCACAGAAGGCAAAGGGTGGGGGTGGAGGGAGGGGGGGAGTGGGTGAGGAAGTGGAAGTAGGGAGGAGGCTGCAGCGAGCTGTGGCGGTCAGTACAGCGCCACTGTGAGCTCAGAGCAAAAGGGAGGAGGTTTTAAAAAGATGCGTGGCTGCATTCAACCCAAGCACGGGAAGGCCAGACTCGCAAGCACCCGACGAAGCCTTTAGTGAGGAGCTGGGGGGAGGAGGAGGTGGCTGCCACACGCCCTGATCATGGAGGCCGGGAAGAGTCTCTCTAAAGCTGCCTGCATCTTTAGAAATGTGATGTGCAAAGATTATATTTGCTTCTATCATGTGAGCCTGTAAATGCAAAATTGGTGGAATCCTACATTTTAATAAACAAAGAAAATCCTTTTAAAAATAAGATTCTGGCTGATGCATCTATTACAACAACGGGGTCCTCCAAGATCAGGAAGGCGAGGTTAGGGAGCAGCTTTGAACAGAGGATCCTTCCACTATCAACTCACCTGATAATCAACTCATCTATTCATCCCCTTCCTTTCCTCTCCTTTGTTGGGCAAACAGAAGGCAACGCCCTCTTTGTCTCGACTCCGTCTTGCAGCTGTCAGATCAAACGGCGGACAAACAACTCGTTTTGACGGCAAAGAAAGCCTGCGAGCGTGGGATCGTGTGTGTGAGGCTGAAGCTCTTCCATCTCAGCACACGGACAATCTTAACAGGTGAGAACACATACAAGTCACTCAGAGCACATTTCCAGCCAGTCCAGCTGATCCCGGTATTAATAGAGCTGCCGTACCAGAAAAGTCCTATAGGAACCCTGAGATTGAGCATCTACAGGTCAGACTGGCCTCATACCTCGGCCTATCTTATAGGATGTTTCTGATTGGCACACAGGCTGTGAGGGAGCCAAAGAATAGTTTGAGGTTCCGCAGTTTGAGGTCGATTGATCACTTAAGATGTAATGGAGCTACGATCTTTTGGGAGGTAAGAGCCCCTCCCACAGCCGTGTGGAGCAAACCCAGCATTCAACAGTTTTAGCAAAGCCACTTGTCCAACATTGAAGTCTCTCTGTGTCATGTTACTGAGTCCGGCGGCGGGCCACCACACATACACTGTCCGTTGGCACGCCCAGGCCTCTATGGTAACAAAGGAGGGTGGGGAGGTTGGGTCAGGTGGGTGGTTCTGGGAAATCGAGTCCGAGCCAGAGCCACGAACCCAGATCCAAGGTGGCGACGGCGGTGGCGGCGGGGGGAAAAAAAAAGCGCTGTGTGTGTGTGTGAACGGCGGAGAGGAGAGGCGCATAGGGACAGGAGGGGGGGAGGAGGTGGGGAAGAGGGGAAGG
>JBBMOC010000087.1:199773-225903 GCA_037975185.1 Centropyge bicolor
GTTCAGGGCAAAGAGGGAGGGGTGGGGGCAGAGAGTTGTGTGCGACTATCGGAAGGGAGGCTCAGGCGTGTGAAGGGAGAGTTCGGGGCGGCGGAGGATGGCCTCCTTGCGCGTGGGCGGCGGCAACGGCGGCTCATACACCCTGGGCGCAGCCATGGCGGCTGCCACTGCCGCAGCGGTGGGGACCACTGGCCTGAGGGCGTCCAGCGTGGCGACCGGCTGGGCCGACATCGTGGGAACAGCGGGCACCGCCGACACTCCCGGCATGCCAGGGATGGCTGTCACTGTGTTCGGCGGAGGGTAGGCGTACTGGAACTGGGGGTACTGCTGCAGCTGCTGGTAGTACTCCGCATAGTACCTGAGAGAGAGGGGGGGAGGGGGGACAGAGAGGGTGAAGGTAGGGAGAGGAGGATTTAGGTAGGAAGAGAGACAGTACTGGCAATTATTGTGTCAACGCAGTGGGAGTAAGAGGAAAGTGATAAAGCCAGCAGAAGCATGGAGAATGCCAAACAGCATTAATCAGCCTCAGTGTGTCTATAAACGACTGAAAATGAGCTGATTCCTGGAGATAAACAGTTGAACAGTACAGTAGTAAAGACAGTAAAACTCATGAGGGAATGATTGAGCGGTGCCGCAGAGCTGACGGCAGAGAGAATCCAGGATCATGTCCTACCTGGCCATCGGGTCCTCTGCGGCCTCCACTGCCTCTTCGGCCGCTCGGCCCGCCGGCGTGGGGAGCAGGGGCCGGCGCGGCTTGGCTCTCTGGTACATGAACGGCTTCATCACGGGGTCCGGCAGCAGAGGCACCGACCTCCGGAGGGGGCTGCGGTCCCTCTCACCAGACTTTGCCGCGGCGGCCGCCACTGCGGCGGCGGCCACCGACTGCTGCTCGGCCACCACCTGCTGGCCCTGGGCGAAGTAATGAGCCTGTCTGGCCGCCTCGAAGATGGCTGTAGTCGGGTCGGCCGCTCCCATGGCGCTAATGTGAGCGTAGGCTGGTGTGGCGGCGCCGTAAATCGCTGGAGAAACAGTGTAGGCGGGGTTGACTGCGGCCGCTGCCGTTGGCATTTCTATTCCAGGAGCAGCAGCCAGATAGACGGGGGGGTTGGCCACAGTGGGGGTGTAAACCGGAGTCGTGTAGGCGGCAGCGGCGGCGGCGGCAGCGGCAGCCGCCGGGGTCGCAGCCATCTGGCCGTAGATGTTAGGGGTCATGGAGCTGTACATTTGGGTGGCGCCTGATGTGAGAGCTGCCTGATTGGCCACCGTTCCATAAAGCTGATTGGCAACATTGGCACCGTACACCTGGCTGGCAAGGGCCCCGTAAACAGCTGGATTCACCGGGTTTCCATCGGTGCGTGTGCCGGTGGTGATCCCGGTGAGAGCTGCATACGTGGGGTCAAAGGTGGAGGTGTTGTAGACTGAATTGTGCACGCTTTGCTGGACTTGTAGTGGCAGGCCGGCGGCTGCGGCGGCGGCGGCGGCCAGGACCGCGGCCTGACTCTGGTACTGCTCCAGAGACGGCTTCCCCACGGGGCACTCTCCGGCATAGTGGCCCTGCTTTCCACAGTTAACGCAGGGGATTTTTCCCGTGGGTGCCTGCTTGCTGGGCTGGACCTTGGACAGCTCCACGGACAGGGGGCGGCCCTTAAACGAGGTGCCGTGCAGGGCCTCGATGGCCTGGAGAGCGTCCTCCTTGTTTTCCATGTGGACAAAGGCGTAGCCTGCGGAAGAGGAATGCCTGGCTGTCATTGAGCGCAGGGACAACAGTTAGCATCACAGTGGCAGTGCCACAGCACTTACTTATTGCTTCTATGAAAAGGAATCAACTGGGCCAAAGAAAACCACCTGTCCATCTCTGCTGCGAGGACTTTTTATATGGACTAACTTATAGAGTAGAAGTTTCTCAGCAGTTAAACACGTTGGAATAAGACTGTCAATCTCTTACCTGCACTATGGTTTAACTAGTGCCACAATCTTACTGACATCAAACACAGAGGGAGGGACGAGACAAAGACCTTCACTCACCTTTGACTTTGTCACACTCCAGAACTTTCCCAAACGTCTGGAAGAGCTGCTGCAGGTCTTCAGTGGTGCACATCCCGCTCAGATTACCCACAAACACCTTGGTGGAGTGCAGCGGCCGTCCCCTCGACTCCTCCACCACCAGATTCCTCCCTCTGAACTCCCGCCCGTTGAGCTCCCGGATGGCGCGCTCGGCGGCGCCCTCTCCCTGCAGGTGCACGAAGGCGAACTGTCGCAGCACGCTGCAGCTCACTACCTGGCCGTAGGGTTCGAAGATGGCCGACAGCTCCTCCTGGGTGGTGTCCAACGCCAGGTTGCCCACGAAGAGCTTCACTGTGTGGCTCTTGTCCATGGCGCTGCAGACACACAGAGGAGGGACGTGCTTGTTTAGAGATAAGTGGGGGGGGGGGGGATTAACTCCACAGCACAACTATCGACTGGCTCAGATCTAACAACGACTGAGCGGCCTCTGTGGCGGCCGGATGAGGAGGAGTGTGATTGTCTGAATACAGAGGTGGACTGCAGCACACGGGGACAAAGCTGAGCCAGCTATTTAGTGTCTTTTTCATGAGAGGGAGGGGGGTGCTGCTGACGAGACTCCATTCCTCCGACATGACACTTTTATTATCCTGAGATAAAGCACACAAACATGAGTAAGAAACGGCTCAGCTTTCACTCATAATTTAAAAATGCCTTTGATTTAAAGGAGACCTCTTGATAAAGCAGCCAGATTCTATTTAAAATACTGCAAATGATAAAAACCACACAGGCCTCACATTTGCCTGTGAGCCGGCCCCTCCGGTCGGATAAAGTCAGATTATGTAAAACGAAGCCGGCGTTCCCTACAGGAGCCAGCAAGACCAGTGGTTTCCATTAGCAGGAGCTGAACATTTTCAATATATATCCTGGAGCAAAAGACTGTAGATCTATTAAGGATTCGTAGCTGCTTCAGATATGAGTCATACACAGGAGACGAAGCATTTTACACCCTCATGTTAAATCAATTCACATTTCATTTATGATTATGACACAAACTTTTAGACTTTGTCCTAATTCCCAGCAGTGTTTCTCCACCTTTTCCTCCTCCTCAACAACCTTTACAACCGGCTGTAAATCAAAGGGCAAACTGGAACGTGACACCAGAGAATGACATTTCTATTTTTCGGTTAAGGCTTCAACCAGCTGCCACTGACTTGAACTCCACCTCCTCCTCCTCCTGCTGCTCCTGCTGCTGCTCCTAGAAAACATGCAAAACAAGATGCAAGTAATGTTTGGATCCTGTATATGAGGCTGAGCTCCATCTGCCTCATGTGGCTGCTGCATTAACAGTGGGTTCATTTGAGGCACAAAACCAGAGGAGGAAGAGGAGGAGGGGGGCGCGGGGGGGCTGGTTTCTGATGACGCAGCACGACGCTGAGTCAACACATTTTTAAAAGCAGGATCGTTTTTTTTTTAAAAAAGAGGCAGAAAAAGGGGTAAAAACACACATGAGAAGTTGATCAAAACGACATTGTTCACGTTTGCGGTGAAAAGCCTGAGCTGACTGTCCGGATCGCTGCAAAGCCAAAACAAACAGTGAAAGCGAAAACACGCAGAAATACAAACACTCATTGTTGCGATTTGGCGCAAAAACAAAGACACAAAAAACATCCGGTGCAACAAACTGGATCCAAACACGAGCTCGATACAATGTAACATGCATTTAGTGCACAGGACTGAATACAGTGTAACACCGACTGATCCCCGGTGCAACAACACGGTCTTTGTTAGCCCTCGTCTCTGCTACACAGCGGAAAAACACACCAGCTCGTGCCACGATTCAGCAGCTCACACGCGGCTCAGATTGAAGATAATACTGTAAGAGAAAAGGCGATGAAATAAAAAAAAAGGATCTACCATCTTACCTAGGCGGTGCTGTGTTTCAAAATGGTAGCGCCTGCTTCCGTTTGCATGTCGGGCAGATAGTGGTGGAGAGGCTGCAGAGGGGGAGGGCTACTGCTGCTGCTGCTGCTGCTGCACCCTCAGGATGCTGGATCCGCACAAATCCCCCCCTCATCTAGTGGATCAGGCATGCACACAACACATGCACGCGAGAGCCTGCCTCGTGCATGAGAGATGGCAGGAGAATAAGATGAGGGAGTTTTAATTAAAGGGCTCATTATGTGCTGTGGAAATTTTAGGAGGATCAAGTGAAAAATGGCTGTTAATGCAGCTTCACATAGATGCTTTCATTCAATAGATGGTTAATTAATCCTTTATTGGAAATGACTTTGTTACAGCAGCTGCAGAAAACAATCAACAATAAGCAATAAATTATGACTATATAAACAATATGTAATACAAATTAAAATGAGTGAATAAACTCAGGTTCCAGCTTCTCACAATTTTACTGATTTATATCGACGTGAATGAAATATACATTTGCATTAATGGTCATACAACAACAGGATGTGACTTCACGCTCCAGGAAATAAACATTTTCTAGGCTAGACATCAGTCGATAAACATAAACAATCATCAGTTGCAGCTCGACATTCAAGGTGCTTCCTCAGTCCCTCAGGCACAAATGGATAAGAGACGCCGAGTGAACATTTGGGGGGAAGATTCAATGAGCTTATTGAGGCATTACTGGAAAAAGACAGATGCTCAATTAAAAAAAAAAAAATCAATGCAAAATTTGCTACACACTCACAAAAGAACACCGATATGACGCAGTGTTCCAGTGCTGACGTCTTCATTAAGAGGAAAAATAAGAGTGAACAGAATCAACAAGTGTCAACAGGTCAAAGGTTTTTCATTACATTAGACTTCAATTATTATGTGCAGTTTTATACAGAAGATGACGGAGGATCTGAAGCAGGAAACTGGCACAAAAATCGTCATGAAGGAACTGTACACTTAGACTCCATTTTGAAAAAACAGCTGAGCACATAATCCGTCAAGACACCGCCCCCCCCCCCCCTCAAACTTTCACCCCATCCTGCCCCTTCACTCTGGATGGAATCTGACTCCCTCCCAAGCTCTCTTGAATCTCTCTTACCCAGGTCACTCACACCACCTCATGGATTTAAAACGAACAAGTGGACGCAGCTAACAGTGGTCCAGATCCACCCCACACGTCCTGAGTTAGCCCGGTGGTTCCCAGGTACCCACACACTGTTCCCCTTTAACAGATGGAATTTTTGAAGTGGCTCCATGGCTGCGTGTGAATCTGTGATCCTTGAAATGTTTAGGCTGCTGCTACTACCTGGATTGTACTTTCCATTACTTTTAAATATTTGACTTAGGTTCAGCCGTATCCTGTGGAGTCGACCTCAGCATCACACTATTCTGTAATCCTACTTTTATTTTGAAATTATTTTTGGATGTATTTTTTCCTACATCATACTCCAGCTGAGCTCCTCTACAATGTTTCCACGTAGTACCAACAGGTGTACAAGTACCTCTGCCTGAGTATCACTGAGTTAGCTGATGTGATGAGAGTAGCAGGAGGCTTTTACTACTACTGTTTTTAGGAGCTTTGCATAATTAGCTTAGACACTTTGAAAAGCAAATTGAAGCTTATTTATCGTCGCCAGTAAATGGCTAAAACGGATACCTACAATCTGAGGAGCGCATCAGCGTCGACAGTGATGAGACAGTCTTATCAGAAGCTGTTATGTTATACAAAGATATAACAGTATTAACAGACATCCAGCTAATCAGAGGTGACTTTTACAAAGTCCCAGGCTGTTTCAATCTGCTTTAGTGCTTTTTAAATCATCTGAAGACACTAAGTGCGGCTGTGTGATTTTATCACAGAGAAAAATATCTAGAAAATAAGGCATTTGTTTTGGTCGTCTCTCCAGCTGTCTGGAAACAGATTCCTCAGTGCTTTGTCTTCCTCGCTTCACCCTCTGTCTGCATCCTGCTCCAAGGTGATCGTTCTGCTCAAACAGCCCAACACAGGTTACACGTGTTGGTGTTTTTGTCTGAGGTTCAGAGGTGTGCTGCCGGCGTCTCCATGCCGGCCTTCTTTCGACCTGTCCCGGCTATCGGCCTGTCTCTCTCCTCCCACAGCGTGACCCCGTCACAGGCACAGATCTGTTTGGGGTTTTGGAAGAGACCTGCTGACCGGGCGATGATCCCACAGGCCAGTCTGCAGAGGAGAGAGACACAGACACAGTGTTTGTAATGATGAAGAAAATCAGCTTCAAAACACCAGTCTGGTTCCCTGATAAGTGCTTGTTAGAGTGTGTGTATAATAATTATATCAGGCCTCAACTTTGGAGCTTGTAGTTTCATGAGACATCCCAAGTCAAGGTCCTTATAGAGACTGGGTTGACAGACTTTAATTATAGTTTTTAGTCATGCGCATCTTGACAAGGTGTCTCTTTAACAGGAGAGACAGTCACACTGTTAATGCGTATGTGGTCGAAATGAGCATCACAATAATTTAACACACATTTCTTATGATATGAATCAATGACTCATTTCACTTTTGACTCATCAGAATGTCATTCCTCATTTTGAGTTTTTAAACAGCCCATAAATAATTAAGACAAGAGAGGTCGATCACAATATTACAATATAGCACAAATTACCTTCTGACCCTCTGTATAATCAGGAAGTGGACAAATTAATAGGAACACCTTATAATATAATGCAATTCAAAATAAGATCATCACATACTAAAGACTCAAAACAGGGTTACTGGTGCTAAAGTTCTATTATTTTATTTTGTAACATTAAATAGCTCAGACTCACATCCCACCTCACATCCAACCCCGACTTCAACCACAGCTGCTGACCTACCTTTGCCCAGAGTTTCCAGTCTGTTTGGAGAGAGGGTGACTGCCTCGACCCAGGTCGTCCTCCCCTGCATCAACAACCAGTGATCGGCCAATCACGTCCCAGACCTACAGCATGGGCACCAATGTATTAATAAAGAGGACATTAAAAGCTGTTGTCTGGCATAAGCTCAATATACTGTAGGTACACGCCTTACTAACAGTGCAATATGTATTTGTGTGTGTGTGTGTGTGTGTGTGTGTGTGTGTGTGTGTGTGTTACCTTTAGCTGACTGTCCTCTAGTCTAAATGAAGCTCTGCCGTCTGGTCCAGCAACAATATTCCCCAGATCACCTACATGCTGAACAACAACACTGCATGTGAGGAGAATTACACAAAACCACATGACACACAGTGAATGAGTAACACTGAACCACAGGATTAATACACAAGGAGGATGAAGCATGACATCCAGGCGGCGCTGCCTCAGACTTGTAGCTCTCTCACATACTTTATTGAAAATTTAGCACCTGGAGCAGAGCTGCTCAAAATGGCTCCTGTGGGACAAATTTGGCAAACTGCGCGGGGTAGCATGCGGCTTGTGTCGAAGTTTTATTAAAGCTCAGGAGTGGTTTTGTCAGAATTTACAATAAGAGGATCCGTTATTTACAACCCTGATTCCAAAAAAGTTTGGAATGAAATAAAAACAGGATGCAGCCATTTGCAAACAAATCATGCAAATTAGCAACACGTTCTGTTTAATCTATGTTTCACACAGCATCCCAGCTTCTTGGAATCAACATGGTACTTGATGTTTTTCTTGAACTGGTTAAATCTCATGGCTCCAAAAATTATATACACATTCATAGAGTTCTAAAGGACAGATATGGCTGTACCCGTTCAGAGTCTCCTGGACCGCCGTGTTGTTGTCCAAAGGGGTTAAAGTGTTCTCCACAACTGTGAAAAGAAGAAATTAAATCTGACTTAATATAAAGATGAATAAAATTAGCAATGTCAGTTTAACTATGAGTGCTATTGCTGTCCACTGTTGATTGACAATTAAAAATGTGTATGATCTTTTTTGGTGACAAAGCTTATTTTGTGAGAAGGAATACTTCCAGAACTAGCTGATTCTCCCAGTTCACAACTCTATGTAGTACTATTCTCAGTCATTCAGAATCTTTTGGATCAGTGCCCAGATAGTTCAAACACCTGGAGCTCAAACTACATAAAATATAGTCATATATAATAGAAACTATTAACAAGGCCTTATGATACAGCGGCCCTACCTGAGGCAGTCCAGAGTGAGGTCCCCCAGGGCGTGGACATGGAGGCCGTGGGGTCCAGGCTCCAGCCCATCAATGGTCCCATCGATCAAGCAGCGGCCTTCAGACAGCTGCAGGAAACGCACCACCCCCTGGATCCTTCCCACACCAGCCATCATGGCCACCGCCGAACCCAGGTCTGTCACAAAAAAGACTCATGAACAATGTGTGTGTTTGAGCTTGTTCATGCTTGGTGTCCTCACATCTCGATGCACCCAGGTCGTGTTTTACTGCAGTTCATATATGGAATAAAAATGCATTACAAATGTGTCTCAAGTGACTGTGATCAGATTATGCTTCTCAGCTCACATTTGATATTATCTGGAGGAAACTTGAACAGCTAGAGGCAGCCTGTGGCGATTATTTTTTTATCTGCTGAAATCCACACTTAAAACCTTTGTCTGATATGTGGCACTGGGGCAAATCAACCATAGCCAACTGTGTTTGAGAGGCTAGCCAGGCTAATCATGCACAACACTGGTTCCTGTGTAATATTTCAGTAAAAATAGAATACAATCATTTGCAAAGATAACAAATATTGTTCTTTAAATGCTGACTATTTGCCCACACAGTTTTTTAGTTTGAACATTAAATATCTTGTCTCTGCACTGTATTCAACTGAAAATAGAAAAGCATTACTTGGCACTCGACCAACGTGGTCAGGGATGCAAAATGAACCACTTCTATTTAGAGCCTTCAACTCGTGATGTGTTTGTTCGGGATGTGTTTTATTGATATGTGTCTCAGCAACTGAAGCTGCATTCAAACCTCAATTATCAAGTATGTTTGCTCTGCAGGGAGATCAGCGAGGGCACCTGTATCTCTGGAGACTCATGTCTGCCAATTTACCCGTCCACTAAATGCTAAATTACCATATTACGAATAACATATTGTGCTTAAAGGTCCCCTGTGGAGTTCTTGACCTCTAGTAGCCCTTTGGATTCATTTTTCTATGAGTAGGATGCACATACACATTCCTGCCAATGGCTCCACGCTCATCCACTGATCTACAGGTGGTAACATGCCAAGATAGCAAAGATATGCAAAGTGCCAGAAAAGCCAGGGAAGTAAAAGCCTGCAAGCTAGTAAACAAGGATGTAAATGATGCTGGACTTTGCAAATGCTTTGTGAGGAAGAAAAGAAATTCAACATGCTTTTAAGACCTCACACATGCACACGATGCTTTTTGAGTGGGAAACACTAAATGTACATTTTTGTTTGTTTATGAGAAAAAAACTCACCTTGTTCTGATCCTCCGATGCCTTTCAGCACCGCCCTGCGCCCGGTGCTCTCTATCAGAGCCTGCACCTCCGCACTGGTCAGAGCACATTCCACCAACACCTGCTCCTTACTGACATCGATAGTCACAGACTTCACTCCTGCAAACACATCAACAGCAATGAAAATGATCAGCTGATCAAGCAGGCAGAGGAAATACACACATGCAGACAAAGAGGCACAAACAGTGATGCAGAAAATCAATCATTTTAGCCATTTATGAAGCAAGATGACAAACTTTATCTGTTTCCATCTATTCTTTTTCTATGAGGATTTGTTGTTTTTGCTTTACACTGTCTCCCTTGTGTCTACATTCAAAACAGACTGAACACTTATTTCTTCCAGCTTATGAGTAGTGTCTGCGCTTGTGTGTTTTGATAACACTCTAATTCACAAGCAATTTTTCTCTTTCATGGAAAGAACTATGAAATGTACTACTAGTTACAGGGGGAAAGACAGTCCGTTATCTGTACTTTGATACTTTCCACAACATCAAGTATTGAAACGTCTGGTCAGATTTGTAATGTGTACCTTCTCTTGAATCACATATTATGACAATGTGCAAGTTATTGAACAGCTGGTTGTGTTTAGACACTTCTTTTGTTAACTGAAACAATGAGTTATTTAAAACTAATTTGAAAAGCAGCTGCTGATGAATTACCTCTAAAGAGCCGCTCTGTTTAAACCCAAGTAATCATCTGTTTATGGTGTGTTTAAATTCTGTTGTTGCATTGTATAGATGTCTGCAGACATATTGCACATCGTTGCATGTTCAACCTGCTGTGCATTAACCTACAGTCACTGGGTTACACTAGCCTGGCATTCAGTTCAAATGAATTTAGTAGAAGCGTCTTTGTTTGGTCTGTAATTTCTGCAAATTTCAATATTTCTTTCGGGAAACTTAAGAGGAAATTATTAGGAATTGACAGACCCATGTTACTTGTACTCTATATGCAGTACACTGACATACACTTTATTATATACTAACATCTATAGTGTGCATTGGAACAGACGAAGAAGAAGGAGCCATATGTAAGAGACAGATAAGAGCTGGCTGATAATATCTGCTGAGTCATGCTAATTAGAAATAAAGGCAGCTAAAACTCTGACAGTTAAAAAGAGGGGTCATTTACATGTGTTTCAGAGGATGTAAACATAAATAATGGTTCATTTCACAGGCATGTTAGAGGCTTTCGTACCCGGTTTATCCTCCAGAGCAGCTCGGACTTTATCTGCGCAGCTCTCACATGTCATCTGAACCGCAAACTCCAGCTGTGGAAGAAACAAACATGAAACCACCTGTAGATCATAACAGATCAGAACAGAACATCTGTTGCTGTTATTTCATAGTAATTTAACACTTTAGCTGTGAGACAAAGCAGCAGTTTCATCACAACAACAGCAGCAGAATGAGGCATGTTTTTGTTTTTGCTAATGTTTTCACTGGTTGAATTAAATCGTGACACAGCAAAAAAAGAGGGCAAGAATCATGATTTAGGTGACTGTCAAACCTTGCTCGGCTTCTCCGAGTCCATCCTGCTGCTGCACGTCGCCGCCTGGGCGAAGAAAGCTGAATTTAACAGATAAGTTCCCACTTTCCTCGAAACGGAAACGAAGCGACTGCAGCTAACGGGCGCCGCCATGTTTGTGAGGTCACAGCAAGGCGAAACGCACGTTACCGCCGCCACGCGTCGACCACCTGCAACTGCAGCTTTCTAGTTTGTCATGTGGATAGATAGATAGATAGATAGATAGATAGATAGATAGATAGATAGATAGATAGATAGATAGAAAGAACAAAGAAAGCAAAGTTTCAAAATAAAAGTAGGCTTATTCATGCAGATACTGATGTCAGCGTTGTTGTTAAATTTTGCATTTCAATAAATTCTTTTTTTTAAAAATTTGTTTGTCCATGTGCAGCTGATTTTAACTACAACTTCATCTATAAACATGCATTGCTATTTATAAACTGATCATTTGCTTTAATATGTGTGTGAAGTCTTAACTTGCAAAGTAATTCATGAATAAATGTAACACAGATATTTGTAAAATATATTGTATAAAAATGAACTTCTCAGCTTAGTATGTGTATTTTTGCATGGCTGCAAGTATCCGTAAAACCTCATCATACTAATAAGGATAATAAGAGTATGCAGATTACCACGACCGTGCGCTGAACTGAAAGCTGATTTTCATCTCTTTGTGAGTTGAATAGAAACCAGTGGTTACCTTCAGGTTGGGAAACTATATAATAACGATATCAACAATGCAAAGTAGGATTATAAAGGAAGCAAATCATGCAAAGCACTAACATGAAGCAGGTTTTTATAGAGACAGAAATAGGATGTGATTTTTTTTTTATTGGGGTCAGACTGCGGGAGGTTATCTGGACGCACAAGATTGCAGCGCATGGATAAAGCGCCATGAAGGTTGTGGGCAGTAACAATGATTGCTTCCTGTGTGGCGGCCTCCAATTCAATTTCATAATGTGTATAGATTATTGTCACAAAGTCGATCTGCAGATTAAAGCTAGGGGAGAGACCACCACTAAGCTGGTGGCTGAGTCTGAGGTCTTCAGAGGCTCAGAGGAAACCAGTGTGTGTGTGTGTGTGTGTGTGTGTGTGTGTGTGTGTGTGTGTGTGTCCTCCATACATCCTTATCATACCTCATGGCATCTCTTTTGATGGCGGCGATAAGCCACAGGAGATGGCAGACGACCGTGATGTGGCGCAAAATCTGGGTCGCGCAGTCTAAAATAAAAGCTTCTAAATCAAACCTCCTCCAACTAAATTTGGGATGATAAGTATGGAGAGTGACACATATTCGCCGCCGCGCACCGTTCGCCCCGTCTGCGCTGCGTGTTGATCCAGAAACATCCATCGTTACATCAAAACAACACCGAGGGGCCGATGTTTTACACAGAAGAAAGGCGGGTGGCAGCTCGGTTAGAACACAGCTCCGTCTGTATCTGGTGGCTCATTGGCTCTGACCTTTGACCCCGCGCTCAGTAATACGACCACAGGCTCTAAGAAGGCTGAGCCAGTGTGCACCAGGCTCAAAAACACATAAGCGCTGCCTTTTGTATGAGGCTTTTTCTCTCCGTCTCACACATCGCCCACACAGCGGCGGCTAATTTATTCAGTACATGGGAAACTGTCTAAAACCTTTGCCCTTATGTTGATCCTCGGCGCTGAGCCGTTCAACGGAGGCGGAGGGAGAGCTGTGGTGACACCTGAGCCCGAGCGAGGGGGGATTTCATTAACGCACGGACACACACATGTACGTCCAGAAACACACACGGCAGCAGAGTGGGGAACGAGGAAGCAGAGTGAAACCTAACCAGTGCAGGAACACTGATGATTCAGAGGGAAGGTGGAGGAAAATGAGGAAAGACAGCAACAGAGAGAATATGACAAAGAGGTGTGTGTGTGTGTGTGTGTGTGTGTGTGTGTGTGTGTGTGTGTGTGTGTTCAGAGGGCAGCGCTGACAGGAAGTGTTGACGGGCCTGTGTGGAACAGTGGAGGTTTTATCTGCACTAAATGAGCCACTATCCTCCTCCACATTAGCACTGACCTGGAGTCTGTTGTGATTTCTTATTAAAAACTTGAAGGAGCTGAAGCAGCTCTTGTTTCAGCGACCCATGCGAGGAAGCGAAGCGAAAAGTAGCGTCGACTGCAAACGCAGAACACAAGCAGATCAAGACAAAGTTGATCACATGTTTAAGTGAAAGATGATGCCAGATGCTTTAAGACTCTTCTAATTCATTCAGTATTCAAGCAGCTGTAAGACCATAAAGAAATAAAAGTATCTCCACCAACTTTTGATTTAATCACCGATTTCCAACTTTTCATTTCCAATGTCCAGCAGCTCTGGGAAAAGCTACTAAGTGGACCTAGTGTTTTGTGAATTACTGCCTCAAAATCGACCACATGATCGCACAACAATTAACAATACAACTACAAAAAATGAAAAAAAAAAAAACACGACAATCAACTTGAAGAGAGAGAGAGCGAGAGTGTGTTTAGGCTTTTTACTTAATTTGAATAAACAAATAAAACGATTTCTCATCTTATCTTATCTTGAGATAAAGTCTGATCTGTTTTGGCAAATATGTCAATGACAGTATTGAAAAACTCTGTCTTCACCATCAGTTTCACGAGCCTCTCTTTCTCGATTGTTAATGACGTCCGTAGCTTTGCCAACCTCCACCGATACACAAAACTGAGCCACGCTCTTCTTCTGTGTTTTCATTCAGAACATCTGCCGTCGCCTCTGTTAAGTTGTTTTGGATTCTGTCTGACCTGAAGACACTGGAGGTGACGCCGGGACGAGACGGAGCGAGGAAGACTTTCACAGCAATCGAAAAAAACAGACTCGTAAAACTCAAGGTCAAGACATGGAAGTTTTACAAAGCTGTCATCAACATAGTTAACAAGAAGGATCCAATCCTCCAGGAGCCTATTTCTCTCTTTAATTAGTGCTGCTGTTAATGACATAAACAGCAACAAAAAAGTCTTTTAAAACGTCACTTGAATTTAGCTTTTTTAGTTTATCCAACAGGTTTTGAAGATGTTTATAAGCCATAATGAGCAATATGTTTTTCAAGCATATCCAAGAAAAAGTCCAATATTTCTGATCTAGAGTCTGGCAGATTGCAGAGAGGACAATAAAACCCAATGAGAGAAACAGTTCAAACACATCTTGTGCATGTTTGCTTCACAGCCCCACAAGTCCAATCTTTTTATAGCTCGTCTGATCTCAAACGCAATCAAACCGCCGACCCTGGTCGTGCTTTACCGTCCACGACCTCGCGGTGCTGAATTATTCAGCTGAGGAGGAGGAGGAGTGGTGGGGCCTGTTAGTGGTGCGAGGGACCCCGCAGAGGTCAGAGGAATGTCACCGCCCTGCCACAGTGCTCTCCACGTCTGCCGCTCGCACCCTGACAGCTCAAATGCAAGATGAAGCCAAGCGTGTCCGGGGGGGGCGGCGGCTAACAGCGGAGCCCCCCGCCTCTGCAGGGCGGACAGGGCGCAGGGGCCAGGGAGGTAAAATGGAAGGAATATCTGTCCGTCTGTATCTGTGTCTGTCTGTCCTTCGGAAGCCATGTGTTGTACCTTACACTGCAACCTGCAATACAAAATGTCAACTTATCTTTTAGGAACCAGCTATAACTTGGGCTAGTTTCAGCACAAGTTCATGAATTTTATCAATAGCAATAATAAAACAATAAAGATTTCATTGATAGTATAGTTGACAGAGAGCATCTCCTGCAAATGCTGATATCAACAACCCATAATCACATTTTTAAAGTGTGTATTTTGACATTTTAAATACATAGATTAAATATTATTGTGCTTCTCATATGTGTACTGTGTCGATGCCCAACAGTCAGTCGTTTAACAGAAGCAGTCATAACAATAGTGATGATCAGAATGAATAATTTAGCTCATGTTTTGGGAACACCTCAATGAACTCGGCCTGAAAACTGGTGTATTGCAAAATTACTGTTGATGAATAAAAAAGAAGTAAAAGACTGGTAGTGTCTAGAACTATAGAAGCTCATTTGTGGCACATTTGAATCCATTGGTGTTTGTAAAAATGCACTGTGACGGACATTTGCTTTGACTTTTGAACCGGCTGTTTCCTCAGTCCCAGAGCACGAGAAGCTTGTCAATCCAAATCCAAAAGAGTGAATGAGGAAAGATGATCATAAAATACTCCTAAAGATGATGAAACTCTGCTCACAGTTTGCTCATATAAGTAAATATCGTTCAGAATAAGACGTGAGTTCACTCACTTCCTTATTTCATGTTTGCCTGATTCCTGCAGGATGAGGTCAATTAAAGTAATTACAGTGAAGAGCTGTATATTCCTGTACTGGTTTTCAGGAGCAGGAAGTGTCTTTTGCCTTTGAGACAAATAGAAAAGATGACTTGCCCTGTACAGTAAACACATTACATTGACATGATTCATTTTTAGAAACATCTCTTCCTCAATTTTCCAATCAAATCAATCACAAAAACAAGTAGAGGAAACAAAAGGAAGCACCCAATCAATCAGAAAATCGCTCCGCAAACAAATATTGTCCATTCAGCACAGCGGTGTCGAGCATTTCTGCTGACGTACACACAAGCTAAAAACTATTAATTATAATGCCAGCTGGGTGTTTAACAAGCGATGGGGGGAAAAAAACTCTACTGCTCATCACAGAGAGGATCAATAGGAGGAAGAGACAGCGTTGCCTAATCAAAGTCTATTGTTCCTCCCTGGAATAATGACCCATATGGAGGAGGCAATATGCTCCCAAACACAATACCTCATTTAATCATTACACCCAAGAGTCCACATCATTACTCAAAGAATCCGCCTGTCATGATCCGGCAATCATCACCCCCCCCCCCGTTGGAAAAAACACATGGAGCAATTATAGAAGGACGCAGTGCAAATATGATCAAAAAGTGGTGGGATTTAATGGGAGGTAAAAGCCAGGAATCACAATAAGGTCACCAGCTATAAATTGTCTTTTAAGTAGGCTACCAGTGGCTCATTATCAGTCTCTATTGGAGCTGTGTGAGAAAGTATCTGATACTACAGAAGACTGGAGGATACAGTGGATTCAGCTGGAGTCCAGTTTGAGCCACCATTTCATCATGAGCATCAGAAACAATAAACAGAAACAGGCCTTTATAAAAGCAGAGCTGCCTGGAAATGAGAGCTATATGATGACGTGAAGCAAAAAATCCTAAACCCCAGGACGCCCCTGCAAGAGATCATTAAAGGGGCACTCGAGCAAATTAGCATCGCGCTCCCATAAAACTGGAGGCTTTCACGGGGAAACATATTTTAAAAAGAATATTCATAACAAACTCGTCCGTCGGGAGCGAAGCAGGAAGTCAGCTGACGTTTAAAGAGTCCACAGAGGGACGAGGTCGGAGAGGTTGCTTCGCCAAGATCCCATTCTTCAAAAAGTGCTTATTATAACCCAAAGTATGATGATACAAACAACATATTTTTATCATCTAATTAGGAGGGTTTGTTGGTTTTCACGGGCTCATAAGTTCTGCTAATGATAAGCAAAGAAACACTCAGCAGTTTGCATCTAGGAACAGCAGGTAAATGCCAGCATGTCTCACTTCCTTCTCTCACCTGAGCTTCATCTCCTCATCCCCCTTGTCAGCCCCATATGTTGCCCAACATCCTTTGTTCCCATGTCAGATTGTCATAGTGTTTCTTTGTATTTTTTGCTTGTGAGCCACCAGAACTCATCCCGAAACAACTTGTACCAACACCTGCATGAACACATTTCTAATGGCATCAAATGACTTTTCAGCAAGTTGTTCATCCATTGTTGCCATAGACTTAGCTACAAATGACCTTCTAGCTCAAGGTTTTGTTGCCAGGTTGGTTCAAAGACATCATTATCAACTCTAATAGAACATAAAACTTCCACACTATGACAAATCAAGCTGGAATATTGTCAATGCAAGCTAATTTTTACAGACATAATCCATCCTAAAGTCGCCCAATTGGTCAGAAAATCATCCAATCTGGCAACGTTCATTGGCCATCAAATCTTCTGCCCCAGGTCCAGGTATTTTTAGAGTTCAGCTTCATCCAATCAGAGGCCACCAGGAAACGTCAAACCTAGTACAAACATGCAATAGTGGGTTGGAGAAAAGAATTATGATTAAGTTTAATTTTTCCATCTTTTCATTCAAATATTTACAGTTGGGCCGGCATCTCTGCACCCCTAGTGGCCCCCTCACCGCTGCCCTCTAATAGGAACAATAATGCATGAGGGGCCCCCACTGGGTTTTCTTGGGGCCCACTTATCGGCCCTGTCTGTAAATTTACATACTGCTCAGCTGTTAAGTTCCAGTTCACATTCAAATGAACCTTATTGTCATGACAGAAGCGTTTTACATTCAAACACAATACAGGAGCCTGGGAGGGACAAACTACCAGCTGATGATAAAGAACTGGCTGTGAGACTTTATAGGAATATGACAATATGTCATTTCGTGGATGGTGATGAAGGAAAACATGTGGAGTTTTTAATGGTTAATTTTAGTCAATTAATACATTGATCAAGTCTTAATCAATTAAAAGCCAAAGTGAGTTTTACATAGAACATCAGCTGGACTAGACTAAGTCAGTATTAGAACACTCACTACTACACCCTGACTGTATCACAGGTACAACTGAAAAGCGTGTGTTAGGGAGAGAGAGAGAGAGAGAGAGAGAGAGAGAGAAAGATACAGAGATACAGGGAGAGAGAGGGGGAGACGGAGAGAGAGAGAGAGAAAGAGAGAGAGAGAGAGAGGGAGAGCAGAGAGACGGAGACTGTGACAGAGAGAGAGAGAGAGAGAGAGAGAGAGAGAGAGAGAGAGAGAGAGAGAGAGGACCATATGTGCGCTTGCTGTGTGCGCATCCCCGCATCACCGGCACGGGCGCGCACGCATTGGCTGAGAGAGAGAGAGAGAGAGAGCGAGAGAGAGAGAGAGATAGGACCTCCCCCAGCTGTATGGCACAAGGAGTCTCGATGAGCCTCTGCTGACAGACAGACACATCTGATGCTTCTCCGACTGCGACACCTGAACATCCAGCAAACAATGAAGGAGAGCCAACTGTAGGCGAGGAGGAGGAAGAGGAGGAGGAAGAGGAGGAGGAGGAAACCACCGCCACGACCAGCTCATCCCAGCTCGGCTCCGAGGTGACAAAGGTGCGTTCCCATTGTGCGATCCCAGCATCCCTGTCCCGCATTTCATCCCCCGACATCAGACATGTCCGCCGGGCTGGAGGAGGAGAGGACACGCCGACGTCCCCCCCTCCAGCTCCGGCTTGGAGACAATTACGCACCGCCTCCAATAAAAGCGGATTTATGGATGAATGGATGGAGCATGTGTGCCAGATTCCAGCCTGCACGACCCCAAAATATCTAATCTGATCTGGCCCACATTTGGGGGATTTTGTTGTTGTTTATGTCCTGGAAGAAGCCTCCTATCTCTGTGTGTGTGTGTGTGTTTATCATGATGGTCTCCTTGAGCGCCCCAGGCTTGTCTGGATGATTGATTTCGCCTGTTCATTCAGATTAGGAGTGGTGGTGTGTGTGTGTGTGTGTGTGTGTGTGTGTGTGTGTGAACACCTATGCTTGCACATTAATTAATTTTTGCACGCAGAGATTAACACATGAGATCATCTGCATGCACCCAGATGAGGGGGGGGGGGCAATTAATGACAAACTATTTATATCTTGGCTTCATTGGATGCAATTGTTGCATGTGTTCAATATTTTCCATAAGGCAGGTTTATCCATTAGTTGATTGGTTTGGTTGTAAGTTGGCTGAAGTTTTTTTTTTTTCAGTCTGCTGTGTTTGGTTGTTCAACATCAATTAGATATCTTGTCATCCAGGTTAGTGTTTTTCGTGCAGCTCATAGCAGGTTGAATGTGGCAGCAGTGAAGTTGATTGATGGCTGCAAAAAAAGCAAAGGAGAGGAGATAAATTGGCAGAGATGGTTTGACAGTGACGAAGCTTGTTTGATGGAATCTGCATTGAGCGTAATGCAGAAATAATAAGAACGACTGACAGAAAATTCTGTTGTTCGTGAGATGCAGGCTGCGTTCAGGACGTCTTCAGTCAGTTTGGATGAGGAGGAACTACCATAAAAAAAACCTTTGATGAGGAGAAAAAGATTTAAACTGATTGATAATTTGAGTCATTTATCAAACAAAAAATGAAAACAGTTGTTCTAATGTGAGAATTTTCTGTAAATTGAGTTTTTTCCTAGCATCACCTGAAGGGCTCCTTTCACCTTGAAGCAAATAATCACACTCCCATTAATGAATTCTTAGCTGGTCTGCACTAAAAGAAGAATGAATACCTGACGTAAGCTGTTACCACATATTGTATTTAACATGGTCCTGGCGGTGTTGACTACAGATGGGTGGACCTCATAATTTTTAATACTCCTCAAACAGAGGAATCAAGAGAGAGAGGGAGAACCGGTTCCCAACTGTTGGACTTGAAAGCCTCTCAGCTTATCGTATCCTCCTGACCAGCTCTTCATCACAGTTACAAACCAGTGATGTCAAGCATTGCATGTATGAAAGTTGCAGCGAGAAGGAGTCGCCATGAAGAGGAAGAACTCCAAAGTGTGGCGTAAAAAGTTGTCGGCTAAGGATGCCAGTTGTAGTATCTTGAAAATGATGCTTTCAGGTAAGAGTGGAAATTTCATGCAAAAATGGGCTTAAAGGAATCCTGATATTTGACTTTTTATGGAAGTACGCCGTTGCTTCAGAATCTGTTCCAGCAGGTGAATGGATGTTATAATAGTTTTTTTTTGGCTAAGAAAAGTTAAAAGAAAAAAAGCTGTACAAATATTTCCTCAGTTCTTCCAGCTTACATTGACAGACAGACCACAGCTTTCTCTCATCACACCAGAACTGATCAGGGAATCAAGAAGGAATCCAATAAGTAGAATTGATGCTGGTATCAATAAACATCTTATCCATTAACAACAGATGCAGCAAAGATGAGAACAGAGATCGCTCATGACTTCTTACCAAAGATTGAAACAGATATCAGATCTGTAAAATTTTATGCTTTTAATGCTTTTATCAGCATTTGACAGATAAAACCTGCTTAAAGGGCGTTCGGAGAATTCTAGTAAGTTTTAGCTGGCTTACTTTCTTTGGTTGGATTTAGCTGCTTCCTTCCTTCCTTCCTGCTTTGTAGTGTAATGGGCGTCAGACGTTAGAGCACAGAGATGGATTTTCAACGGCGGAAAACAGGTCAGAAGAAATGATCTTAAGCTTAAAACGTTTTTTATATGATGAAAATGGAAAAAGTCAGATTCTTGTTTTAACTATATTTAGCTCAAGTGTCCAGTTTCTGTATTTTGGCTTTTGACTTTTTATTTGAACCTGAGCTGAGGACAGATGTAATCAGATGCTTTTCCCCACTCGTCACCTTTCTCCTTCCATATTCCAGCTCCTGTATGTGTCCGTCCCTCTCCTCCTCTCCTGTGTCTTCAGGAAGTAGGTTAGGAGAAGGGAGGGGAGGCGACTTAATAAACCCTTTTGCGGCAGGTCATTTACAAGCACAGACCTGAAAAGGGTTTTTTTTTTTCCAGCCATGTCCACAAGAAAGGCACAAGACCGAGTGATGAATGTGGGCTCTGTTTGGAGAATAGCAAAGTAGGGAATAACAATGGAGGTGAAGGAGGTGGGGGAGAACAGCGACACACACGCTCGTAAATAGACGCACACACACGCACGAGCTTGTTGAAAAAAGTCAATATGATGAAGTGTGTTGGCTTCACAGCGTCGTTGTGTTAAACCTCATCACAAGAGTCTTTGTGGACGGAGGGCGCCCTTTAAAGGCCGACGCTCCGGGAAAGGAGTTTATTTATACAATACGAGACTGTGATATACGGCTCCGTGTACAGTGTCCCTGAAGATGGTGGTTTTCAGGCCGGGAGCCAAAATAGCTGAAGTGTTTACAGCTTCCCCCCGGAGGCAAAATGACTCAGAAATGTTGGTATGTAACATAATTTCCTCCGTTTGTCCACGTCACTGTCAGGCTGTTCGCAGATGTTTCCCTGAATGTTCACAAGTTCTGAAGCCTCTGAGAGTCTGATCTGACTAGATACAAGTAGATGGTTAAATAATGATCATCAAGGGGGGAAAAAAATGATGTTTCACGTCGTTATGAATCAGATTGTATTTTTCTTCGCCGCTGGCAGAGCTGCGAGTCACTTACTGTCCAGATTAACTGACTCATTGTTTAGTTTATGAAATGACAAAGAGAAGCGCAAAATCATGATTTTCCAGAGCCTGAGGAGACGTCTTCAAACTGCTTTGTCCAGTGATATATTAAAACAGAGATGAGCAGCCAGTCCTCACACTGGAGAAAAAGTTGGACTTGAACGTTTAGTTGATGATCTGAATTGTTACATATTCATTTTCTGTCATCATCAATCAATCAGTTGTTAGTAAGTCAGTTTTTCATGTCGTCTCCATTCACCTTATTTAACCCACAAAGCCAACTGAGATGAAATTCTGAGAAGCGCTGACGAGACATTTCAGACATTTGTGGTGAAAAGGAAGCAGATTGTGGCCGTGAAGATTGAAAGAAAGTGAAGTGAGGGTGTGGTTTCTCCTCTCTGTCAGACAGGAAGTGCTGTACATGTTGCGGTTGTGGTACAAGCGCGGATGTAGTGTTTGTATCAGAGGCCGCCAGGACGATGTGTGTTAGCGGAGGTCGTGGCCGGTGTTTAAGATGGCCTGAGTGATTAAAGCGCTTGTGATTAAAAATTTACTTGTGGGCATCTCAGCTCGCCGCAGAGAGCTGAGGAAGTGTGTGTGTGTGTGTGTGTGTGTGTGTGTGTTTGCATTTATGCTGCAACATGTGGATGTGAGCCCGAGCGAGATTAATGCTCCATGTTAACAAACCCCCTTGGTTTGACCCTGCAAAAAGAAACACACACACACACGCACACACACACACACACACACACACACACACACACACACACACACACACACACACATCATCCACTTGAGCTCCTGTTGGGTTAATGCTGCCCTCCTTGTAGATGCATATATATACACACACACACACACACACACACACTGGCCAACCTTCAACCACTTTGATGCATTAATGCAAAGGTGCATTTTGGCCTCATTGGACCAAGTTGATTGTGACGTGCACATAAATGTAAGAGTAAAGGTGAAATCAGAGGTGATGGCTGAAAATGACCTCGTCCCCTTTGCTCTTGTTTATCATCGAGTCAAATCGATTCCTCAGACTCAGCTCGAGACTTGTGCTCAAGAATATTTTCATACTCATTCCAAAGTGCTCTTTAACCCCGGTTGTGGATTCGTGTTGTGGTTTGCGTGCCCGCCGTGGCTCTGACCGCCGTGCCAGATGAAGACAGATGGACGAGGGCTTTGTCAGGGCCCGGGCCCGGATCCAGGGGAGCTGCCCTTGGTGCGAACATTTTCATCTACTTGTAGATGTCGGACAGACAGAATCCAGCAGACCCTGGATTAAAATGGTCTGGGCAGGAAGATTATGGGAGCAAAGTCCTGTATCTGGATGGCCCCGCTGTTCCACATAACACGGAATGCATTATTTATGATTAATACTGAGAGCATCTCGGTTCGGTTGTTGTTGTTGTGGTGGGACTCCGAGGTTCAGCAGGCAGGCAAAATTCAAAGCCTGACCTGATTTCTTCATTAAGATTATCTGATCGTCGTTGTTTCCGGAGAACAAAGCCCAGAGGTATGTTGACATGCATGTTGTACTAGAACCAGAACAGTCTTTAATAAAAGCGAATCAGCAGCAGGATTTTTGTGGCTTAGTCAGAAAAGATGTGATGTCAGAGGTTTGGTTTCAGAAGTGAAGTCATGTGGACGCTTATTCTTATCTGTATTTGCATTGATATCAATCAAGAAACACATTATGCTGAAATTGATTGTTGTGCTTTTCAAAATAAGAGCAGTTCAACCAACACAAATAAGTGAATTCATCCATTCGTCCTTCTCATAAGTGTGCTTTCAGAAGAAGAGGGACACAATGAAGATATACAAAAGACATTAAAATCAATTGAACAGGAAACAAAATTAAATTGGTTAGCTTGGTTTTTGTGTTTTTCACAATAAAGGTAGTGAAACAAAAACTACAAAAGTTACATAAACATCTGTATTTTAACCTTCATTTATTGATAACTGATATGTTCTGATAGACTATTGGTGTAGTTTCACTACAAACAGATCTTTGCTTTATTTCAAAAAAATGTAGACTAAGTGTTTTTTTTAAAGCCTGAAAACTTTAGTTCTTGAAATGTGAACCATTTGAATACCACATCAATGAGGCAACCTTCATCTACTGAGGAGAATGATCATCATCTGAAAGGTCCGGAACAGCCACTAAATGGACCTCGTAGTGAGATCATCACTGAGCAGGAAGGTTACCATTTGTGCCAATCAAGCTATGATTACACCTCTTATTCTGATTAAAATAATGAGATTATGATCTTATATAAGCGTCCCCGTAATCAGATTATTGCTTGAAATGAGATTAGAGACCCGATGTCATGTTTTAAAATTTGCTCCTAATCTTTCACTGATTGGGCTTTTTCCTTCTTTGTGTCCCGGAAACCCGAAGTGAAACGAGGCCGGGAACGTCTGACGAATCCCGCTGTTGGTCCCAGTCGTGATTGAA
Source organism: Centropyge bicolor (assembly GCA_037975185.1). Taxonomy (NCBI): domain Eukaryota; kingdom Metazoa; phylum Chordata; class Actinopteri; family Pomacanthidae; genus Centropyge; species Centropyge bicolor. Next base: position 223,399 of record JBBMOC010000087.1, read on the forward strand.
AAAGCCGGGGCGTTGTATTTACATCCCGGCGTCGCCCTGTTTAGCGGTGCTGTTCCCATGAACCCTGAGGAAACACAAACCTCTCTGAGGAGAGAGAGACAAGGTTCATAGAGCGAAGAGAACCCACATCAAACAAAGCGCGATGGTCCAGGAGAACAAACGGGCAGTAAGGACACACTGTGTGGGCTCTGAGCTCCTGGGTCTGAACAACGAGCCATACGATATCTATAGAATCTGCTCCACAAGATGGACGAAACCAGATACAGCAAAGTGAATATCACCTTTCAGCACGTGCTCCAATGAGCGGCTGGACTGGATCCACAAACAAGTGACTTTTCAAAAAGATGCACATGATAAGAAACTTTTTCATTAGGGTCTGGTTTTAATAGCGCGTTGCTCTTTGCCTCCTCTGAGCAAAGCTTGTAAAACAGACAAAGACCTGAGCTGAACGTCTTTAAAGTGAGTTTCCTTTTTATTACAGTGCATCATATTACCTCTTATTCACCAGCCTGCAGGGTGACAGCCGAGGCGCTCGGACAAAGATTAATTCAGGACGCCTTCAAGGACTGAACAATGCTGACAAACGCATAGCTGTTCTGTAATCTTTAGCTGAATTTGGCATCAATGCAGACGTTTTTTTTTTTTTTTTACACCTCCTTTCTCAGGATTTCAGGAAAAATGACAGCTAATGCTTTGGTTTCGCTCGTACAATAAAAGGATTTTTATCTCAAATCCTTTGTGTTGTTTATTTTGCCAAAAGATGAGATGTTTAATGCGCGACCTGAATACACCAGAGAAGCTTATTTTAGTTTGTTTTCCAGCGTTGCCACTATGATTAAATGCTGCGCAAACACTGATTCATGCTTTTGAATTAGTTCTGTTTTCGTTCGGTCGCATTCTTTTGATCCGGTTCTCAGTTTTTTTCCCCGCTTTTCATCCCCAAACAATATGTTTGCTCTAATAAACAGGAGGAACTTAATGAGAGTGTCGGCAATCGAGTAAAGTGCTGAAGGTGTTTCTTCCGGAGTCGTACACACCCTGCCAGCGTTAGTTAGGCAGGGTGTGTGTGTGTGTGTGTGTGTGTGTGTGTGTGTGTGTTCCTGTGGCTGACCTGTGTGTGTGTGTGTGTGTTTTGGGGTTTATGAGGTCTGCCCGCCATGAGCTTTATTTATTCACAATGTCTGTGTGTGTGTGTGTGTTGGGGAGGAGGGGGGCGAGCACAGGGCGCCCTCCCTCGAGGGGGGGGCTCTAGTCTGGCCCCTTAATTAATCCGTTTTCTGGCCGGAGGGTCTCTGTTATCAGGCTGTTACAGAGGAGCTGGCTGCGTCCGAACAGCACGACGCAGGTACACACACACACACACACACACACACACACACACACACACACACATTCATGCTTCTGGAAAACACTATAAAACTTTTGTTAAAGACTAAATTTAGCTCCACACAACTTGGGTTTTTGTAGTCGTGGCATCCGTTTACTTTACTCACCAATTTATCTGGGAGACAGAAAAATAAAGAAACACCAGTCGAATCTGGTTCGACTTTGACTTCCTGTCCTTCAAATACGTGTTTGTCGTTATCCAGGTCCAGATGATGAATGAGGACATTTTGAGGTGTGTTTGCTTGAGCTACCTCCTAAAACCATATTTACATTTGGCTAAACTCTCGTCTTATTTGCAGACCTCACCTATTGCACTTGTTGACGTAATGCTGACGTAGATCTCATCAGCTGCCTTTCGAATTTTATGATATGAGACAGTAATGATCGTCCAAATTTCAAACATGCAACCCAAGTTGTAAAAAGCCAGAGTTTACCCAAATCTTTACAAGATCTAAAGATTAACGTTAAGATCATTTAAGAAGTTGTTTTTTTCCCAGTTTTGTCTTATTTTCTGAACCAATTTAAATCCAATATTTTCACAGATTGTGCCAATTTACTCTGTTCTTCTTCTTCTTTACTGGGATGTGTTGAATGTTAAGTCTGAGAGTGGACAAACCTCCTTTAACCTAAATTCAAGCTTAAACCTAAAACCAAGTCTGAACCCTGAAGCCACATTCCAAACAAGCTCTGAATCACTGATGTCCTCACAGAGATAGAAGAGCCACACACAGAAACACACACACAAATAAAAGCAAGCGTGGCACGGACTCACAGTAAATACAGGTGTGCAAGCAGCTGGATGTACATATTATAGCTGGACCTGCCAACATACACTGGACAAACATCACATATTCACAGACAGGCCGAGCTGCAGCGCAGGTCCCAGCACGCTCCCTCCCTCATCAATCCACACACACACGTCTGCTCTCAACAGCTGACGGTGAAGGCTGTATGAGATGCCTGTGTGTGTGAAATCTGATTACAGCCTGAAACAGCTTCCCTCAGCGGCGGGAGAGCGAGCGCTGCCGCTGTCGCCTCGCTCGCCCGATCCTTGTTTCTCTCTGTGCGTCTCCACGTGAACCAGCGGTTAGACGGACCCTCCTGTAGCTGAAAGGTCAC
>JBBMOC010000087.1:235423-368895 GCA_037975185.1 Centropyge bicolor
AGGGTGGGGCAGGTGCTTAAAAAGTACCATAGGGACGCTGGCCAGAGAGCCCTGGCTGCCTTCAGTGCTCAGATAAAGGGTTAGAGGGTGGAGTGATGGAGAGAGGAAAAGCCCAGTGGAGAGGAGGAGGAGGAGGAGGAGGAAGAGGAGGAGGGGAAGCCAGCGAGGTGCAGTTCAGATTAAAATAATGAGGATTGGAGGGAGACTGTGGGGAGCGAGCGATAAGAGAACGAGTCTTTGCACGAGCACAGACGGAAGCTGTGATGTTCTTCGGCTCCAAATAAGAAGCGTTTGATTCACGCCGATGCAGCGCCGCCTTCGTCGGCCCGCTCCCGCTGAGCTCCAACCTCGGAGAACGTAACCTCCGCTTATCGCACGCCCGCTTGCTTTTGGTCTTAAATTGGACCTCGCAACAAAAATTCATGTTGCGGTTTGAAAATTAGGTGGAAACTTTGCTTTGTGCTGCAAAGGTGGGAAAAATCTTGCACAGTGTTTAAAACACATTGGATACAAATGAAATGAAACCGTGTCATACCATGTGATTTTAAATACAGGAAGTCCAGATTGAGGAGTTGACAAAACACTGCACATGGCTATCTGATACTATGGGAAAGGATTTTACAGCCCTTGCCATCAATCATTGTATCCTCTGATGTGACACTTGCAAGATAAACAGTAAAAATGATTTACGTCCTTGCATGGATTTTATTGGCCGACAGTGATTTTCTGGATGATATTGCAATTGAGGTTCAACTTTTTGGGTGGATGTTGTTCTGAAACGTCTCAGTACACTTTGAATAGTCTGATGGGTTTTGTCTGACAGCACCTTTCTGATGGAGCTGTGTTGGGCTTTACGTCACATTTTCAAAAAAAAAAAAAAACATCCGCCTCTCACACACCTCTCTCTGACTCTGTTTATCATTCCTCAGTCAACTAATTCCTTTGCTTTTAATGGCCGCAGCTGATTGCACCACCATGGTCCTAATGTGTGCTATATGTGTGTGTTGATCACATTCACTGCATCTCTAAGACCGCAGGCGTTTCCTTCCGCAATCCAGTTTCGCCTTTGGATGACATGTCATGTGACCTTGTTGGTTTGAAGCACACTGAGACCTCAGATGCTTTTTATAGCAAGTGTCTCTACATCATATCAAATACTTGTGATTAAATAGTTATGAATTATAAAGTTGACCATGCATTTGATTGAATCTCTCTTGCAACATAAGAATCCAACTAATAAGATTTTGATTCAGCTATTTAGACACCTGAATCACATTGGTTTGATTGACAGTTTTGTGATGGCAAACTAATCGTCCCTGCAAAATGGAAATCAGCCAGTATGAACTGAGCTGAGTGAATGAATTGACAAGAAAAAGACACTTCAGCCAGATTCAGATTCTTGAATTCTGATTGATCCATTTAAAAAACCCTGATATTCCAGTTTTGCAGCAAAGCCCCTTCCTCTCCGAACCAGCGAGAGCACAGACACTGACATAAATGTGCTCATGTCTGGTTTCAGAAAACAGCTTTTCAGGGCTTTTAACTGGCTCATGGCTGCAGGTTATACAGTCTGTTTTTATGCTGCTACAGCAGAGAGGAACCTCTGTCTTGTTGGCTGCGGCTGACGAGACTTTCCTAATATCGCCTTGATGCACCCGTCTGACCCTCGTTTGAAATGGCTTTAAAAACATCTCCGCTCTTGAGGATCTCTGGCTTCACCGAATGGCTTAAAGTGGAAGGGTGTAGCGGTGGCGGAGGAGGCGCGACTGTGGAAAATAATTTCAAGCCTCATATCTCAGATTGATTTTGAGGATTTCAGAGATAAAGCCTCAGACGTAAGCAAACAGCCTTCCTGGAAAATGAATGGATTTCTTAGATGGCCCAGAACAGCCTTTGAGGATTTCTTAGAATTTAACTATTTTTATTCACCCCCCCAACACACACACACACACACACACACTCCTCCTGGTTTATACAGTAGCTCTCCACCGTGTGTTTCATATTTTAAAAAAGCATCTCAGCATTTCACCGTCCACCCTCGAGTAAATCCTCGAGTCATTAGGAAAACAACGTCTTTGTGTTGGAGCTGTAACTTACCGGCAGCTGCAGATGTTAATGGCAAAGACAGATTTGTGCAGCTGTTGCCGGCTTGGCCTCGGCTCCACCGCCCGCCAGTTGTTGCTTCTGTTTTTATTTTTTCTGCAGCAAGGTCACCTCATGAAATTCAACGCCGTTAACGCAAAGTCACGCCAGAGTCACGCCAGAGTCACCGCGTCTTGTAAAAAGTAATAATCAGATGTGACGCCGATTGATCCCTGCAGGGGGGGGGGGTCCAGGCTGCGCTGGGAGGTCAGACCTCGGGGTCAGCAGGGATCCAGCTCAAGGACTTTCTATCAGGATGGTTGCTCGATCGCGACCACAGGGGCTTTGACACGTACCTCTAGTTTTACTGGGTCAAACCGTGCAGATATTGCAGCTTTGGTTTTTATTCGCCCAGGTGTTGAAATATCCGACTCAATGAAGTCAAGGAGAATGGATTTTCATTCGCAGCGCTCAGAGCGTTTTCAACATCAATATGTCCTTTCAGAAACAGCGTCGCTGCTACTTTGAATAATCTGTTTCAAAGTGGGTTTCAATGAGAACTGTGTCTTCTTTCTGTGGCTCATCCAGAGGAACCTGCCTGAAGTGGCTGCAGGCGGCATGTGAGGGGGCAGGTGTGAGGCTGGAAGTTTATAGGCTGACAATCAAACAGCAGGAAGTGGAGGTGTAAACTTTTATTTCATACGTTTGATCGTTGTGCTAAAAACTTCTATAAGCTTCATTTACTCGATGTTCCTGAAGTTTTTGGGCGATAAACCAAAGCCTTGTTCATCAGGTCGTGGTTTATCACAGAACAGTGTTACAGTCAAGTGGCAACCTCCGGCGCTGAAAAATGAAGTCAATGCGGAAGTGCAAAAAAGCTGCAGTTCCTCGAATAACCACTAGAGCAGGCTGCAGAAGGGAGTCAATTACATTTGAGCCCCCATGTTAAAATGTCCGATTTTACGACAGAAAAAAACATATTTACAGCCTGGTTCAAAACATGGCTCTAGTCTCATAAGCTGTTTTTCTACTCCATGACAACTCTGGGGGGGGGCAAATTTTTTTATAAGGCGTTGGTTTAAAATATACAGCATACATCATTATGCACAATTCATAGCTGTCAATCTAAGTGGCGCCACTTTGATTGACAACTAGCCACTGACGGTCTAAAGGGCGTCACCCCGGCTAATTCTAGTCACTGAGTTTGGGAAAGAGATTGTCGTGGGGTTAGCCGGCTAGCAACGATATTTAGCATTTAACCTAGCTGGTTAGCCGTAGCTAGTTTGATTATTTCGAATAAAGCGGCTTTTTTCAGCCAATAGCGTTCATTCAGCCGGCCCATAGGACCCGCCTCAGCTCCGCCCTCGCTCCACCTCTTTGTCCATATTTGGAGTAACCGGAGGTAGTCTACCAAGATGGCTGCGCCCTACGATGTGCTTCATTTTTGCTCTTCAGAAACCTATGGGTGACGTCACGGACACTGCGTCCATATTTTATACAGTCTATGGTTGCAGTACATAGTTTGTTTACTCGAGTTCTGAGCTGCACTTTCTGAAAAGACTGTTGAATTTTTTAAAAGGGAATTTTATGGGAAAGTCAATTTTACACAGAGTGCTCACTCAGCCTGTGAAAACAGCTGTACGATGTCTGCGTGGCTCCGGAGCAGCTTTGTAATGTTTGAGGGAATCACTCAAGTGGTATCACCTCAGTAATGTTGGAGGATGCAGATTTCATGATGAGCTGGGCTTTTTGAAGACACATGTTTACAACTTGTCTGCAGAGTTCGTCAAATAATTCAGCACTATATTTGTTCAGTTTGAGTTATATATTCAGTTCCCCTGTTGTAAATACAAGCTGGATGTTGATGTGATCACGACTCACAGCTTAGAAACTGGGAATTATGTCAGCACTGATATGAAATAAGTTGCATTATGGGTAGTGTAGGATTGAGGGCATTTGGAGCTTGACGACATGCAGTCATAGAAGGTACTCAATTCGTGTAGGTATAAAAGTCAGTAAGCACCAGAAGTACCAAGAGTAAAAGTACTAAATATGCAGAATGGCCTCTTCCAGAACAATATAATTACTGATGCATTAATATATATCAGTTTAATGTTGCAGCTGGTAAAGGTGGAGCTCGTTTTAATTCCTTCATATACTGCTGGGATCAATAAAGCCTTATTTTAACCTATAACAATAAATCCTCTTGTTTGTTCATTATATTTTGAATTATTAATCTGAATCTGCAAAGTAAAGAGTAAATAAAGTTATGAGTATAATATTTGCCTCTGAAATGTAGTTGAAGTACAGACCAGCAGAAAACTGAAATAGTCAAATGAAGTATCTCAAAATTGTACTCGAGCGCAGTACTTTATGAAAATGTAATATTGAATTTCAAAAGTACTCGTTAAATGTAATATATCAAGGCTCTTAACCTACATTATATTAGGGGTGTGTGGATCAGATCTCAAGACCTCACCCACCAAAAATAAAACCATCTGCACGGCTACTTATGGCCGTTTCCCCGGGGTCACTTTCCGGCTAGCATAACCTAAACTAACATTTTCCACATTGCTATTGAAGGGCATCACTGATGTATCCTCGGGTTTGACGGCTGACTGTGTGTGTGTGTGTGTGTGTGTGTGTGTATCTGCTCACAGTGTGAGACGGCACGTTGTGATTTGCCCTTGGTCTCCTGCAGCAACAGTCATCCTGTTACTGATGGCCGGACTGTGGGTCATCTCCCTGGTGGCTGGGTCCTGAACAGCTGTGTGTGTGTGTGTGTGTGTGTGTGAGACAAACTGACATATGTGTGAAGCTATCATTTGTCATGGCTTGGTATGTCGGCACACGTCATATGATGGCAACTTATAGATCATTAATCACATTTTGATAATACGTGTGTGTGTACGTAAAAAGTGTGTGTGGGTTTTCTGAAACCTTACACATCATTTGAGGTGTAAAAGTCCCTTTGGAGAGGTCGAAGGTCGTCACATGAGATCAGCACAGATGACAGGATCATAGAGAGAAGCAGCTGTTGTTTCCCTGGAGGACTGAGCACAGAGCTACCTCCATATACTCATTAGGTTGCAGTCAGCTGTGTGTGTGTGTGTGTGTGTGTGTGTGTGTAAGCAGGGACTATAATTGTTATTTCTGCTCCTGTATCATGTAGTGCATATTTGGTTTGTCTCCGCTGCTCGTCTGTGTGTACTGTGTGTCTTACGTGTCTTTGAATCGTAATTCTCTATTTGTTTGTCTCACTGATGTATTTCAGCTCAGGCAGGGCACTGTGACACCCCGAGTTCAAAACTTAGCAGGAGACAAAACTCTTTCAAAACTTTTTCAATTCTTTTTCATTGATTCGTAGCAGCTGACATTTTGGAGATACCACGTTTTCACAAGGCGGCGGCAGCAGCAGGGAAAAAAAAAAGAAGACCTCTGGGAGAGATGGAGGCAAACTGACAAAAAGACAAGAGTCAGAAGGAAAATAAGTGCAGGGAAGAGAGAGGAAATAAAGTTTGAATCACCTGCAGGGAGAATTTAAGGGAGATGTGAGAATAATTCCTTCACACGTCTCCATCTGAAGGCACATTGTGTTCGGCACACACAGACTAAAATAAAAGCTGCCACAGTCACAAAAAAAAAAAACAAAATCCGAAATGTCACACAAGCAATAAATATTCACTTCATGAGCAGGGATGCAAATTCAGATGGAGATGAAGTGTCAGGTTGTGTGATGTTAACAATCTGCTCATAAATATTATATCTGGTGAAGATGGTTTCTCATTGGCTCAGGGCCTGACTGATATCGGCAGACTAATATCGTCAGCTGATATCGACTTACCAGAGTGTCCTATAAAGACAAACTGCAGCTTGCTGATACATGACGATTATGATTATGAAAACATAATCCAGTTGTGCAACTCTCACAATGAGTTTGCTCTTCAGGGCTATTCTAGGAGACGGGGTTGGTTATTTGACGTATTAAAGTGCAGTATATTTTTGTTTTTATTGATAGTTAATGTTTAAAATGATTACAACTCTTCAATCTGAGTGTGTTCCTTTAATTATTTTGTCAATGAACTTTCAAGGTTAAATGTACTAAAATGAATATGATGCAGGGTTTGTTTATGTTTATTATGTAAAACTAAAGAATAATTAGCTGATATTTCATTACTTCATCTTTCCTATTATAAAATATCAGCTTTGAAAAATCCAGCATCTGTTGGACTCTAAACACTTCAATGTGCTCCGGCTCAGTTTTAACCGTCCTCCTTTATGTTGGAGACCTCATGGGAGCGAGTCACCTTTTACCTCTGCCTCCCAAAACCAGCAAGAAGAAACCATCGAATGCTCCTATTTAAAATCTTTGGCGAGTGACCACGATGTAAAACAGATAATCCACTCCGAGGTCTGCATTAAAGGATTAGTTGAAATCCACCGGGGACGCCTCAACATCAGGTGTCTCTCTACCTTCATGTTGCGTGTCGAAATCCTTTCAAACACACACCTCCTGCTGGATTATCCCTCATTTAATCATTAAACCAATACACAAATAAGTGACGGCATCTCTTGTCCCGTCCGTCTCATATTTCTAAATCGTTGTCCGCTAAGAGGGGGATCGGGTGTCGTCTCGCTGCTTTCATATCAGGAGAAACCTAATCAGACCGTTCTAATTAAAGAGGCCAGAGTTTGGGTGCGGGAGGAGGAGAGAGGTGGAGGAGGTGAAGGGAGGAGAAGGTGGCAGCAGATGAGGGTGGATGGAGGCGAGAGGTCGGGTCTGTCTGCCGAAAGCCACTTAAATCCCTTTCTTATTAACTCTGTGTGACACATGATCTACCTCACACACACACACACACACTCAGTGCTACCAACCAGCTCCTCTTACCACAAGAACCAGCCCCTTGCATCTCTTTCATTGCTCCAACGACGTCGTATCGCTGCTCTCTGAATTAATGTGGCTTCGTTTCATTAACGCCTCGTTCAAAACAGGTGCTACAGTGACATTTTCCTATGCTAATGGGACCTACCCTTAGGCGGAAGAGGCCGGAATAACTAAATGTAATTGACCAACCTGGAGTTTTTGCAGGATAGTGATGAAAAGTTCATCCTGTTTTTTAAGGACTATATGAGGATGTTTGGGTTGTGCATGTAAGGTAGTGAAAGAGCTTTAGTGCGATTAAAACTTTTTTCAACACATCTTTAGGTAATGATTATTGTCGAGAATAAGAACAGGAAGTTCCCCAAACGGATTAGTGTTTATGACAGGAGCCAAAGAGGAAGTGAGGTGTGTTGTAGTGTGTGGATGGGTCAGCGATACAGGGGACAGCTGCTTCTCTTAACCCAAACTACCATGTTTTTATAACCTGACAAAGTCGTTTTTTATGCATAAAACTAACCAAACCTTCACCAGAGCGTCGTCGCTTTGTTGCTTCGTTTGTGAGAATTGGACTGGTTTGCAGGCCGTGCTCATTTCCATCCACACTCCTCTTGCATCAGAGCCCTGCAGCTTCCGCAGCACCATTCTCCCACAGATTCCAGCCACCTCCAGTGAATTTCCCTTTTGTTTGTTTGCAATCACGCCAAGTCTAATATTCACTGAACGCACCTTCAGGGGCTTTCTTTGCTGTTTATGAAACTGCTGCCTCATGCTTTGCTGAATACAAAGACATCTGGCTAAAAAGTGGCTGAGGTGAAAAGGTGTCGCGTGTAAAACGATGAAACGATCCGGCAAACGACTTCTTCTTAACCCTCCTCTTGCATTTGTCATACCCTCCCTTCCATGACATTTCCGGTCAAAAGTGACCGGTGTGTTTTGCACAGTCATATCTCTGGAACCCCTTATCCAATTTTGATGGTTGACATCTCATTTGAACAGTCAAAGCAAGTAGAATCAACAGAATCAACAGAATGACACCAGGGGTGAATTTCATGTTGTAATTTTGGAGTAAGTTCAAAGATAGCGTTTGCTCTACATTACTGTATTCTACAAAAATGCTTGCCATGTAGGGTGTGTTTACTGGAGATGGAAATGCTTTAGTTAGTGTTGTAGCTGAGATTCTTCCCGTTCCAATGATGTATGGGATGTATAGATTTGATACAGGTAAGCCAGTGTTTGGTCAGTATATATTCCGGATGCACCGGTCGACCCATCAAGTTTAGCATTGACTGCATTCACTGTGATGAATATAAAAGAAGACACTTATACTGTTTTCATCAATGAACACTTACTGAAAAAGAAATATTAAAAAAAAGACCACAACAGAACATCAACATGGTTTGTGTGTGTCCGTGTATGCATGTGTATGCCTGCATATGTGTGTATATTCACACACATAGTCGTCAATGCACAGTTGTGGTGGAATGTTCCTTGCAGATGTAGGCATGGCTCTTCTGACAGGCCTGGCTAGTTTTTCTGTCTCAACGAGCACAGAGCTCACACCTCTTCCTTTTCTGACCTTGGCAGGGGGAAGGGTTAAACATGAGCATCTCTGACAAAACGGGAACAATGTAAAGGAGGGAGGAAACATGTTTTTAAAAAGAGAACATTTTATTTATTAAAGAGTACAGAGGAACCTTTTCCCAGCCTTAAAAGCTCCGTGCTGAATTTTGCCAGAACTTTCGCTAAAAGCTGATGCTTGTAGCCGAAAGTGATTTGGGCATATCTAAAAGGAAAGACCTGCACTTAGAGTCAAACTATGTCTTTTTCAAGGACTTGCTGGGCGAGCTATTTCACAAGCCGAGGGTAGGTAGGAATATGATGGACAAGTGGTCGACTTCTGGAGCAGCCTGAGTTTCCAGCATTTCTGATGGTTCTAATACAAATGAATATCATTATTCAATCATCAGGTAAGGATCAATTTATTAATTAAATACAAGCAATAAAACATCAAGAAAATCTTGTTTTTTGCTCCTCAAATGTGATGATACTGAGTCTTTAATCAAATAGAAGATATGAAGATAAACATTCAACTTTTCTTTGATAAAATTTTATAAAAAACGAAGCACATGAGATGCCGTCATTGTCAGATTCCTGGGTCATCAGCCGGGCAGAGGACAGGCTGTGTTGACACAGACGAAAGACTAACCAGCCAAAAACCAACCAAAATGAGCCGACAACAATCTGTTCGTCAATTAGCGTCAGTGCCTGTTTGGTGTTTTTGTGCGTTTGCACATATGCACGTTCCCGCTGAGCCCGACCACTGAACCGGCACAGTCCCAGCTGTTGGAGTGTTTTGGAATGATAAAAAAATGAACGTCAGTATTCTCTCTTAATCTTCAACAATGAGGTCAGCTGTCAGTTCTTCACTGAATGCTTAATTACTGTTTGGGAAACGTATCTTGATTCCGCTCATTTTTCTCCACCGTCCTTGTTTTGACTTGACTGATGTCCCGTCTCATGCTTATTTATGAGCTTTGTGTTGTGCACTGAAGGGTTGACTCTTGTTGTTTTTAATGTGTCTTTTTATTCATTGAGCCAGATTTCCATTTTTTGACAGCCAGTTTTTTTTCATCATTAAGATCCACTGAATTCATTAAAAGATGTGCTGGAATGATTAATCAGTTGACAGAAATGTTTTGGCCAACGATTGATCGTTTCCAGCGTCACAAAAATGAAGATTTGCTGTTTTTCTCTGATCATCATTGTGGACTGAATACTTTGTGTTTGAGACCAGAGTCTGAATGATAAGTGGATTAAAACATAAATGAGAGATTAATAGAGAATAAGTCAAAATCAAAAATCAATGATACAGTTCGGTTTCATGTGAAAGCAGATTGAGTCAAAATGTTTGACCAGATTTAACGCCTATTTCATTCCCAAACCAAAATCCCTGTATGTGCAGCAAACCCTTAATAATCCCATTTATTTGAGTGGGAGGCAGCAACGCGGCCGTGGTCAGTCGTTTCCCGCTGGGGCCATCCAAGCTCAAAATTAATGCACGCCTGCTCCTCCGCCATGATTCAGATAAAAGCATCCACCAAATGCTGCTTGCAGAGTAAAAATACAGCTGCTGTGAGTAACGTGAAACTGGCCTTTGTGACTCCTGGCATGTGCGCTAACAGGACAGTGTAATCAAGAAGAGAGGACGTCGGCCATTGTTATGCAAGTGAGATGCCGCCGAGAGAGGCTTGGACTCCTTCCCGGGTTCGGCTGCCGTCGTAGCGTTTTGGCGGCGCGGGTCAAGTGAAACAGAGCTCTCTGATCCGAGCGCCGCGAAGTGCTGTCGCTTCCTCACATATGCATGTCCCTCGTTACGGACGGGACCTAATGTGCGCGGCCATCTGTCCAGGGTTTGAGCCAAGAGCCAATAGAACAGGGTGTAAGAGTGAATGTGACGATTACAGCTGTGGAAGGTAATGAAGGTATCTTTCACTGTATTATCGCAGAGTGACAAAAGCCAGGCCTCGCTCCCCTCTCCGGTTAATGGATCCTGGCCATTATTTTCCTGAATAAACCCTCCTCGCCGTGTCCGTCTCCTCTCTTGTCCTCCCGTCCTTCCACTCCTGGTTTCAGCTTCCTTTCATCTCCTCTCCCCTCTGAACCTCCCCTCCTGTTTTCCCCGAGTCCTCCACCGTCCTCACTTACACTCACCTCGCTCTTCTTCTCTTCTCCCGCAGTCCGACCGAGGCGCAGAAAGATGATGCAGAAGAAGATATTCCTGGTCGTCGTCGCCATCAGTACTGTGAGTCTCCTGCTGCACCATGGAGGCCACCTGAGCTGGTGAGTGATTGAAACACAGATGCAAACATGCACTCGCTCATATTCCTCTATATAGCTATGAAAAACCTGACAACGGCAGCTCCTGTCTTCTCCTTTTAAAAGACAAATTAATACAGGTACTGGCTTATTAAAACACTGTGTGGAGACTTTGGTGTGCCAAGTTATAGTCGAGGGACCAATTATAAAAGTAGAGGGATCGTAGATCTTTGACAGCCCCTTATTCTGTTCCCCGACTCTTTTCAACTTAACAGCTGGCTCATAAAAACCTTTTCCTCATTCCTGTCTTTACTGTCTCCACTCGTCCGACATTATCGCCGCCTCGTCTCTCCACCTTTCAGACGTTGTTTTCACACCTTTACACTATCTGACCCTTTAGTTCAGGCTGCAGTACGACATGATGTAATACTGCAGTTTTCAGTATGTGTGTGATTTTACTGTGATTTTCTATTTAGCTCTTTTGTTACAGTAAAATCGTATCATGATTATTCATCTTAATTAGAATTTGGCAAAGTTTTGTGTCAAGTCCTTTTGCAGAGTTTTTCTTCATTTTGTATGCATACTTTTACTTGTGATACATTTTTAAGATCACATCGCACATGCAAAACATTTCCTAGTATTAGTAGTAAAGGGACATATGTCTGAAATTATTATCACGATAATGAGAATATTTTTTTAGTTATAAAAACTGATTTCATTGTTTTAAATCACAGTCAACTATGAACGATACAATTTGATAACCACACTTTGTGAAAGGATCATATTATCACACCGTGATTCTGCTGACAGTCAATAAATGATAGTATTGATTTATCACCCAGCCATAATATACAGAACAAACAAGTCATACATCTTTCATATTTCTCTCTCTCTCTCTCTCTCTCTCTCTCCTCCAGTGGCTTTATACTACGTCATTGTCTGCCTCATTTTCTCATTTCAATTCCCCCCATGTGCACTGATTTTACATTACTGTTGTACTACCTCTGTCCTGTCCTACACTTCCTTCCATTATCTGCCCAGTGTCTGTGTTATTATGTCGCTAATGTCACTGTTTTATTTGGAGTAGCTGCTCTTTTTTCTAGAGCTAATGGAGCTTGAAATGCATTAATACATTTTGTTTGTCTTTCTCCAGGACCATGGAGGCCTTCCACCTCGGCTGTCCTGCCCTCCGCTCCCACCCTGCCCCGGGCCTGAAACCTAAGCACACCAATGTGGCCTTCCTCAAGACCCACAAAACGGCCAGCAGCACCATGCAGAACCTGCTTTTCCGCTTCGCAGAGAGCAACAACCTGACGGTGGCGCTGCCCATACAGGCCTGCAGCCACCAGTTCTGCTACCCACACCCCTTCACGTCTCACTTCGTCCACCCGCACACGCTGCCGCCGAACATCATCACCAACCACATGCGCTTCAACAAGGCGGAGCTGCAGCGCCTCATGCCCAATGACACAATATATATCACCATCCTGAGAGAGCCCGGCTCCATGTTTGAGTCCTTGTTCAGCTACTACAACCAGTACTGTCAGAGCTTCAAGAGGGTCCCCAACGGTTCCTTAGAGGCTTTCCTAGAGGAGCCCTGGCGCTACTACAGACCCGATGAGAAGGACTCCATGTATGCACGCAACACCTTGACGTTCGACTTGGGCGGAGACAAGGATCGTCCTGCGTCGGATGTGGCGTATGCACAAGCCTTTCTAAACGAGGTGGAGCAAGTTTTCTCCTTGGTGATGATCGCGGAGCACTTTGATGAGTCGCTGGTCCTCCTTCGCCACCTCCTCTCCTGGGATCTGAATGACATCCTCTATGTTAAGCTCAACATGCGGACGCCAAGCTCGAAGCGGAGCCTGACGGCGGACCTTCCTTCAAAGATCCGTGCCTGGAATTCCTTGGATGTACGTCTCTACGAACACTTCAACGCCTCATTGTGGCGCCAGCTGTCAGCTCTGGGTCTTGCCTGTGTGGCGAGAGAGGTGCGACTCCTTCAACAAGCTCAGGAAAGGCTAATGAGGAGCTGCTTCGGTGGGCGCATGCCACTTCTCCGCTCGGCCGCTCAGATCAAAAACAAGGATCTCCGCCCCTGGCAGCCGAGTGGAAAAGTCGACATTGTGGGTTACGACCTACCAGTGAACATCAGCCGTTGGTCCTCAAGTCAGGCTCAGGAGCACTGCCTCAAGCTCATCATGCCAGAGATCCAGTACACACGGGTGCTCCTACGTTCCCAATCACTGCGCTACCGTCGAGGCTACCAGCTCCGGCCTCAACAGCAGTCGCATACCCTCCAGCAGCCCATACGCACAGTCCTGCCTCGGCGTCCTCAAGCGCAACGCCAAGCGGCCCCTGCAGTCCCTGTCCCTGCCTCAGAAACAGGGTTCACCTCCACCTCAAAGCCTCCTGCAGGAACTCAAGGTCAGGTCACAAAGTTGGGGCCTAAGTCCTCACAGACCCCGGCGTCCAAGTCTGAAAAATAGAGACTTGAATATAATCTCAGTGCCCAACAGACTGCATTGTTCTACCCATCTTGACCCTTGAGACAATGATGCTTGGTTGGTTCGGGGTGTTGGAAACAAGGGGGTCCTTGGGAAAAAGGTCTGGGTTGTTCTTTAATCAATAATCTCTCCTGTCCCTTCCAGACAGAGGTTGTGAAAGAAAAGTAAATGTGGAAACGGGACAAAGGGCGTTAGACATATCTGGACTTGAACTTGAATCTCTCCCCTCTCTGGTCTGTGAAACAGTATCGGGGTTGGCAGACACAAGGGCGGGAGAAATCCACACTAGAACTCGGCTAAATTGCACGCCTCTGCACGCCCGACCACAGCGGATTGGAGAGGGTTTTAGGTGAAAGTGGTTCTTTGAAGCAAATCTGTTATGTGCAACCAGGACTCAATAGGGAAGTGGCGGTATCGAGTCTATTGTGAGGCACAGAGTGGGCTTTGTGTGTATCACACTGGTACAGTATCACGTTACTTGCTTTCATTCTCTGTTTCTCGAGCTCTAGTTCGCTCTCTCTCCCTAACATATGCCATTTAAAGTCCTTGAGAGAGACATAATGACGTGAAGAGATCAGCTGTCAGGCTTCCAAAGAGCCTCCTAAGAGGCCAGACAGACATTGAGATAACCTCCAACCATTAATACAACAGCACAATCAACAACTCTTCTTCTTTTACAAACTCCAGAGCCAAAAGCAACGAAGGAAGGGAGGGGAGGTTAAAAAGCCAGACAGGCGGACAAAGAGAGAGACCTTGTCCAGAGGGTAAGCCTAAAGACTGCTGGATACTCAATTTGGCCAACCATTATCGCTATGACTCACGCAGAGACTCGACACACACATAAAGCCTGTGTCCCTTCAGTCTCCGACCTCTGTTGCTTCCTCCCGTCTCTTCGTCCTCCATCCTCTCATCCCTGCTGCTACCCTCTGGTCAGACGTCCCGCTTTCTGCAACACCTCCGACTGCACCGGCTGAGATCAGACTGTCCGGCGAAGGCGAGAGTTCTGGATGTTTCTTTCAATCTCGGGCGTTATTGCAATAAGACCTCCATGCCTGCGTCGTGTGTGAAAGGCATGGATTTAATAACCCACCAGCAAACCCACACTGCAGACGTCGGCACAAACACAACAGCATAAAACTTGACAGCACAAAGACTTGAAGCCTGTGGGTTGCAGTGTTTGAATATTTAATCGTCTCCTCTCGCCTCCTCCTATGGCCCCTGTTCTTGGGTTACACGGCCGTCACTTCAAGAATATGAGGACCAGGCGAAAGCTGCTCAGTCTGAACCCGGAAGCGCGGCAGGACAAAGCGAGAGCGTGGACACATGACGGGGCTGGTGGGCCGGCCCGGTTGGCTGGGATCTTAAAAATGTCATCGCTTTTCTCAGCTGTGATCCATCTTTAATGCGTTCTGCTCATATTTAATGTGTCATTTGTGTTCTTTTGTTCCTCCAGTGATCAGCAGGGTACTGCTAAGTAACTGAGGGGCGGAGGAAGGATGTCGTCTGTGTGTAGTTGTGCGAGTGTGTGCGAGCCAGGAAATGGCTCTCTTGTGTTTTTTTTTTTTTCCATGGCCTGCCAACTTGGCATGGCAACAAAAGGAAGTAATGTGAGATTTATTAAATCTACTGTATGTATTAATATTTATTATCAGAACATGAAGGGTCCCATTACTGTGTTTTTTACTGTTATTTCTCATGAATCACTGGATGAAAACTGTTCTTTGCCATCGAGTTAGTGGACCCTTATATGTTCTCCAAACCACTTCAGGCAGCAGAGCTGGAACAAGGCATGTGGCAATGATGTAAAAAATTCATTATATACATGTTTTACATAATGCAAAACTACAAAGACCACTTCGGGAAACCACGCATTGAAACAAGTGTAGTCGCTTTGAAATTAATCTTTCATTCAGCGGCGCTTAAGTGCTCGACCACACAGTGCTTTTGTGGTCGGAGTCCGTCGCGCTGTAGGTTACAATAATGAAAAACACACAAACCGCTGCTGCTCTGTCAGGAATAAAAAGTGGAGCGGGTGGAAAACCGACCGAGGTGGAGGATAAACAGTTTCGTGAAGTGGCTGTGAATATTTGAATTCAAAGTGAACTTACCGGGGAGCCTCAGCTTTGAAAGCACGAGATGAACAGCAGGCTTTATTTATTTACAGGTATTTGGTGTTCAGATATGTGTCATATTTATTCAAGGTAGATACACTGTAAAAACAGTCTTTGGCTCAACTCGCTTTGAAGGATGAGGCTGGTGTTTTCTCAAAAATCTCCACCGATCCCACGAAAGACGACAATGTGGAAGTCCATCTGCCAACCTCCTCGTGACTTCTGTGGCTTCGAGGGCACGGGTTTGATTCTTGGTTAGTTTTGCTCACACACTGGTTGGTACTATTTTCAGCAGTGGATGAATACACATGTTGGGCATTGGTGGATATTTCTAGAATCACCGCCTTTATCCTTTAAATTTGTTTGCTGTTTATGCTGATCCTCAACTATATTTTAATTAGTTTGATTTCAGCTGCAAAAGACGTGCTTCAACCTGCTGTAAATGAACAAGAAAACACTGAATTTATGTGTTTGTCTGTCGCTAATTAAGCATTTATGAAGACCCAAAGTGTTCAAGATTTAATTAATAAATAAGGCCATGAAATGGAAACACTTAATCATAAAATTGTGACCAAATATAGTTTTTCAACATCAGCGCTTCATTTTTATTTCATTCCAACTTTTTCATATATGTCCTTTTATTTCACACCATTTCCCCAGTGAAACAGGACAAAGACAGTTACGTAACTGGCATTTGCTTCTGTTTGAATGATGAGACAAACACATTTTGAAATTTGGAATAAAAACCGTTGGAATGAAGCAAAAGACTGTGTTGGAAGAAAATGAGTTTTAACATGGATTACTTCACAATTTCATGGTTGAAATACAGATTTTTTTTTGGGATGATAATTTATTTCGAATGTCTTATATTGGGTTAATTTTGAACTCTTTCGGTCTCCACAAGCATCGGTACAAAACTTTAAGGTGGAGTTCAGGTACTGTCAGTAATAATAACCCAAATGCATAAATCAAACTGTGATGAATCAAACTTTCTGTCAGTCACGTGTAAACAAATGGACTAAAATGTATAATCAACATATTTATTTCTAAATTTTTCCTCCCGTGTCTGTGTCTGACTGGGAGCCAGATGAACAATGTGCTTTTATTTCCCCCTCAACTGCTCATTTATGATCCATTTCTCCCCGGCTGTGAGTCTCTAAGTGCTCTTTTGATTGTACGAGCCGTTCGCCCGGCTGTTCTGCTTCTTGTGAGAGATTTTCAGTAATGGTCACGCCGTCGTGTCTAATGTGTCGACTATTCTTCTCTGGAAATGTCAGAGGGGCTGTAAAAACAGTATGCTCAGAATCTCATCATCTTCGCATTAGCCGCCCCGCCTTCATTTCTTTTAGACTGACATGCAAAGCTGTTGTTTCATTTTACTAGAAAATTAAACCAGGCTTCTTTATTTTTTTTTTGGGTGTCTGCAGAGATTTTATGTTGGAAGTGAAATTCTGGGTGAACGTGTTGTATTTTCCTCCATCACCTACTCGAGCTGCTCATTTATTTCCATCCTCTGTTTATGGACTTATATGTGGACTGAGAAGACTTTTCTTTCATTTTGGTGATTGAGTTGACGAGTTGGTGACGGGGGCTCTGAACAAACGACAATCAGAGCTAGGGGCCCCAAAGCTTTGTAATGATGGTCGGTGAAAGTGACGAATAAAGTTTGAATTACTTCAATTCATCCCACAGCGAACGTGTCTTTGTGCCATTTCCCTCCTCAATGCAGATTTATGCAGCGCTGACTCGAATTATTCTGAATATCAGAGCGATGCACACACTCTTCATCAGCAGCGATACGTAACACGCAGTGACAGTCGCTCAATTAAGATTCTGATTCTAAACGGTTTCTATTTCCCTGAAGACCCAAACCAGACATTTCAGCCTGCAATCAGTCGTTTGAGATTACCTCCAATCCGGCACGGCTGCCTAAATGAAAGAACAAATTGCTTCTCGCAGGGACAAAAAAAAAAACAAAATGCAAAAGCTGTGAGTTTGATATGAGTGTGATTGAAGCAATCATGAGGCCGTGTCCCCCTCCTGCCTGTCATCATGACCGGACCGGCTGCTTTTTCTTCCTCTGATCTTTCATATAATCACAGTTCTAATCACGAACATCATTATAATAATTAGGGCAATTAATAACAACATGGCCACAGAATAAAATCTACATTTACATTCCTTCCCTTTTTTCTCTTCGCTGTGCAGATACGCTCCTGAAAGCACTAAATGAGAAAAATAAAGCATCTGTGAGATTTTAATATTACCCCCAACTACCGTCCACTACAAAGACATTCGATTCCCACTTTGATATCTTTATGCTATAGATCGAGTCCCTGATGTGTAAAATTCACTTAAGAATGTATATAAATGTCTGTTCTTGTTAAAAATTTACATGACTTCCATATTTAATAGATCATTTAATTAGTTATGGAGTTTTCAGCCATTCCAATAGAGCCATGAATCTGTAGGGAAGTCGACAGTCTGTTTAACTATGCATTGCTGTACAGACAATTGTGGTCACCAGAGGATAATTCTTACTGACTTTTATGATTGTCTAAACTTTCATCTAGAGTCACCATCAGCTTTTAGATAATTATCTCAACAACTGCTGGATCCATTCTGTCAACATTCACTTTTAAGGAAATACAGAAAATAAAGGTAAGACATATTTGCATGTAGCTGACTTTCAAAATACCTTTTAAGTCAAAGCTGTAAATAGTAAGTAAATACATCTGGAAATCTGGAATCTTTATACAGCGACGTCTGAAAAGCAACTAACAAAGTCCCTTACTCAAGACAACTAAAGTAAATGCACTTTTTATTTCAACATGACAGATGCTGCATTATACAAACATGATACTTGCACGTTGCTGTTGTTTAACATAAATGCAAAATAAAGAGAAATTGCATAACCTTCCCGACACAGAAAACAGCTAACAAGAATGTTGGAGAATAACATGGTGGTTGAGAAAATGGCCTCTCATGTTGGATATCGGGCTACATGAGATCACATTTAACACGCACAAACAAACAGTCACGCACTTGAACGCATTAACTCTTGTTAATGTACAAACAGGCTTTTACACAACGGCCTTTTGGACACAAACAAATTGCCTTTGCAATACAAAACCAAATTGAGACCTCAAGCACCAACGATGCCAATACACGAGAATGGATTTCATTACTTCCATAACCAGCTATTTGTGGGTTGTGTTCACGCTGTTATTTGTAGCAATTCATAGGATTATTCATTTGAAAGTGCACAAGTGGAACTGTGGGTAAACTGGACGAGGCGTGTTGTCGTAGCTTAGCTCGAGTGCTTTGCCTTGATTGCACTATGATTGGGGCTAAAATGTTTGCCACCTATTTATCTGGCAGGAGAAAGCGCGTTTCCAGCCTTGATGTATTCCAGCTCTGAGGTTGCGTCGCTGTAATCACAGACAAAATCCTGCCACTGGGGTTAAATATGTTTACACTTGAAGACTGATTGTAACAAAAGCCGTGAGGTGAGTTCGGGCATTTAATGAAAAAGTAAAATCCTTTAGAAAGATCTGATAAAGAAATGCCTCTGGATATGAGACGACTATATTTCTATCTTGAAGTCGACCAGAGTGGCTTGTTCAGCTGCTGTCTGGTGATGGTGAACATATCAAGCAAACTGATCTGTGAACCTGAGACTTGGACTCGAAATCACAACAATGAGGATGTGAAGACTTGACTTGATTTGACATGAGAACAAGAACATTTAAGTCTCAGTCCAAGATCTGAATTACTATTTTGACTTTGCTTATGAAGACTAGTGACTCGACATGAACCTGCCCTTAATGACTTGAGACTGATATACCTGAGATGGACCTGTCTCAAATGACTAGAAGAAGACTTGGACACCCTCTAAAGATTTGATTTATTTTCAGACTTGAGACCAAGACTAAGTCTCCTCCTGAAACCAGAACAACTTGAATCTTGACTTTGCTTTTGAGGACTTGTGGATTGACTTGGACCTGTCCATAATGACTTTCTCTCATAACCTTCAGTTGGACTTGTCAAGAAGAACTTTTGAGACTTGAACTCAAATTTCTTTCAGAGAACTTAGACACTTACATCTCAACTTTGCCTGTGACGATTTGTGACCGCAGCTTAATTAGATAAAAATGCAATATAAATACATTCAATTTACCATTTGCAGTCTTGACTTGGATCTGACCTTAATGACTTGACTCGAAATGCAGTGATTATGTCACATGCCCATTAAAGATTATTTGACTGGATAGCAGAAACATCCAAGACTTGACATAGACCTGCACCAGTTTAAAGAAATGATAATGAAATACGAAGTCTAAAATTCAAAATCAATTAATCAAAAAAACAATATCGTTTCCTGTTGTTCACTTTCTCAAATACAGAGAATCCATCTTCATAAACCAAATCAAACCAACTAAATCTTTTATAAGTGTTAATTCCTAAGGCGTCTCTTCATCAGGTCACGTGTCTCCTCATGATATTGGAATCGAACATTTCAGCGCTAACACCAGCAGGATGGATGCACGCAGCTCTCCGGCTCCTTTTGTCAGCCTGTGTTGGCGACGGATGTTGCAGGCTAAATGCGGTCCAGCTTTGTGAGTCACAGAAGAGCAAGGAAGCACCGCGGCATCGAGGTTCCAATGTATTTTTGCCTTTTGTGAGTCAGAGCGTGTTGGAACAATGCGGGAGCGCAGGAGGCTGGCTGGGTGGGCTGTTAGAGCAGCTTATCCCTGATAATGTGAGCTCATCCCCTCTCTGAGTAACCGCTCCGAGGTGCCACCGACATCACATCTACCTTCTGTTCTTCTGCTCCTGTACGCTGAAGGAATTTATAGTTTACATGTGTTTCTCCTGGGCAGAAATTATGTAATTGAGAGAGGTCGAGCTCGACCGGTGAAGCCAAGGAGCCACAGGTTCTCTGGGCTGCATTAACAGTAGGGAAGTTCAGAAGGCAAGAGGAAGTCGTAAAACTTTTCATGAGCTATTGAATATCTGGCTTAGTCACAGCAGCTGAAAGAAAGAAATGATTGTTTTACCATCTTCTTCTTTGCCGTTCAGTCAACTTCAGCTTCCTCAATAATTTTCGATTATTGCACCTGCTCCATTGAAACTTTCACAAAGGGCATAATGTGTCACGGGTTTGGTTTTTGCTGGACCCAAGAGCAACACACAGACCAGGGGGAACTGAGAGAAAAGGATTTAATTGAACACAAAAAAACTCCAGGACTCACAAAGAACAAAAGAAGAGGCAGTGGTTGGAGGCCAGGCTGTGGGTGCTGAGGCAGGATGGCAGGAGATGTTCTGGTGGAGCAGATGATGAAGAACAAAGAAAAGACAATCCAAGGAGACACTGGGTTAAGTGTCATAAGTATTTAAGCCGAGGTGACGAGGTGGAATGGGATGCAGGTGTGAGAGGGAAGGCCCCAGCACCCAAGACCACGCCCCCAACCACTGAAGCAAACCTGATCAAAAAGACAAAGAAACAATCTCAAACTGAAAACACTGGAGACAAAACTGAGAAAGCACAGCAAATAAACTACAAGGAACCACAAAAATACCCAAACCATAACATAATGTCTGAAATGCAAAGTGCTCCAGACATTAAGAATTTGAATTTCTGAAGGAATTATGTGAAGTAAGATCGAGCAAGTGAGAAATATTTTACAATTTTCTCAATAAAACATGAAACATATCCTAATCAGAACCAACTGTCTTGGCATTAACTTAAGGTGGGCTGAGTCAGTATGTTAACACTGACCAGGCTTTTCAATGAGACGTCCAAAAGTTGAAAGGCATGACGATGGATACTGGCTCTGGGAAACAGTCTCTGCATGGAGGGTGTGACTGTTTGGGTGTTGAGCTCAATCAACAACAGATCAAATCAAATCAACAATCTCTCGATGACTCATCCGACCTTTAATGAGCTCAACTGGGTTTTCTCGCTCAGATCTAAAATCATAAATTTGTCAGTGAGACAAACAAGAGCAACGGCTTGTGGACTGGTATATATACAGGGGAGCTGATGAGGGAATTGGGAGCAGGTGTGCAGGTGAGTGTGAAGCTCAGGTGATGGTGAAACACAGAGATAATGCAGCAGGAAGGGAATGAGATGAGAATGACGGACAGAGCAGAGAGGTGAAAAACAAAATAACACAAATCAGCTTTCAGCTTGAGTTCTAACATAAAGATTCTGCAACTCACAATTTACATCCAGTGCCAACATTCATGTCAACACAGGAAGCAATGTGGCCTTTACCTAATAAGGTCATGGATGATCATGTGTCAGACTTTCATGCAGGAGGCTGGAGTTTGTGTCCTGCCACCAAAATCTGACTTTTTATTAACTGTAATCAAAGTCTTCTCCTCGACTTCACCAGGTATTTAAGCAGAAAACATTTCCAACATGTGACCTTTTGCTGAGAGAAAATGACACCATGACGGGTTATTTCTGTCTGAGGAATGTTTCAAAAACTCAAACATCAACCTCAGTAATTTGTCATATTTGCGGTGTTTTTCACGTCAAGATGATAATTTCACCGTCACATTCGTCGTCTCTCTCTGGACGTGCCGCAGCCTCTCGCTCAGACAGATGTTCAGAGGGGGGGTGGACAGATGAAGGAGTGAAGTGATGGGGTGATGAGAGGGTCTGAGATGAGAGGAGAGCCCGACTCTGTGTGTTGCTCTGTCAGCTCTGATCACCCGCAGCAGACGGCCGGGACTGTGATCCAGTTTTAGCCAGAGGGACAGACGGACGGACGGATGGCCGGCGGCCATTTTTGTTGTTGTTTCTGTTCGCATGAGCCAGAGAGGGGATGGAGGCTCGGTCTCAGTTCTGTGACCGACTTAATTAGTCCCCATCTCTTCCTCTCTGCTGTGTGTGTGTGTGTGATTGGGATATGAAGGCAAGCCTGAGGGAGAGAGAGAGAGAGGAGCTAAATCAGCTCTGCATAAACATGAAATAAACAAATACTTCAGCACAAGCACACACTCGTAAAGGCGGCGCAGGAAAACACAGCTTCTGGTGTGCGCGTGCCTCGACTCACAAAGTGACGCACGCAAGCACGCGGATCCACAAACGCCTTAATTAAACAGCATCACAGGGGGGTCTGCAGGGGGGTGGCTACCTTCAAAGCTGTGTGTGTGTATGCAAATGGAAGGCCAGCGGTGAGAAAAGGCTGGAAACGACAGAGAGGAGGAGGAGGCTGAGGGTTGAGTGGGTTTCTCAACTTAACACAACACAACATGTTGCCGCTGTCAAACTTTGGGGTTTATTGTAAAAGTGTCTCTGTAAGCTTTGGGAAGAAGCATCGCCCTTCTCGGTTCATCTCAAGGTGTTTCCAGGCCAGATGGATAATATAAGCTCTTAAATGTGTTGGTGGTCTCCTGCAGAGTCTCTGTCCAGTTGGAGGTGAGTGTAATATCTCCACATGGAGGCATCAGGAGCGGTGCTTATACTCCGAGGTCAACACACAACCAGAGCGGCCTGGTGAGTTCAAGGTTTAACAAGAGCTGTAAAAATGGCCGCTGTTGTTGTAGTGTCCTCACTATGTTTCCCAAAAGGTCAGTATTCCTCTAAAAAGAGAAGAATCACAACACAAGGAAAAAAGCAAACAACAAACAACACAGCAGATTCACCAAATCTTTACAAGTTAAAAGGGATTAAAAATGATTATAGATGATGAGTTCAAGGGAAAATGAGAGGAAACACCTGAAGACATCGTGTCCTCTCAAGTCAGATGTGTGTTGTGTGTCAGGTGATCACACACCCCCTGCTGTGAACACACAATCATCACACACATCCTCTCCTGTCCTGCTGCTGCTGCTGCTGCGTTTTACTAATCAAAGTTTTTAAAGCAGTAAAGCTGGAGATTCACACACGCTTTGATGCATCCCACATTCACACACTTATATGCCAGAGAACACATAGATTCCAGCCTCCGTCTTCGTCAGCCCGCAGCGGCTCCAGCAGCCGGATCGACCGCAGACCTAAAGCCTCCACCTACGGCCCCCGTTGTTTACCGAGACTCCTGCGACCGCGGCTCCGAGCCCGCCTCGTACTTCCCTCCGCAGTGCACCACTGTGTGACCCCGTGCCCACACAGGAGCTGTGATCTAAAATAAAACAAACACTTTGTTCTGTGCAGAGTGAAAGCCCGCTCGATATCGGAGGGAGAGGGACGGGAGTGGAAACCTCCCAGGGAAANGAGTCGGCCCCCCCCCCTGGAGCTCTGGCGAACACATACACCTTACACTCCTGCATGTGTTCCTCAGGCTAATTGTACATTGGAGGTGAATGTGGTGTCACGGGTGCTCGTCT
Source organism: Centropyge bicolor (assembly GCA_037975185.1). NCBI lineage: Eukaryota > Metazoa > Chordata > Actinopteri > Pomacanthidae > Centropyge > Centropyge bicolor. The sequence goes on from JBBMOC010000087.1 coordinate 259,162, forward strand.
GTGTCTGAGTGTGTCTGGCAGACTGTCGGGTTTGAGCTGTTATTATTGGCTGGTTTTGCAGAATCTCCTCCTTAAACATTCATTAGCTGCAAACATCAAGCGGGAAAGCGAGACGTGTGTAGGTGTGCGGAGCTACAAAGAGCATAAGGAATGGAGGGAAGTTGGGAAGAGAAGTTTTCTTTTCGATCATCAAACGCGCGAGCAGCAAGACGCCGTAATTTCAACCTGTTAGCGACATGTAATTTACAGTATTGGTGGTAAAGCATTGATATAATTTAATGTAGAACTTTTGAGGTGAAAACTGAAACAGAAAATGTTCCTCTTTGATGCTCTTCAGGTGAGAGAAACAGCCTGAGGTCGATCTGAGAACAACGAACTTTAATTTGGCTTCGATCTCACTAATAAACCTGAATCTCTGAGTTTGTCTGTTGTAGGAAGTTGCTTAGTTTTTCATTTAAATCAGAGCCTTTTTCTGTGTGTTCTTCGTTAATTAAGGGCCTTTTTTAAAGTAACGCATGGCTGAACAAGCGGCGGATCCGAGCTGCTCGGCTCTGTACTTTTAAGCTGTGAAACTCAGTAATGAGTCAAGCAACATCAGCAAAAAGCAAAAAAAAAAAACATATTTCCAAGAGCTTCCTGCTGCGTCTGAAACCTTTTACCTTCTCAGCAACTTACTGGCTGATTAGCAGCGCACCGCAAAACCAACCTGTTTTTTTCTCATTATGTCAGTTGTTGAGCAGGTGGCATCAATGTTAAAGTTTCAAAGTGGCTTAAAAACACACTGGCCTCCCACACAGGTGTTTTCACTCCTCTGGCTTGATTAGACCTCAGTGGCTGGTTGACTTTATTAGCTTTGATTCACCTGGTCCTGAGACTGATTACACATTCATCTTCATAAGTACAGTCAGTTTAATGAAGTCACTTAATTCATTTCTAGTATGAGAAGAACTGAACGTCTGTGCTGGTTCTTTTAAATGAGTGGGCCTGTGTTTTAATGATGTCATCAGTATAACAGTCCTTGGTTGATGGTGGTCAGATACTTATCCTCGTGGATTTTGAGGCTGTTGTTATGATTCTGCTCAGCGTCTGCATGCAAACATTGACCCATTTGGCAACCGCTGGAAACATGCCACTGGATCATCGAGGGTGGAGCCAGTCCAGCGACCTTTGACCCCGACTCTGGAGATGGAACTTGGTGCAACTCGTGTTTAAACTGGTAATAGAAATGACTCTGGTTTGACCCTGTGCAGCCACAAAACCACAGATGGAAAAGAAAAGAATGAGACATATTTTGGGAAACCAAAAACAAAATCTTTGCCACATGAGTTCACTCATATCGCAAAAATTAAATCTCTTTCATGCTGCAGGAGTTGACATCACTTTTCTTTACTACAATCTGGATTATACACAAGCTCAAGTAACTGAATTCACTGTTGTTTCCTTATTTACTTTGACAATCTGCCTTCATCCCTCTCTCCACAAATGCAGTATATCTACGTGTGGTGTATGTCTATATTGTACTTGGATTCCACGCGCTGCCTCCAGCCTCGCACACGTCTTTTTGTTTTCCTCCCTTTTCGCTATAATGGCGTAATGAGAAAGAGACAGCGGGCGGTGTGAGGGGAGATGACAGAGCCTGTCTCACTTTCATTAAACCTCACACAGACCTGTCTTCACCCGCAGATAAAAGAGCAGGAGAGGGAGACAGGAGGATAATTGGAACAGCAGTACATGCAAATATTTAGCCATTTAGAGGATTCAGCATGTGTGTGTGTGTGTGTGTGTGTGTGTGTGTGGAAGTGGTGGGTGGTGTGCATCCGTATATGTGTGTATATGGAAGTTTTTCTTTGCATGTGTGTGTGTGTGTGTCCTCTCCCCGAGCGGCTGATGTCACTCAGTAGCCGAGCGGAGGAGCATCTCCGGTTTCGTGGGCTCAACAAAGAAAATAACGGCGGCTCTGTTGCACGGCTCCATTCTTCCCGCGCTCTGCAGAGACCCGGTGGGCCTTACAGGGGATCCCTGGACCCGCTCATCCTCGACCCCTCGCCTTCTCTCTTTCACCCCTTCTCACACACATAATCTCATTTTCTCCATTTCTCTCCGTTCTGCCTGTATTTCCAGCCTCTCTCCCATCCTCCGGCAGAGTTGCAGCCCTGTTGCCGAAGAAGCTTAAAATCCATTTTAAAGAAACATAATGTCGGCAAAAGGGGGAAAAAATCATCAAACACCAGTAAAGATCAAAGTGTGAAGACGTCACCTTTTTTATTTCCTCGCGACATCTTCTTCCAAGGATTTTTCTCGACAAAGCGCAGGTGAATTACGCCGCCTCACCTCCGCGTTTCAGCGCCTTCGCTTTTGAAATTATGATTCATGTTGCGTCTCGAAACAAGAGGACGTGTGAGGAACGCCACTTTCCTCTCACCTACTGAACTCAACCCTGCAAAGCTTGACATAACAAACTCTGATTTGACTGAGAAATACACTGATTTCTTTTAACAAGTCAGGCAGCTGAATGTCACAGTATCATAGATCAGATTATTATTCCAGATGTGTTTGTATGTGAACAACATTTTAATGTCGTCAAAGTTTGCTAATTTTACATATTGTTGGATTGTTTTTCCTCAACAATGTAAAATTTTTATTCTTAGTTGTCTGAGTAACATCTCAAAATGAAAAGTAATTAGTAAGTTTCAGACAAATGTAATGCAGTAAAAAGTGCAATAAGTAATGCTCAAGTAAAGTACAAGTACCTCAAAACTGTACTTGAGTAAATGTACTTAGTTACTCTCCACCTCTGTGTCTTATATTATGAGAATGAAAATAGTGATATACAATGATGAAGGATGAGTTAATGGACACCACAGTTTGAAAAGTTTAGTTCAACAAAGTTCATATTTAAGTGTTTCGGACTAATGTGTCCCTTGAACTCTTCAACTGGAGATTTTCAGCAGACACAGTTTCTCTTCTGAGCCATTTTCTCCGTCATGTTCAGGGTCCCAATGAACGAAAGCTTGAAACTTGAGCCAGGGATAAAAGCACCCGTTATTGGGTTATCGAACCGAGGGACAGAGAGCTGGCGGTGGTGGAGCATGAGGAGGAGGAGGTGGGGGTGATGAGGAGGGGGGGTCTTAACTGTCCGCCGTGGCCCCCGAGAGAGCGGGAGTCATGGATTTAAAAAACAAATGAAGGGTTACAAGAGGAGCGAGATGGGGAGTAATCTGACCCCTCCCCTGCTTTGCATTCACATTAAAGAACTACTCTCAGCTACTTCTGCTCCCCCGCCAACCCCACCCACCCACAACTGAACTCACACACACACACACACACACACACACACACTCCTCCTCCTCCTCTGAAAGACAGCTTTCAGAATTGGATTACCAGCTCTGAATGGGGTCGGTTCCCCTCCGCTGGGTTTCGTCTCCATCCCCTGCCGGGACTAGTGGTCCACACACACTGCACACACACACACACATTCACACACACACACACCCAGGTCCTCCTTAATTGGTGGGCTGTGCCCTCATTACATGTCCAAATATATGCATGTGCTGCTATTGTGTCTCCCCAAAGACTCCCTCTTTGAATGCGGATTGAAAGCTTGCAACATGCTGTGTCTGTGTGTGTGTGTTTCTGTATGTGTGTGTGTGTGTGTGTGTGTCGTGATCACAGCTGTGGATGTATCCTTGATGGCGGTGAACTTGAATCTCAATCTGACCCTATTCTTCTCTTGGGGGGGTGGGTTGTTCGTAGACAAAGCTTCATACTGTCTATGGGGACCTGCACACACACACACACACACACACACACACACACACACACACACACACACACACACACACACACACACACACACACGCACACACACACATACACACACACAGGTGAGCTCGGTGGGAGCTCGCAGAAAGAGATCTGGTGTCTTGTTATCTGCTGCAGGCTGTTGCTCACTCTCTCTCTGCTTCTCGCTGATGAACCTCGGAGTAATTACCATAAAATATTCAAGCAGAAGTGAGGAAGATGGAACGAACCTCTTCAGTAAAAACCACAATTATCTCCCATGCAAACCTCCACATTGTGTCAGGGAGGAACCACAAACTCTACCTGAGCTTATTCTTCGTCATCTCAAATCCAGACGTGCATGAATGTAAAGCTATGTAAGGCAGCGTTTATGTATTTGGCTTCCTCTTTCATTGGCTGACATTTAATGTGTAACAGGTATAAAGACCAACTATAAAATCAAATATAGTGCAGCTGCTAATAGAAACCAGTTTACTGCGTTTTAAAATTTTACCATCACACAGCATATAAAGACAGTAAGAGTCCACTTTCTGTCCTGCTTTGGCCTCAATGCATCTATCAAACCTTTGCTTTTATTCCCACTTGTGATCAAAACAGATTGGAAGCAAATTTTTATTTCTTCTTAAATTATGGAGGAAAGACACCAAAGTCTCAAGACATGTAATTAAATCCACTCTGTTTTCTCTGCCATTTGCAATTCATCATATATTGATGCCGCTTTAATCGATATTTTGATGTGAATGCATCAGATGTCTCCATGTGAAGTGAGTGAAGGTTGACAAACTTCCTGCAGCTTCACTGACTGTGTTTGCATCGTGGAGCCCAGTGGGAGCTGCAGTGTGACTCCAACACCTACGAAACGACTTAAAACTGCACTAAACAATATTCTCATGTAAACAGAAAGTAGAATGTGTTTATTGTTTTGTTTGTGGAGACAAATGCTCAGAGATTTATGGCTGACTCCGGCAGATGTTGTCACCACAAAGAGCTCTAATAAACATCCTGTAAGCTGGAAGAGGAGCTAACAGCTAAAGAGACAGATGTTAAAGGAAGTTTGGGGAGAAGTCATTAAAAAGTAGTTTAATGTATTTGTAAAATTTTACTGTCAATAAAATGTCTGGATTCATAAATTTAGTGTAAATGGTGAAATCAGTGTGTTCAAACAGCTGCCAGATGTTGGCAGGTAAGAAGCACTTTCTTCAGAGTCGTCAACAGGTCGGAAGGTTGACTGACTGTTAACTGACACAATGAGTTTTTACAAGGAAAGAAACATGGTGATGTGTTTTTTTTAACGTGGTCGAGTATTGGATGGATTCACACCTGAGCTCTTTGCATGTTTATACCAGGTGTAAACAGCAGCATTTAGCAGCTAAAGAGCCAGATATTTTCCTCAAGAGCTAACACGAAAGAGAATATTTGACTGTTTGACTCCAAATCAGTGCTAATGTTGGTCTGTGTTTACTGGATGTATGAACCAGAAAATGTTTGCTGACACAGTCTCAACTTTGAATTACAGTGTTATGTGAAAATGAATGCAGGTTAACATGGCAACGGGTGCAGACTTCTCATGCAGTGTGATCTGAATAAAAGCGGGTTAGAAAAACTTTGCACAATTGATCAATCACCCGCTGTCACTCAGAGCAAAGAACCCATAATTACAGTGTTGATTTGCACCTAAAATATCTCCCATGCTTTATTTTCCTGTTTTTTTTTCCAGCCGTCTATTCGAGTGCAGAAACACAATTAAGCATAAGGAATGAATTCGTTGCAATTTTTTTTTGTTATTTTTGTTCCATTTCCTGTATGCCTCCATCCAGCTGCCAATCATCCCGGCTCCTCGTCGTTTAACAGATTAATTTGCGGAAGGCGGAGGTGGGATTAGTCATCGGCAGGTGTGATCGTCACGCCTGTCAGTCCTCCCTTTACACGTCCCTCGCCTCCTCCTCCCCGCTCAATAAAAAGGATACTTAACCATATTCTCCCTCACATTACCACCTCCACGCACACACACGTCCCCCCCATCACTTTCACACCCTCGCTCATTTCCTCCCTCGCTCTGCGTCTTCCGTCTCGAAGGTTCCTTCAGCGCGGTGACCCGACGGCGCCGGCAGCCGCGCGCGCTTATGCAACGCGTGTAAGAGCTTCTGGTGACACGCAGACAAAGAGGAGAGGACTGGAGGTGGAGTGTTTCTGTGCATGAAGGGAGACACAGGCCTGTTTTTTTTTTTTTAACTGTGTGTGGGGTGAGAGAATAGCTGTGGATTATATTCAGTTTCAGAGATGGAAATGTGACCTACTGACAAGGACTGATTACATGAGCCTGGAAACTGCAGATGACAGAGACAGATTTTTATTAAGATAATGTTTGTAAAAGGCAAGATTTTGTGGATCAAGATAGATGTATAATAAGATAATAAAGCAATAAGGTTCAGTATGTTGTTGCAATTTTAGATGAGAGAAGTCAAAAAAGAGACAAGACGAAAGACAAAAAGATTTTTTTATGATCACATGACGACCACAAAACGTTCGTCATCATGAATACTTATGTTTTTGTCACACTCATCTGGATCAACACAGACGCACAAGTCCTCCTGTCAAACCTTTCTAACATGTGGCAAACGTGAAATGGTCGCGAATTGGTTTAAGAGAAGATCATGGTTTGAGTTAAGGTCCTTACACAACGGGAACGACGTGAATATACAACGCGAAAGGACGAAAGGAAGAGGACGAAAATGGAGTCTACTTCAACCTTAAGTGATGGCGAAAGTGACAGCAACGTGACTGAGTTTGAGACAGTGAAAATACAAATAGTATGTTTTGTCAGAACAGGTTAGCTTATGAGCTAAAGTTACTTAGCATAGATGAAAGTTAAAACAAAGACGTTTAACAAACTGTTTATGCACACACACCATCGGCATATGCGAGATCCGACTCTCCACAAGTTGTCCTTCAGGTCTTGAAATTTTTATGTTACAACACGTAACATAAAAATTACACGTAAACAATCAGCCGGTCGGCCATGTTGGATACACCAGTGAATGTGACGGCTCAACAATACGCAATCTGATTGGTCAGTAGTGGACACACAGGATGCGAAACTTAAATAAATTAACAAAAATAAATGTTGCAATATCGGCGGACGAGAAAACGTCGCTGATGTGACAAGATACAAGTTGGAAAAAAAAATTGATGTCCAAATCAATCGCACGAAAAAACGCTCCTGGTGTGTAAGGACCTTTAGAATAAAAAGTGGAGGGTCGGGGGAAGTCATGTTTTACGGTCAGAGTGAATGCATGGTGCAGGTCGGTGGGTACATGGTTACACTGCTGTATCTTCTGTCAAGAAAAGAAAAGCAGGTGCAGAATGTTGCAGATGTTTCCAAGAGAAATGGCAAATGTGAGTTTTTTGAGTTAAAGTATATTTCATACTAAATGCAAATATTTTCATACAGAGTCTTTCTCATTCTCGAGTGTATGTCCAATCACAGTGTCACACAGCTCGACTCTGCAGAGAGCTCCGACACCTGAGCAGCTTCTCAGGTACAGGTACAGCTGGGATCGTGTGATTTCACCTCAGCGTTTCAGACTCAGCAGCGAGCGGAGCGAGGCGACAGCTGCGGGAGACGGAGAGCCGTCAGCTGACGCGCGGCGGCTCAAACAGATGTCGGTGTCAAAACGTTTTTTATGGAGTGTCTGTTCCGACTGGATGAGCTCTGATCCGGGACTTCTCTCCGTCCCTTTCAACTTGTTCTGCTGCTGCTGTTCTTGAACACACACACACACACACACACACACACACACACACACACACACACACACACACACACACACCTACTTTATACACATACATGCAGAACAAACAGTGTCATTGAGGTCGGTCACATCCTGCTGAACAGTGCTCAGTACTGTGCTCAGTACTGTGCTCTCTGAGGTCAGGTATTAAGAAGAACTGTGACAAATCTTCTCACTGATGTTCCTGTTTGCTTATGTCAGTCATATAAAGGTATCAGCATCAAACTGAGACTGTTTCCTAACCAGTTAAAAACTCCTTGTGGTACATTTAAATGAAACTCAACATCTAATTCTTGATATTAATTCTGACCATTTTCATGCCAAAAAATATAAAACTCTTAAATTCTTGCTCTGTTTTTGCTCTTAAAACAACATTTAGCTCATCCACAAGCATCGAACTCTCCTGAACACTGATTAATGACATCACTTTGCCGCCGGTGGCTTCTTAATAACGGTCGACACAGGAACACACCTACTCAATGACATGTGACTCTCCGGGGTTTATTAAATTAACACTGAGTGTAATTGGCAAAAGCGAACGAAATTGATAAATGAAATGTGAAGGAAATATAATTTGATCGCAGGTTTTTACAGATTCATTTATGAGGCGGGGGAAGAGAAGGAGGAACTTCATGGTGTCAGAGGTGAATGACACAATACCCTGCCTTTAATAAACGTCTGATAGTGTCACTGGTATCTAATCTGACATCGCGGTTCGGTCACAGGCTTGTTCAGCTTATTAGAAAGATCGTTAGTGATGGCAGACTGGATGAAGGTAATGTATGACTTCTGTATGATGGATGATGATCAGTTTGAGACTTTGAGCTCTGAGAGATGCTAAAGGTTAAATATGCTAAATATATATTCAACAAGTTTTTCCATCACAATGAGCATTAGATATATTGATACACTTGGATAGATATACTACACATATATGAGCATTAAAATTTAAAAAATTATCAATGATGACTGATTTTTAACTTTAGATTTAATCTATATATTTATATATATTTATATCCTGCATGAAGGTTAAACTGTTTTCAAGTTGTCTTTTGTAAATGCAATTGTCTTTTAAACTCTAAAAACTAATTCTACTTTCTCTGTGTTTTTCTATTGATGCTCTGTTGCTATCACTTGTTCTTCTGTGTGTTGTATGTTTTAGTGTGTTGCAGAGCTGATGATCTCTACATGCATGACTTTTACTTTAACACATACTATAATACACAACCAAGAAAAAATAAGACAAAGAGTGACAAATACTGCACGATAGAACAAAAAAAAAATTCACATTTCTAATTATGAATCTGCAAACCAGCACACTAGAAGTACAGTTTTGCTTTGAGTCAGGTGCACTGACGTGAAATCCAAACTAATTGTTCAAAGTGAGGAAGGACTGGAGCACAAGCATATGAGCATGTCTTGCTGAGCGAGACAATTTTCTACCCTGATGGACAATAAAATCTTTTGTAGTCCTTCACAGTCTGACAATTAACCAGGTCAAATTCCTCCTGTATCCTGTCCTCTTGGCAGACGCCCTCACTTCTCACTCGCATGCTGCTTTTTGGACTCCACTGAGGATTAACTGCCTGCCTGCCTGTCCGGTTCAGTCCGGGACAAACCTCCAGTTTTCCCTGTGTCCGCTCCATTCGGCCTCTCCGCTCAGTCTGTGACTCAGCTGTCAGTTCCCGAGTCCGGGAGACGCGAACAAGGTGTCAAGTGGAGAGTGTGTCAGTGCGGCGGAGGAGTGATCGGTGATGAGGCGGACAGAGGAAGGAGCGAGTCAGCTCTTCTGCCCGCTGTCATATGCTGCTCGGCCCTGGGGCATTGTGGGAAATGTGCATGTGAGAGTCTTGGCACGTGTGTTGAAAGATGGTGGCTGCACCATTGTCTCACATTTAAACCTTCTCTGTTTTACATTTCTCCAAAACTCAGCCTGATATATATGATACATGTGGAAACTCCAGTCGGATTGAAAATAAAGGTCTGTGGGTTTGATGTTTGGCTGAACAGCTTGAGCCTGTATTGACTGACTCATCGGTGGGTCTGCGGGCTTTAACAGCTTAAAAGTGCAATCATGCAGCAAACACACTGCAGCAGAATGAATTGTGATTATACGTGTTTGCATAGAAGCCATTGCGGACACATAATCACACATTCTGTACGCCGTCTGCGCCTTCCAGAGGAGACGTGGATTTTCACTCAAACAGGCATTTTTAAGGGGGATTAATTCTTGAGTTTGGTCAAGATGACAAATATCCTGCTCCCAAGGTCGTGGGTGTACTCTCCTCTTCATGTTGTGTAGTTAGTTCCACCTGTCTCTCGTTCCCTCGTTAGTGAATTCTCTCTTTGACACTTTGTCTTTGTATCATGTGTCAAACCATCCATTTTGTTTTGAATCTTAGCTTCGTTTATCTGGACCTTGTCTAATTTTCTGCCTTCTGGTTTTGACCCTTGCTGCCTCATTGTCCCATAAACCATTTGTGTATTTGCCTTTTTGTGAATTTCCCCATTGTTGGACGAATAAAGGCTTATCTTATCTTATCTTATCTTGAAGTCCCTTAAAAGAAAAGTCCCTTAAGTGCTCAAAAAATGGAAACTACTGACAGTCTATAATTACTTTGTCCACCAAATTTATAACAATGAGGATGAACTAAATGGCAAGAAATGATCATGCAGTTGAACCAAAACCATCCCAAACTTCTTCCATGTGTCAAGATCTGCACATGCATCATTGTTCGTCTGCAGCTACCTGCCTTCCATCCGTCATCCTACCTTCCCTGAAGAGCCCTTAAGTTGACATGGAGAGGTCTGAAGAGCAACACGTCCGCCCGTCTCCATGACCCCCGCACAGCACGCGACATGAGCCTACACACAGTATATCTGACATGAGTGTAACGCGATGACACTCGCACACACACATGCTCACACACACACACACTGCCAGTGTCTTGCATGAGCGGTGTCTCTGCTCATTTCTGTCTCTGTAAGTCAGAGATGCTTTATACAGCATCGAGACCACAATACATCACTTCCATTTTAGTTCACACTCTGAAGGGCTGTGGGCGGCATGACTGCATGTGTGTGTGTGTGTGTGTGTGTGTGTGTGTGTGTGTGCGCAGAGAGAGAGAAAGAGCAAGAGGGCAAAAAAGGAAAGAGATAACTCATGTGCGTGTGTGTTCCAATTAATTAGCATTAGCTCGGCGCTGTTGGTTTCCGAGTGGCTGCAGATTGCCACACTAGTGGTTTTTCCACTCAGTGGACGGGGGAAGTGGCCCACAGTGATCTGGCATGTGAAAGAGGCGGGAGAGAGCGAGCTGTCCTAACATGGCAAACACCCAGCGATGAAACAGAGAGCTGCACAACATCTGAAGCAGAGTACCCCCCCCACCCTTGAAGCAACTGCAGCTTGAGAATATGGGATGGCAAAAAAAAAACACATCCTGACCTTGGAACGAGACGGGTTTTGAAAATAGCCTCTTTGAGTGCACAGATAATGGCAAAGGTTACACTGTATTAGTTTTGCTGTTTGAGACAGGGCTGTAATTTTGAGCCTGCAATTTTGTAATTTAGCTGCAAAAACACAGGCAGAGTCAACATTAGCAGGGCTGCAGCCGCCACAGGGGATGCTGAGGTCACGTCTGTGTTTCTGGGCACGCCAACTGCTCGGCTCCGGGGACGGCTCTGTCCTTCTATCTGCCCGTTGTTCTACCACTTTGGTCCAGGCTGAAATATCTGGACAACTACTTGATGGATCATGAGATCTTTGGTGAGACTTTGGTGATGCCCTGACTTTTCCTTTAACAACATCATTAAGTCAAACTAGTGCCAAAATGTGCCGGTTTGGAACAGGCTGATTGCTGCTTTCTCTCACTCATCCAAACAACTTCACACTCGACACCATGCTTCCTTGAGTCCTCAGCAATGCACCTGACATAGTTGCATCCTATTGCAATGCTAGAGAATACATGTGCAATTAGGGATGTGCATTAAAACAAAAATAGCATTTGACTTCATTGCAAATGCAAGATAATCATGTGGCTGTTGGCTATTTGGGACCAGGCTATTTCCAGGAACAGAAGCATTCATTCCATAAGTTAAGTCTCTTTCTTCGTCTGTTCTTGAATGTACTGCAGCGAGCGACGGAGAGCGAGCTCTACCCAGCATGCCGTTCGGCAGTGTAGCAGTTAAAAGGGTCGACGGGGGTCAACAGGTCTCTCACTCCACGGTGTCTGCTGCTGGTGCTCGGATCGCAATACTTGATAAATATCTCTCGTCGATCTCAAGAGCTCGCACTCGACACCGCACCTCTTTGGCAGCGATACAGCTGCCGAGTGTGAAGCCGATCGGATGAACAAACAGTCGTTGAGAAAGCGTTTTGGCTGTCGAAGAATTTGGGGAAACAAAATGACAAAAACGATTTTTTTTTTTTTTGAGCTTTCAGCTATTTCAGCATTTCACACTTCATTTTATGGTGCAGCAATTTAAAGTTACTTGTGTATTTAATTGCCTGAGAAATTTCCCCTCAAAGAACTGCTTCATTTGAATAAACCTAGAAAATATAATCGAGCAGTTCACTGAATAAATAAATGTGAAAAATGCAACTGTCTCCAGGGACGTTGGGGGATTTTGGCTCACGACATCAGCATTTCTAACTCTGGATGATGATGAAAACAACACGATGCATTCAGTGTTCGAGTCTGAGTCCAAACCCAGAGCAGGACAAAGCACCTCTGCTGAAATGACAGAGGAGAACATGAGAACTGGTTCAGTCACTCACGCCAGCCGTCAGTCTCTAAGTGTCACTGTCATCGCTTCCAAAATGGCAGGATCTCACAGTAACACTCATCATCTGCAAGAACGAGTCCAGAGAGGCTCGAAAACGACGACAACACAAGTCTTAGTGGGAACGAGTAAAGCAAACCTGATTAGATTGGAGCGTGCAGCCCAACGATTGTGGTCATAAGATGCGTGGCAGAGGCCCAGAGAATAATGATCCGCTGCCAGACGCCAAACAACATCTGGAGCTGGCAGAGCGCCAACAAACAGACAAAGCAGGAATGTGCACAGACAAGTATATTATCGTTTGTTGAGCTTACTCTGGTTGGAAATTAGATACTGTGGCACGAGAAACAAAAAGGAAGAATCAAGTTTAAGCCATGGCCAAAAGTATGTGGACACTCATGCTAAACATCACCATCCAAAACTGTGGTCACAAAACAGCTTCAAAACATATACACACATATAGAAAATGACCAAGAGGGATAATAACAAGATAAGGTAACAGATATATAGATACAGATATATATAAGATAACAGGATAAGGCTAATAACAAGAGGGAGGCTGGTCCACCAGCTAAGGGTCACATTAAAGGTACGATTGCTTCTTTCTCTCCAGGCTTGATCATGAAACAGCAAGACTTTATAATCAGTCAATTCAGCCGTGAACACGAAGATGACAAAGAAATTCTGCAAACTGGGAAAAGCAATTCTTTGTGTTTGGGTTGAAACAGGAAATGGTCGACACACAGTTGGACACTATTGATTAATACAATGATCTTTCTCTAAGTTTAACGCTGAAACATAAACATAAAAAAATCATGCTTTAGATGCAATTAGTGGATATTGCTTCTCAGGAGCAGATACTGTAAAGGGGGGATATAGAAATCTGGCAGATGCCTTAATTAAAAATTTAACTGCCTCACTTAAAAATTAAAATGTAATTCAGGTGGTTAAATCAGTAGCAGCCTATATAAACATAATTAACTGGAAGAAGAGTCTGTGTTATTATTTATGCTCCTGACACATAAAATGAGAAATTATAAACGATCTTTATTCCAAATCAAAACAGTGTCCTTCACATTAAACCATCATGTTTCACTCAGAATGGTCATCAGGGTGTTTATGGTGAAACTAAAAGCGGCCTGTGGCGCCACCCAGCGGCCTGAAGCTGAAACAGCACATCCTCACCTGTAAGGAGGAAAAAAGAAAAAGAAGATGGATGCAGCAGTCCAGAAATAGCACACACACACACACACACACACACAGACACACACACACACACACACACCGTGCGTCAAAGTCCAGTTCCGGTTATGTGACGCGTCTTCCAGCTTCTTCATGGTCACAGTGTTAGAAGACTGTGATGTTTCTAATTTATGAGCCTCAATTAGCATTTTGAGACTCGTTTTATAGAGTGTTGCATTAGGACATTAGGCTCCATTACATAAAATACTTTTATGTAATGGAGCCTATTTGAACAAAAAAGATGATTAGATGTTTTTTTTATTGGACTTAAATACTTTGTTTTTTCTTACATGGCAGCTTTATAATCTTTATATAATAATTTTTGTAGTAGAGTTTATTGGCTGTATTTTGTGTAAATAATAATCATTTTGTTCTTTATGGAGTGTTTATACTTTATGGCATCACTAGAATATTCTTTTATGGACTTGATGCATCTGCATGGTGTTTTTGTTTTTAATATTTCTGCAGCAAAAAACACCCTCATTTAACGATTTTTTCCAAAAAACAAAACCTGGTCCTCCTGACAAAAAAAATGTGGCATAATATGATTTGGTGTGTGAGTGAGTGTGTGTCAGAGTCAGGGAGGCGGATGGGGGGGCGCGCACACACACACACAGACACACAAAGAGACACAGACACACACTCACATGCACACACACACAGTGTCTCTGCTGTGACTGTGTATCACTTCAGATGCTCAGACAGAATTAAAAATGCGCTCCTCCGCCTTGTCACCAGTGTTGCGCGCATTTCCTTGACGAGCCCGTGTTGCCACAGCATGGTGCTCGGACCCAGAGGCTCACTGTCTTCACACACAGCCAGAAAAACCCTCTCGGACGCCTAATTAGACCGCAGATCACAGCACAGCACCTGTTCCCACCTTCACAGAGAAGGTAAGTGATTATTTTGGCTACGCGTAAAAAGGAAAATTACGCACGGGTGCCATGCGTAAAAAAGGAAAATTACGCACGGGTGCCACGCGTCAAAAAGAGACTCCTTGGAGTGAGAATGCTGCAGGAGTTGCCTCAGAGTTTGGCACATGCATGCTGCCCGCAGGCTACAGTATCTGGATTTATATTTTCTCCTCCCTTTGAAGGTTTCTTTCTGTTCTCAAGTTCAAAGCGCGTTGGCGTTTGTTGTTCAACGTGGTTTCCGGTCAGCAGGGGACGTCCTGGTAAACAATGCAGCCCAGTGATTCATGCACAGGTGACATTTGAGCCAATTAATCAATTAGAGTGATCAGTTATGAGGTGACGTGGACGCAGTGGGTGCAGCACATGACAGTGACTTGGTTTGATGATGAGGCAAGTTCACAAAGTCAGAAAGTGAGGATGAGGTGTTTTCTGTGATTCTTCCAAGCTGGCATTGAAGACACAAAGTGTAGGTGTTGAGAAAATCTAATTACTGCCAGCCACAGGTTTGCTCTCAGGTTGTCAGAGGTGCTGTTGTTCACACTGTGAGGACTGACAGCCAGTTTGAGCGATGACTTGGATGGCTGTGTTTTTGTCCAGAGGAAACAAAAGCCCCTCACAGTTTGAGCCTTTGCATGCAAGAGCGCAAGTTCACTTTGGTTTCTCCTGCAGCTGATGTTGCCCAGCACCCACGAGACACATTTCAAACACCTAAAATCTGCCCTCTTGCAGCTTTAGGCGTGAACTAATGTGATTTATGCACCAGGGCGACGTTCAATTAGCCACTCAGACTATTATTTTTTTTTTAGTATCTTGATCTGCTGTCTCCCCTCTGAGGGCAAAGTGAATGTAATCTCACACCATTGGACTGTTACATAACTTTAAAACTGAAGTGCCATCCTGCCTGCGTGGGAGTGGATGTGATGTTCCCACTTCCTTGCTGTTGTTTTGCTTGTTAATTCTGAGAAGCACATTACTGTAAGTGGCGTTTTTTGACTTTACATGACTGCTGATTTTGTTGTTGTTGTTTTGGGGTTGTTGGGGGGGTTGGATGCAGATGAGGCCCCCGAGCAGGACTGATTGATTCGCAGGTCCTGGCTGTGATTATGCAGCCTACCTACATGAAGTCTGTGATTGTTGAATGTGGAATGACATGTTAATTTTGAGGGTGGCATGACCAAATGTGTGTATATATTTATGTGTGTGTGTGTGTATGTGTATGGGGGGGCTGAATTCTGCCCTGTGTTGTGTAGGAGGAGTGTGATCGCAGTGTGGCCGAGCATGACGCTCAGAGCTGTTGGACAGAGTTCAGTCCTTTGCTGAGCAGTCTGTCCTCTGCGCTGGAAGTGGTGCGCAGACAGACACGTTACAGTAACCTGACTCATGTATATGGCAGGCTTCCCCCATCGCTGCTCAGGAATTGTGTCATCGTCATGCAACACAACACAGAACGCAGAAAGCAGTGAAAAAATGAGTTTCAGTCCTGAAGCAGCGAATGTCCACCATTTTGAAAAATCTGGCAGCTGCTCACATAAAATGATGGCTGGCATGCAGGAGAAACTCCTGACAGTGAAGCGCTTCAGTTGTTTCTCAGCTGAAGGCTGTTTCTTACAAAGCACTCTGGATGATAACTGTGGCGTCAGTGCTTTCTATAGGTAATGCTACACACTGCATTTTACCTTCAGCTGCCTCACAAGCAGCACTGAACACTTTAGTTCTCGGGTGCGTTACTTTCTTACTGATCTCCACTACAGTGTACGTGTAAAGTCGTAGGACAGTTGCTGGGAAAGGCTTATGTAATCTGGTCGGGTATGAGTAATGGAGAAGTTACTCAGGTGGTGCAGTTGGTGGACAGTCAGCCGATATTGAGTTTTAAAGAGAGAACTTGAAAAGTGTGAGGTTTAAACTTGCAAATGATTGTTCACTTTGCTTAGTCAGATAAAGAAGTTATTAATAATTTCAATGAGTCGGCTCTAATGTTAACTTGACTTTTATCTCATATTGTTATGTTCAGATTTTATTTGGTTTAATATCCCTTCTCAATTTCATCCTTCATTTACAGCCTTGAGTTTTTTATGTTTGTCATAACTGATGCGTCTGTGCTTTGAACTGATCTGGATCATCTTGTATATCATAAAGGTTTAATGTAAAAAGTTACATACTAGAAGAGAAACTTGCAACATATAGCATCATTTATATTTTTGATCATCCATCATCAGAGAGTAAATGAAAAATATCAACAAAACTTCAGCACAGAAAAGAAATGATGTCACTACTATATGTAAATAAAAGTACTTGATCCCAGCCACAGATAAACAGATTGATAATGTTGAGGTTGTCATGTAGTTGACAGCAAAGTTTATGTTACTCTTATGTGTCTCTTCATAATCACATCTCTGATTTCTGGAGGTTTCTTCGACAATCAGAGCAATTTTTCCGAGGCTTATTTTAATCCTTTTCTCAGGCAGGTCTGATGGATAAATGCTCCAATATAAAAAGTGTGACATCAAGCTGAGATGCTTCAAGTGTAGCTGCACTCATTCAACGACACATAATAATATCAAACATAATGATTTGGTGTCAGTGTTTTTTAAGATGGAAGAGAAAAGACTCGTCGACAGAATCGCTCCTCTCTGCTCTGACCAAGGTTTGAGAACAGGAGTTGATGTTAGAGCAGGACGTGAAGAGGAAGAGTTCGTCATCCTCCCTCCTCCCGGCCGCTTCACAGAGTACAGTATTAATGCAGGCTTTTGTCCTCTTGTGGTCACTCTAACACAATCTGAAAATGGAGGATGAAAGTGATCCATTGTCATCGTCAAGACGACGCTCGGAAGATCCATACGAGGGTGTGGAGAGCCTGGAGAGACGGTGTCCAAATGTCAGGCGATTGGGAAGATGCACAAAAGTCACATTTCAATCTCTTGAATTTAGTCTTTTGTGTATAATAATCATGTTTTTTGACTTTTCTTTGGAACAAGACATCTTTATTTTTTTAAATGATCTCATCTGATTGAGACAAAATTGAATTAAAGCAAGTCTTGACAGGAAGTAAAAATGGAAATCAACACCAAGTCTGATCCTTGATTTTTGTAAAATATCCACTTTAAAAAAAATCCACAACAAAACTTTAAAAACCACTCAGTTTGTTTAAGAGCTGTTATTCACACTCGCACATCGAAAACCTCTGACATTACCTAACAGTCCTTTACAAAAATAACATTTTGTACGAAGTGCTCCTCATGCCGATCCGTCATTAGTCACGCCGTGAATCACGCAGTCATCCGGAGGTCAGAGCAGATCAGAAAAGGCGAGATGTATGACGTTAAAAAAAACTTTTTAAAGTGCACCAATATTCTCATCCCCCCCACAAATATTGTTAAATAATTACGTTTTAACTCGAGTCCTTAGAAATATTTACATTTCTCTGCCACTTATTTCTTTTTTTTGTCCTTAAAAATCCGAACGTTTCCAAGGCTGGTGTTCAGGATCCACTCTTGTTTTTATTAAGTGTGAAAGCTCTGACAGCGTGGTGAGATTATTCTAGTTGTTTTGTGTTTCTTTTTTTTTGAGGAGTGACAGTAAGAAGTGACAGCATCTTGGAAAAAGTTGGTTTTTACTTGTTGGATTCTGGCACGTTTTCCTGGCTTATTATGAGAGAAATTAGATCTTGAAACTGGAGATGACCCGTTCAGATGGATGAGTTTGGCGTCGCCCGCCAAGTGCAGCCTTCACAAAAAAGCTCAAAAACATGGCGAGAGAAACAAGTGATGAATATTCATAAGTCATTGCTTAGTTAAAATAGTCGACAATTAAAACTTTATTCAATCACAATATGATCGTAATGCACTGGTACTCCACTGATCCATTGATTGACAGCTTCCTCACTCACCTGTTGCACCTGGTATCAGTTAATGTAGTTTTCAGTTTGGTGATTTCACCATCAGAGGTCGAGATGGAGTGATTGAATCAATTAGAAAATAAGTAATTATATATCATCATACTAATGTAAACCAGGTTTGTCTGAAGCACTGATATGTCCCTATAAGGCAAAATCTGTCTCCTCCTTTTCCAAGTCAAATGTTAAGTAAATATTGAAACTCTTTTAAAATGTGCTGAGCAACAGTCACATAAGAAGAAAAATAAATTAATTAACTGTTGAACTCATATGGAAAATGTAATGCATTTTGTGAGAATTCATTTTTGGCCACTTGGGGGCAGCAGAAACAAAAAGCTGTAAATGCAACAGGACCTTTAAAGTTGTTTTTTAGCTAACGTGTTGCTAACAGTTTTTTTGCACGTCCAGCAGTTACGACGCAACAATATCATTCGAGAGGAGTCGTGTTTGTGGCAACCTGCAACTCTTTCAGCTCTGTGTTCGGTCTCCACCACCTCCTGAGGGAAAAATCTGGCTCTTCAGCTTTATTTTTTTTTGGGCTGAAAATAACAGTGATGACATATTTGATGACATGTAGTCGAGTTTTGGACAACAAGATCACATCATTGTCTTGTTTTTAAGAAATTAAATATGTTCGGTTTTGATCATTTTATTAAATTTGCTCATCTTAAACTCATCTATAGACGCCTACATAAGTGACCTCATGCTCCCACTCAAACGGAAAGTGTTTTAAATAAATCCTCATTAGGACATTTAGATTTTTCTGGCCGTGAGATCAACATGTGAAGGTTCTTACCTGCAGAACTCAAACTGGATCCTGGGATCAAACCAGTCATCATGAAGGATGTGGTGCTTGTTTTATGGTGTTTTAATGTATTATAGCTTGTGTCTTGTTGTGTCTATATTGAGTTACTTGTTGCTTATTGAGTCCTGAGACTTAATGTGTGTGTTATTGTTGAGTTTGTGTTTTGTCTCTTGTGTATTTGCTGTTGAGCTTTATATATTTTTAAAGGCCCATCAAGAGACGGGTGTTGCAAATGAGGCTATAAAAGCTGTGGTGTGTGCTCGATGTGCTCGTCCCTTTACAAATAACCACTAAATAAAGTGACAAAATTAGCTTTGGAGCTGCTCTAATTAAAAGATTCACACTTCAAGTTGATCAGAGTGTCGAAGCGAAGTGTCGATTCCGAGTCAGTTCGGTGCCACACAAATCAAGGAAAGACCATTCAAGGAGAAATATGAGGCGACTGAATGATTTTATGACATCATGATGGATAAAGCTTCTCACACACACACACACACACACACACACACATACACACACCTCTGGTCTGACAGGCCTATTTGTGATAATGCCCCTCCTGAATCACGGCACCAGTTTACCGACATGCTTCTAAAATTATGAATATTCACAGTTATGCTAACAGTCCCTCTCCTCTCCTACAGGCCCGGCGTTACTTCTGACTCACTGCGATGCCTTTGTCCGACTTCGTCACACACACTCATTAACACGCAGCTCTCGCGTCCTTGTCACCGGTCCGCGGTGCCATCGGCTTTTGCGGCAGGCATCAAAACGGACACCTGTCATCAGTCAGCGGGCCCCTGTGCCCACTGCTGCCCCCTGCGAACACTTATAGCCCACTGCAATTATGTTGTTCCATTAGTCATCCTACGCATGCAGTGATGGGCTGCCGGCTATACTTAGACTCCGTCATGGTCACTCTTGTGCAAATGAGAGATTTTACAGACTGGAGCTTGTGGCTGGCGTCAAACGCTATGAATAGAGATGAATAATGAGTACACACTTGTTGTTTTGACAAAGTTGGCAGTTTGTTTGTGAGGAAACAACCACAGCTCAATTGTGTGTGTTCAACTATTCTTTGTGATGGAGAGAGACTTGTATCATCAGGTGAAAGCTGCCACCTGTCTCTATAGAGAGCTCAGGTGATGCCAGCATGTCAGAACTGTTTTTAATAGTTCAACATTTTTGTTTTATTCTTTTATTCATTACTATCCATCAAAGCAAGATAAAACTATGAATAAAGTTTTGTTAGCATTCAATAACTCCACTGAGTCTTTCTTATTGGTGTTTAAAGCCTCATTTGATCTAATTATTTAATGCTATCACAGAATGCTAACAAACACATTGCTGTTTTATCTTTTATCTGTTCATTTATTTTAGAATATGGACAGAAAACCTCTGGTGCTTGACCTTAAAAGTCTGAATTTTTACATTGATCGGACGTGGTAGCGTTTGCACAACACGGCAAATGTTTAATTTTAAATCCAATGAGACTTCAAGATACTTTTAAAATATGTTTTAAAAATCTATCATATCATTATTTGCCAACTAGCTACTGTTCTCCAAACATCTTTACTAATCAAAGCAAATATCCATGTTATCACAATCATAGTGTTCAACATTAATGCTAATCTTCATAAAAGGACAGAGATAGAGAGACAAATAAATAAACAGATAAATAAATTCAATTGAAATTCAAAATAAACAGATTGAGTTCTGAATATTTTCAAAAATCTAGTTTTTGATTGTGCATATACTTTTTGTTTCTATGAAATTTCAGAGTAATATGTAGAATCATGAAGGGAAAGTCAAATATTTGTAATCTTCAAAAAAAACATTAAATCACCACATACGTCATCACAGGTAAAATAAAATCAGTCTTTAGGGTCTTTACATTCAAAATATCTTATGAAGTTTTGAACAGAAAAGAAGTAGAGCTCATGTCAACATCAGCAAGACTTTAACAGACTGGATGCATTTAGGTGCTCAACCAGTCCTCTTGGAGGAACCGAGACCAGCCAGCAGCAGGACTTTGGCTCTGTGGTGGATAACTGTAAAACCCTTTATTGTGGTAAACTAGGGTAGTTGCGTCGTTGGAGACTCTTCATGCATAACTGTAAAGTTGTTATTTGTGTGTTGCCTCTGCAGAGAGTGACAGTTTGCACAAACTTTCAGACAGTGTGTACGGACACTTTATTTTGCGACTGGACGACAGAAGCTTTAGCAGAGTTTGGGGTTCAGCTCCTGCTAGAAGTGTCTGTGTGTGTTTTAATTTTCAAATGTTCTGTTCGTTCATTGCAAGTTTGCAGGTTCCTCAATTTAATGCAAAATATGCGCTGACAGTCAAGTAGAACCTCGTTGAAAATGAGTGAGATTGTAAATAGTATCGTGAATTGAATATACATGTCAAGCAATGTAATATCTATACGAGAACCAAAGCATATGAGAACATCTATATGTCTAACAAATGAGGTGATAAATGTGTGACTTCAAAGTGGCTGGATGTGCTTTCCTAACTGCCTGCTCATCAGAATCTCCAGATGGAAATACCTTATGTAGGATGCGGCGGCGAGCAAAGTGCACGACACCGCTGTCTGTTTTCAGTATCACCATGGCTGCCTGTTTGTTGGCTGGAGGTTAGAGAGACGTAGCGAAAAGGCTTCGCTGCTGCACCTTGCACGATGAGGCAGAGGCTGGAGACGGCGTGGAGGGGGGAGGGAGATGTTGTGGAGGATTCGGTTTCCTCCCCGTCCTCCCTCACGAGTCTTACTCTGCTGTATATGTTTCCTGTGGATGTAAAGAACAGAGCAGATGATTTATCACTGAGAGAATTCAGCAGCTGAAATTGACTTTACGAGAATCTGTATCAGCTACATTTTCCATCTCATTATTTTGGACTAATGATCAGAAATAATCTTAGAAGAGGCCGTGATACTTCTGCCTCCTTTGGCTTCATCCTCAGGAGAGACAGAGGAGAGATGTGCTGAGTGTAAAGGGCAGTTTTTCTACATTGGAAACGAGCTCTCTTTCCCTCGTACTATCTCTGTCATTATGGCTCCGTCCACCTACACAAAATACTTCACTCAATACAAGTTCATGTGCTTGTGGAGGCTGCTGCAAGGTGATTCTGGGAAATGTAGGAAATCACTAGCTGGATGAGAAGCAGAGGAGGCAGGTTGAGGCGAAAGCAAAACTGAACAGGTTGTGTGATTCTTCCTTTAAATGTGCGACATGTAAAAATGTATAACCAATGTGTGAATGTGTTTATTTGTGTCAAAGTGAGATTATACCTATTATATCTTTATGTATGATCTGAGAGTCAGCTGCTGCAGAAATGCTGCGTTCATGGGCGACAAAATAATGAGAAATGAAACCTTCAACAAAAACGTAAATAAGGAAGGAAGATTGTGTAAAGCTGGTTGTTTCTTACATTAAAAACAGTTGTAAATTTGATGATAGAGTTTTATAGGATGCTTTAACAACACAGCTGCACCATGATTTATAGTAAGTGAGGTTGGGTTTTATTCATCTCAGGTTGCACATTTCTACAAGCTGATCTTTACCCTTTTGAAATTAATGGAAACCAATGTCTCCTTGTTAGTTGGGAAACACTGAAAATGGGCTGTTTTTTCTCTAAAACATTCAGAATTTCAATTGTAATCTTTACGTATTCCTTGTGTTTATGTTGCCTTTCCATGACACCAGGTCAAAAATCTGGTGGTGCATTTAAGTCAATGCATGTAGCATTAAGACTTATGTGTTTTGTGTTTGGTAAAATGACTTTAAATAAACGTTAGAAAATTAAATCCAACCAATCATACACAGACTCATTAAGACTTTTCCCTCTCTGTGCATGTTACATGTGACGTTGCTTGAGAAGCCTCCTCTCCTCTCCACTCACCACCTCGCTCCTTCACCTTCACCAGGTGACCCCCCCTCACTCCTCCTGCCCTCCTCTTCCTCTGCTTCGCTGATGCGTAACATAACAAAGCCGTCATCGAGGAACAGCTGGTTGCAAAGTGTTGACATTCTTCATGTGAGGTTGAAGGCGTTCACCAGTTGGGGGCGTCACTGAGCCTCTCTGTCCCCTGATGGGCCCCTGGTCTGGAGGTGGGAAAATCTGTCCGCCATGATGTTGTCCATCTGCAGCGGGCCGAGCCTCTCGCTGAGCAGCTGCTCGCTCTCACTGATCTCTCTACACTCTTCTCTCAAAGCTCTCTTTTTTGTCCCTTCTGGAATCAAGAGTTATATAAAAAAAAAGTGTGTATATCTGCTTAACAGATTCGTGACACTGTGGTCTGATGAGTGACAGGTGGTGATGTTTTCTCCTCATATTCTTAGGCAGCGCCGACACCTCGAGAATCTACAGGAAAATGCAGTTCAACACTGATACCTATAGCACCTGTTGTTTTCTCAGCTCTGCTTAAAAAACCCGTCTCCTGCAAGCGTTTGAATCACTGCGTCGCTCCGTCATCACTCGCTCAGCCAGCGAGCCGCTCGCTCCTTCTGTCCAATTTTTTGCATCTCTGTTTCTTTCCAAATCTCTCCTCAAAGGTGCAAAGCAGTCAGGTTTCTCTAAGTCACTCAGCATTGCACAATAAAATCTAATGTCCCCTCTCCAGAACATTAGCAGCCTGCTGGTTTTTTTGCAATTTAAATGCTGCAGGTTGCGTGGGCCAATTCCCCCTCGGCTGTGTCTCCCAGGAGGAGGAGCGTCATTTGGGGTTTTCCTCTTCTCCCTCCATCAGACAAGTCTCGGCCTATGACTCTCTCTTCTTCTACTCTTCTCTTCTTCCTCAGCAGCGTCAGACTCTGCTCTGCCCTGCTGGGTTTCCGGCTGCCCTCAGGTGCAGCAACACCTCGGCGGATACACAGCGAACAACTGGTTATTACATCTCTGAGCTGCAGCGCCGCAGGCCCGCTGAAGTTGTGATTTCCTTACCCAGCCTTAATTTTCAGTCAGTCGCGGCTTTTTCTCTTCCCTTTTCATCATTTTTTATCTTTTATCTGATTCTCCCTCTGTGTGTGTGTGTGTGTGTGTCTCCTTCTCAGAGGGAATTACATAAGTCTGTGTGTGTGTGGGCAGCGTTGCATTTTATGTAAGGCGGACCTGGAAATGGCTAGCGAAACACTCGGGTCTTGCTCTCTGTTTTTTTTTTTTTTTCTCCCTCTCTCTCCTGTTGTCTTGTAGCCTTGTGTGGTTGGGTCATCGGACTGCGGATCTGCGTGGTGTTTGGCTCCAGATATGTGAAGGGGTGACGCTGCAGACCCACGCAGTGTCACACTCACAGCTTTTCTTTTCTCTCTCTCTCTCTCTTTTTTTTAAAAAGCACACCTTGAAATAAAAAAAAAAATTGACACCTAATTTGAAGACGATGATGCTTGTTGACTCGTGGTGCTCGTGTGAAGTGTGTCTGTTTTGAAGTGAGGGATGTCTGAAGTGTGTCTTTGATAGACAAAGCAGGCCGGCTGTTCGCTCGCTCCTCCAACCTTTGTCGCTGCCTCTACACCTGTTCAACCTTCTATTCCAGCGAGACACCTTTATCATGCGGCACAAAATCTAATTAACATGTTATTGGCTGTAACATAACCTTTGGATGGTTACAGACATGTGCTTTACAGCATGATTCACTTGAGCAGGACGAAAAGATTTTAGACTGCAGGACCATTTGTTTTTGTTTGAAAAGTCATGAAAACTGGTTGATTCACCTTGATTTACAAAAACTGTTTTTCATGTCTATCATATCTAGATCTACAAAAAAAGCTTCTTGCTGCCATCATCTAAACCCAACAGGTGGTTGCCATTTTGAATTTCATGTGATTTACAGGTGCTGCTCTCTAACAAACATCTCCTGGAGAATTTACCAGATCGACTTCAAATTGGGTCGATGCAATTTTTTTAAGATGCAAAATTTCAGAGCTTTTGAGTTTTTATACAGCGTCTGTGGTGTGATGTTGAATTTCCATGTTTTGCCATGAAAATCAATTGATTTCCATTAAATATTCACAGTGTCATCTACTCTTCATTTATAACGTATAATTAGCAGGTGTTCTCTAGTGCCACATAGTGGACACAGGAAGTGACACTGAACTCTTCTGTAGCACCAAACACATGAAAATTCAGTCATGTCGACCACACGAAGCCACATTCAACACAGCTTTAATCGCTCTTGTAGTCTCAGTTTTGAACTCAGTCCCTCAGGTGCTCTGTCATGTTACAGCTGCTAAACTATTATACTGAAATTTCTCTCTCTGGGTTTCACAAACTGCCAGTTTCTCTCATTTTTAAATAAACAAGTTCTGCAAGAGTTTCCACTGAAGCCTTACAGCTGTCAGAGCAAACCTGTGATTATTACATAACACCGACCCCCTCCTTTGATTGATATCTGCTGTACTTGATTCCTGACCCCTCGAACGCTATTTACCATTAACTGTTAATGGTCGTACGCAGATATCCGCTTTACCCGGGAGGAGGGGAAGAGTTATGTAACAAGTGGCAGGAGGTGATAAAAAATGTGGAGAATTCAAATGTGTTACTGAATGAAAACAATATTCATAATCCTTTTCTCTGATGGCGCTGAAACAGGTTGCTGCATCTGATGCCGGAGCTGCACAGTCACTGCTGGGAAAATGAACTTTTTTGCTGCTCTGATGTGAGGGAGGGAGTGACCAAAAAAAAGAAAAAAAATCCCAAAAAATAAAAAA
The DNA here is from genome assembly GCA_037975185.1 of Centropyge bicolor. Taxonomy (NCBI): domain Eukaryota; kingdom Metazoa; phylum Chordata; class Actinopteri; family Pomacanthidae; genus Centropyge; species Centropyge bicolor. The sequence goes on from JBBMOC010000087.1 coordinate 285,091, forward strand.
ACATCCTAGAAATAAAACACCTCTGCACCCCGGAAAACCTTTAAGATAGCGTGTGTGTGTGAGTGTGTGTTCAGGGTTGTGTGTGTGTGCCGTGTGACTATGTGTGTGTCGGTGTGTGTGTGCGTGCACGCGCATCTCCAAGTTGTCAGAAAAAGGGTGTTTCACTGAGTGGGAATGCCTGGTAGGATGTGTAGGCCCGGGCTGCTATAGCAACCATCTGCTGCTACGCTCACAAGCGTTCGGCATCAGCCCACACAGTGTGACATCCAGCAGCAAGCCAATCTGAGAGAGAGAGAGAGAGCGAGCGAGAGAGAGAGAATCTGTGATTGAATGTTAACATTAAAAGGCCAAAAATAAGGTTCAGCACAGAGTTCAAACCGATTGTTGTTTAACGTTTAAAGGTGCATTTTCAGTCCCGGTTCGAACACGTTGATCCTGTCGAAATCCTGCACACATGGAGTTTTGTGTTGGTCTAATGAAGACAGACGGAGGAGAGGTGTCCAGCATTCGGAGCAACACACTGAAGCAACACTTTGACGGATTATAGAATGAACAGACGGATGCACGACCTCCAAGAAGAAAAAAAAAAAAAAATTCGAGATGCTTTGTAAAACATAAGTAAGACAGAATGTGATAATTTGCTTCTTCACATAAACTCAAGTGAAAACAGCACAATATATTTAATGTTTAACCTCATCAGACTTTTGATTGAATTTGATGGCGACAACAAGGGAAAGTTGTGCAATGCTAAAAATCGCTGTATAAATCTGACTTGATCTCAGTGATGCACACATAAACAGAGGCTGTACCTGTGTTCACCTTAATGCACACTCTTCTCTCTATAAGCTCTTATGCAGCGTGGAGCTTTCTCTTCAGCTCTCGAGGTCGCGCTCTCAGCACAACTCAAAGGAAAATCTAGACACACTAAATATATACAGTATATGGCTGCATAAAGAAAAGTCATTGACAAAAATATACATGAAGAAAACTCATCTTCTAAACAGGACTAACGACAGTGAACTAAATGTCTGATACGAGCTGATGCAACGTCTCATCTGATAGTTGCTGTATATCAATTTCACATCTGTATTCCAGATGCAGGAGGCCACCCAGCGAGGCTCCCAGCGGGCCTTCAGCGTCCTGGACCGTCTGCTACTCACGCATCCAGTGTGGCTGCAGCTGTCACTCAACCAAGACTCCGCCCTCTACATCCTGCTCAGAGAGCCTGTCGGGGTACGGACACGTCACTCATTTCTATCGTATCACCATAGAAGAAGACAGGAACACACTGATAAACTGAGGTCACTTATGTAACTTATAAGACTTGTTCGACTTTTTTGTTTATCTCGGTAGAAGTGCGTCAACATTTTTGCTTTTTGTTTCCAGCTGCAGCTCGTCTCATCTGACAGCACACCAACACCTTTTAATGGGACAGAGCTTTTGAATGCTAACAAAAAGTTCATTGTTTCATCTTGATTGAATTTGGTATAACAGCAACCTCCACATATTTAACTAAAAGTTTCTCTGGAAGTCAGGAAAGTTTACATTAAAAAAACTGTTGTCGGCTCTTATTCGCTGCTTTACATTGCTGTTTGCACCATCTGTGCCGTCTCCGGAAAAAAATGTGCGAAGAGAAAATGTATTTTAAAAAAAGACAATAACACCCCTGTGCTTTATTCTGGTCGTGTGTTCCGGCTGTTCCAGACCTTTTTGGTGCGCAAATGCAGCTCCAGCCAGAGGAAGGTGCTGTGTTTGAGGGTGACGGCCGACAAAAGTGCCTCCTCTGTGAAGGAGTGCTTCATCTGTGAGGAGGACTCCAGTGAGTAGAACACAAGCTGGATTAGCATGTTTCACCTGGTGGAGTTCGTACACCTGCTGGCTGGAGTGGTGTGGGATTGTTTTCTGTTCTGAAGTATCCCAGTAATCACACTGTCTGTTCTCTGAGCAGCGTTCGCCCTGGAGAGCTCAGCCCTCAGCTTCCCTGACCTGTGTCGCCTGGTGGCCTTCTACTGTATCAGCAGGTGATGGATTGAACATGGTGGCCAAAAGTATGTGGACATCCCTTTCCCCCAATGAGAGGAAATCTTGATGCTATGTGATGTTTGAGACTAATAAATAATACTTTCAAGAATGTACTTTCCATATAGATAGATGAGCTTCATTCGTCTCAAACTGGGAAATTCTTGAAAGTCTTGATGCAACATGACAACACCCCCATGCATGAAGTTAAGTCCATGAAGAAATAGTTTTCACAGTTTGTTGTGGAGGAACCTAACCCTGACCTGCATGTATCAAATCTCTGCAGCCAGTTTCCAAAATCTTGTAAAAAAAAAAAAACAACTTCCCAGAAATATGGAAGCTGTTTTTACAGATAGATTAATCGGGTGTCCACATACTTTTGGCCATGTAAATCTCACAGTCACACACATGCTCAAGGCTTCATTTACTTTCTCTCAGTGTTGATCTTTTTCCCTCTGGTCTGCAGGGATGTGTTGCCCTTCCCGCTGCAGCTGCCGGAGGCCATCGCCCGAGCCTCAACACACAGGCAGCTGGAGGCCATCTCACACATGGGACAAGGTGCAGTGAGACGCTGTCGTCCTCCTCACACTAAACTTACTGGTGTTATGACCAGATACCTACTAGACTGACATTCCCATCAGCCTTAATGTTAACATGCCAAACAAACTGTTACTGTACAAACTAAAGCCAGAGATGTGTTTTAAATGAATCTGTTGATACAGCGACGGCTCCTCTCGAGCAACATGTCGCAGAATGTGAGAAAGCAAAGCGAATAGCTGACTGAGGTAGTGGCTGCCAGCTTGCATCTATTTTAACATGGTAACATGGTACCGATGCAGCGCGGCAGCAGAGAGCGAGGTGCGACTTCGAGACGGCTAAAAATGACACGAGTAAGACACAGCGTGTGTCACCGACTGCGGCTCGGAGAGAAAAGACTCTTTCTCACCATCGTCCTGCAAAATCACATAAACCCTGTTTGGTTTGATCACAGCTTGTGGAAATATGCTATTTCCTCTAGTTCTTTATTAAGTAGCATGAAAAGAAAAATAAAGGTTCTGTGTGTAGCTTTTATCCATATGGATATTTACACAATTGCTTGAAACAAACTATGAAAGTTGTTGATTATTGAGTCATATCCAAACTCCCTTCTTCCTTCTGGACCCCCCCCCCCCCCACCTCCGGAGCGCTCCCAGTGCCTCAGAGATCCAGAACGGGCCGGTGGAGCCGGTCGCCCCGGTCGCGTCCACCAGCGGCAGCCAGACGTCAGTGACCCCGGATGTGAGCATCCTGCTGACCCAGGGCAGACACGGCAAACTGTGCTTCATCAACCCGCTCTTCCTACAGCTGGAGGTCAGCAAGGTCAGTGGCCCAGGTTCTGACGTATGTGAGGCCATGTTTGGTGACTTTAAAATGTCTCATAAAAAGTTTTGTTTAACTCCTGAAAACCAAGTGCTCTGAGTCCATCCTCCTATATGACTGCTAATATAGCTCCTGTTCACCTTGCACTTCACCTCACACCCTTTGAAAAACAGTCGGCTCAAAAAGCCACTGGCTCTTGTTTGATGAAGGACTGAATCCACTTGTTCTTTTCCGCAGCAGCCACAGCTCATAAACCACAGTGCCTCCAATAAACGGCACCGCTTCAAGCGCAGCATGCGGCTCCGGCTCTCCGAGTCCTCCATGAACCTGTCCCTGGAGGGGGTCGGCTCCTACTCGCCCTCCTCGTCGCAGGAGCTGCCCGGCTCGGAGAGGCTGCAGAAGGCCGCCGCCAACCCGCAGAGAAGAGTTCACCCCGGGGCGGGGGTCCTGAGGAGAACCCCCGCCGTCTCACCGGGCTCCGCAGAGGAAGAGGACATGATGTCTGTCTACGTGCCTCAAGTAATACGAGCTCACAGCTTTGTCTTTCACACCATGTTACACTGACCTCCCCTCAAGGGGTCGCAAAATAAATCTGCTGGGTCAGAACACAATTAACAAGATGGGACAGCAGGACAAATATTTATGACTATCATCTGATCTTTGCACTTTTGGTAATGACTGGATAAATTAGCCCTAAAATACGTTCAAATAAAAGAGTGAAAACTAAAATCACTCAAAATGTCTTTTTTCGTCTTTTAGTGTAGATGAAAGAAAACTTGAAAAACTGTTTTTAGGTGACCCTTGTTTTGTTGTGCACTAAACCAAATCTCACTTCTACTGTCAATCTATCATCTCTGTCCTGGTGAAGACGTCTGCGAAGGTGGACGAGCCTGCGCAGCCCCCGCAGCCCCGAGCGGGGGAGGCCGGCGTGGAGGTGTCCGCCCTGGCCCTGGAGCGCCGCCCGGCTCCGTCCCTGGCCGAGCTCGACAGCAGCAGCTCCTTCAGCAGCATGGACGAGGACAATGACTCGGACGAGGACCCGGAGAGCGCGGCCCGGGTCCAGACCCACCTGTACCCCCGCCCGCCGCTCCTGCGCTCCCGAGGCCGCGGCGGGCTGCACCGCATGAGCGAGGCCTTCGTGTGTTTCTTTGCTCCAGACAAGAGGCTGACGCGGCTGGTGGAGGAGCTGTCCAGGGACAGGCGCTCCACCTTCGGGGGCATGGTTCAGGACTTCCTGCTGGAGCAGAGAGAGGCCCTCAAATCCCTGGCTTCCTCGTCCTCGTCCTCGTCCCGCGTGACCTCCGTGCAGCTCCTGCAGGGCCTGCGCCTCTTCCTGTCCCAGGCCAAGTGCTGCCTGCTGGACAGCGGCGAGCTGGAGCCGCCCATCGAGACCCTGGTGCCAGAGAATGAGAAAGGTAAACAAACACCGACCTGGTGAATGTGTCAGCACACAAAGTCAAACACATCATATTTGACACATGAATCGTGTCTTTCAAAGAAACGGCCACGTTGAACCTCCACTTTCCAACACAAACTAAACTCTGATTGAACAATGATCGTCGAAACAAAAAATTAGAATGTTGGAATTTATGATACACATCACATACATTGTTTTCTTTGTGTTATTCTTCAGCTGATTAATGCAGCTCGTTAATGTGAAACTGAGTGAGTCAACATTCACACCTGGGAGCTGCCAAGTGTGACCAGTCTTTCACTGCTCATCACTGACTGAAGTAGAATCATATATTTTCAGTCTTTTTTTCATTGTCCTTCACAGTCCTAAATTTACTGAACTGGAAAAACTGGCACGGAGGTTTAACCAAACTGTTTACACTCTCCTCTCACATTTCAATTCATCAGGCCTGACGGAGAATATCAGGTTTGATTCAATGGAGAGTTTGATCGATCAGCTGCAGTCAAATAAAGTTAGAAGACAATATACACATTAATCTTTACAGCAGGACAAGTGGACCATGTTTGTCCATATATGAATATTAAATGAATGATGTAGAAGGAGCTGATTGGTCGAAAACCTAACATCTGATCACACTGATCTGACTTCCTGTACGAGGCAGGTTCAAAACAACACAGATGAACCAAACTAACTAAACTACTCTTTGATTAAAAGTTTTCACTTGTAGGCGCAGAAGCAGCTTTTAACATTATTGCAGCCATTAGTCGCAAGTTATTAATCTCTTACAAAGCCTGATTAGAATGTGTTCAAAACTGAAGTAAGACACAATTTAAATTTATAAAAAAGTGAATTATTGAATTTAGCTGACTGTGCTTGATTATATTTTCTCAAACATAAATGCATGATTAGTTCATCCCGTCGCAACCAGGAGACCTGAGTGCAGCCGAGAGAAATATAGAAGGAAGAAAAAAAACGTGCTATTAGAAAACACTGATTCAATCGAGCGGTGCCAGAGGACGCAGGTCTATGGAAACAGACAGCCTTTTCTGATAAATGGTGGGCTGCCCAGGCTCCAGTGAAAGGCACTGTCAACACAAAGTAGTTTGCGTGGGGGGGTAGAGCCTCATTCACCACAGCTCATATTGTCTCTTGTATTTAGAAAACAGCATTAGGAAAGCCCTGCCCGACGCGCCCGCACTCACATCCATCGCATTCACTGTGATTATTGTAAAGACATCGCAGGGTGTTACTTTGGAAGGATTCTAGTCAGATCCTTTGACACAATCCTGTGCGTAGGTTTTTTTTTTTTCTTTTTTGGCCTCCTTTGTGTGCGGCCGAGCATGCGTGTGTGTGTGTGTGTTGCAGGTGTGTGTATGTGCACATGTGTGATGATGGATGGTTGCCTGGCAGTGCAGAGGCTCGAGGGGAGAGCGCTCGCCTGCTGCCTTCCTTCCTTCCTCCCTCCCTTCCTCCCGTCCTTCCTTCCTGGGCTCCGATTCTGATTTATCTCGCATTGCGTCGGTGGGAGGCATTTGCATTTTTTTTTTTTTTTTTGCTCCCCCTCGTTTATCATAAAAAGATATCACAGTCCCACGCTCACTTGAAGAACAGCACGATTCAGGGGAGGGTGGGAGGGAGCGATGGAAATAGGCTGGATACTTTGAAAATGTAATCAGTTACAGATCTGTGAGTAGTGGCTGAAAAAAAAGTCAGGCTTGCCAGTAACTAACAAGGATGTAATCGCATTACAAGTAATCTATTACTCTCGCCAAAGAGAGAGAGAGGGAGGGATGCTGGGAGGAGGGAGGTAAGAAACAGAGGATGGAGGGCGTGAATGATTAATCACAAGGGAGAGTGATATAGTAAGGTTCATAGGGGGAGGGTGGAGGGGAGGGGGGGGGATTATACAGCACAGGAGGGATACATGAAGGATGGAGAGGAGGATATTGATGATGAGTGGAAAACAGCATGCACTAGAGATTTGTTACCCACTTAGTCAGGACTGCCCACTGGCTGCAGGAGATTCACCGAGTGTGTGTGTGTGTGTGTGTGTGTGTGTGTGTGTTTCCACGTGTGCATGCAGGCATGTGTAACCTATCCACGAGTTTGTGTATCACTGTTGTCAGGCCAAAAACTGCATTTGCAGACAGAAGGAAAAAAATCAACTCGTGTTCACGTGATGACAGAGCAGTTCTCTATGTAAACAGGGTTTAAAGGAGTAGTTTAACATTTTTTGAAAATAATCAACAGCACTTTGAGTGTGTGTGAGACGTCAGCAAGAGAAAGAAAAGCTTGATTTGGATATGAAGACTTTGATTGGAAACTGAACCATCAGTAAGGGTCTTGAAGTGGATCCTAATCTGTCTTGATGAGGGTCCCTGTGTCAAAATCTAGCCTCAAGACTTTTATTGTTTCTGCTGATGGTGTGAGAGCAACTGATGGAGAAGCAGGAGACAAAAGCCTAGAAACCAGATGTTGCCCTGGAGCTTCCTGCAGGTTAATCCAACCATTCTTGTGTTTTAAGAATAATTTTCATATATGAATAATCTGACAGGATATTTTGTGATATTCCCAGATTTATGAACATGCTTTCTTGACTTTTACGGAAGGTGGAAAAACATATTAACACCTGTATTAACACCTGTCATATGCAATCCCAAACAGGACTTTTTGGGAGAGTTTACATTCATCAACTGCGTCAGAAAGTGTTGATTTAAAGCCTTAGATTGTGTTTCATTGTGCTTTTTGAGTTTTTCAAATCTCGTCCTAACTTACACAACTGTTTCTCATTTAGACTGTTTAGAGAAAGCAGCTCCTGTGATTGGACGAATCCCTCGTTGTGGCGAAGTTGATGTCTTCCAGCTCCTGCTGAAAATATACATGAGACATTATCATAGCAAATATAAACTGGTTTTATTTAGTGAGATTTTTATGTGAGGGAGTAAAAGTCTTTCCATTTTAATAAATTTAGCATTTAGAGTCGTAGCAACTTCAAACTCTTCCGTATTTATTTAAACATTTTCCACAATTGAGCGAACGATTCCACTTTAATTCCTGACACTTCATTCACCCTCATAATTCCGGTGCGATGATCAGCATCGTTTCTGGGCCTCCTGCCAGCTCCTCTAGATAGACACAGCTCTCTACTTGCAAATGAGGAAATAAATAAAACAAAGCACTTCTGTCTACAAAGAAAGAGAAAAGTTTCCCAAACAGTGACCCGGTCCCTCTGTCCTCAGACCTGGCCCTGGAGCGAGCCATGTTCTCCTGCGTGCTCCGGCCCCTCAGGTCCCACCTCTCCAAAGCCCTGGTGGAGCTGCACAACCAGGACGGCAGCAGCCAGCGCCTCACCCAGAACCTGCTCCGCCTGAAGGGGGACGGCGCCATGGAGCGCCTGGGCGTGCGGACGGGCGTCCCCGACAGCCGCGAGGTGGAGCGGGTGAAGCAGAAGCTGGTCCTGATGCAGAGGACGCACTCGCCCATCGACAAGGTGCTGCTGCTGCTGCAGGTGTGCAAGTGCGTCCACAAGGCCATGGGCTCGCTGCACGGTGAGAGCACAAGCATTATCTCATCAGGTTTCAAGGCTTTAACTTTAAGAACGGCTTTGTTGGTCGCAGCTCTCATTTCAAACACAGATTTGATTTGGCAGATGCAGAAATCTGGAAATGTTCTCTTGGCTGTGACATTTTTAAACACACTGTATTCGCTGCTTGAAAGCCTGCCTGTAAATGGACTGAAGGTCAACAGTCTGTGCAAAGGCGAGTGTCTTGTCACTTTCAAAAGCTGCACACTTCAGACTCAGTGTATGTGTGTGAGCAGCAGCACGACCTGTCTGCTTTTCATCACGACCCGCCGCCGCCGCTGGTGGCAGGAAATGAACGCAGTGTCACATCAGTGCAGATGAATATTGGGGAACGTTTTGGAACTGGTGCCGAGTAACTTATTTCATATTTTCACCGAGCTGACATTTGCATAGTGTAATCAGGTAGGTAACCACGCTTGGCTAAATTTAAGCTCTTGCATGTCTGGAAAACACACAGTGGCATTGTTTCATGTCTTTTCTTTCAGTCTGAACCGAGAAAGAGGAAATGAAGGCTTGCTCCAAAAAGACACCTTTGATCTCATTAATTCTTAAATCTAAGATAGTTAACCCTTGTGCTGTCATGCTCTTATTTTGCCTCCAGGACAGGAAGTGAGCTGGGACGACTTCCTGCCGTCGTTGTCCTATGTGATTGTGGAGTGTAACAGGCCTCACATCCTGATGGACGTGGAGTACATGATGGAGCTGCTGGAGCCGTCCTGGCTCGGAGGAGAGGGTACGACCTGAACTCTGGATGTTACCTGTAGCTGTCACATGTCGGCTGTTCAGGACACATCTCAAATGTCTTTTAATTTGCTAAACCAATGACAGATCGCATTGTCTGTCTGTGGAAAAAGAAACATATAATGATGGATACATTTCTTTTCACTCAGCAGTAGCTTTACTCTTCTGCCAGTTACTTATCAACTATGTAACTAATAATACTGCAACTAATGAGTATTTTCATTATCAATAAATCTGCGAATTGTTTTCTTTATTCACAGATTAATTGTTTGGATTAAGTGTTAGAAATTGGTGACAGATGTCCTTTACAGTTTCACAAAAACCAATTTGTCAAATATTTAAATTGCTCATTACATCAAAACAAAAGCGCCCAAATATTTTAACATATTAATTTACTGTCATAGAAGACGAAGAAAATCAGCAAATTTTCACATTTGAAAAACCACAACTAGTGAAGTTTTACTGTTTTTTACTTTATAAATAACTAATAAATAATCTAGATTCATTTTCTGTCCACTGACGAGTCAGTTAACTAACTTCAGTTCTGGATGTGAATTACTTGTGACTAATTTTACTATAAACAACTTTTATGTTACTAGTAAGAAAGTTTTTAAATTTAAATTCATTACTACTGTTACTTCTAGTACTAGTAGTAGTTGTAACTAGTACCTGCTCATTAATCACCAGGTGTTTGGCTCTTATGTATTAAAGCTCAGTACTACGTAGTTGAGTGTTTAGTTTATTTCTCTTGCGGTTCCAGGTGGGTACTACCTGACCAGCATGTACGCCAGCCTGTGTCTGATCCAGAGCCTGGACAGGGAGCAGCCGGTCTCCAGCTGCCTGACGGCGGAGGCCCAGGAGGCACTGAAGGAGTGGAGCTGCCGACGGAGCCGAGAGGCCCAGAGGCAGAGGGAGAACCAGCAGAGTCAGGTAGGAAGCACGTGCCGTGGTTGTAGTAGTAGAAGGCAGAGAGACTGGGAGCATTGCAGCGTGTGTGGGTTTGTACAGTGATCTACTTTATAGCTGTCACACATAGTAGCTCTGTGTGAAGTGCTGATTGATGTGCAGACAATGTGAACTCCTACTTATTACACAGCCAAACGAATTCTGCGGGATACTCTCCAGTGCATCATGGGAGTGACACAAAGGCAAAATCAACTTTGAGAAGTTTTATGTTTCAATTGCTGTAAGTGATAGTGAGCATTTGAAGAGGAGGAAAGTAGTCACATGAATGTAGGTTAAAGGCTATAAAATACCACAACGAGTAATGTAATGTTTTTGCAGATGTTACTCAGGTCAGCTCAGCACATTTTTCCAAAAATTTGCTCAAAGTTTTTCGTTTGCGTCCCCATTAATTGTCACAATAGTACTTAAGTGCAAGCATCAAAATAAACTTAAGTACTGAAAGTAATAGTACTCCTTATGGAATACTGTATTCTTGGATAATAAATTTAATGTTGCAGCTGGTAAAGTAACTAGTAACTAAACCTCTGAAATGTAGTGAACTGGAACAAAGTAGCAGAAAAATGGGAAGAAGAAGAAGGGAAAAAATGAAAACCTCAAAACGACACTTAAGTACACTACTTGAGTAAATGTACTTAGTTACTTTCCACCACTGGTCGAGGTCAATATGAAAAGTGCCACAGAGTTCAGGGTCATGGTCTAACTGGTCGGTTTGGAGAAAGATAAACAAGAAAAACATGGAAACAAAAAAAACTGTAAATACAAAACAGCAACAACAATAACAACAAAAAGTTGTCAAGCTGTTTTTAAAATTTTTGAATGTTATGTTTGATATCGTGAAGCTCAGAAATATACTGATATACTTAAAGAAAAAGTATGATTTTTTAAAAAAATACATTTTAGACATTGCATGAGAAGCAAAAACTCAAGGTCAGTTAAATACTGTATTTTTTGCTCGACTATATTTGACAGCTTTAGTTACTTTTCAGATTACAATTTTTCACACCCTTCCTGTCCAGTAAAAACCATGTATCCCCATATTATGTGATTTTGAACGATTAAGGGTTCAAAAATATTATATAAGAAAACATATATATCTTTATTGGGTTGATACATTTCACCCATTTTTCCCCCTTTTTGAACACCAACAACCCCCCCAACTAGAGAGTCACATTCACACAATATGAGCAAAAAATACCAGTAAACACACACAACTCTCTCCCTCCCAAAGAAAGAACACATGAAAGGTAAACAGCAAGAACATCAGAAAAATGAAAATGAAGAAAAAAAAACATCCCGACTGAACCAAGTCACCCAAAGAGGGAGTGGAATTGACCAAGTGAAAAATGGGGTTCCAAGTTTTATAAAATTTGTCAGAGCACCCCCTGATACTGTACTTTTTCTAAGTGTAACAATGACAATAGATCTTTCAGCCAGGAGTTAGGGGAGGGAGGATTCTTATCCTTCCATTGAAGCAAAATACGTCTGCGGGCTACCAGAGAAGCGAAAGCGAAATTTCTTTCCCTGTTGGTGAAGTTTGTAAGTTCTTCAGGCACACCAAAGATGGAAGTCAAAGGACTCAAAAGCACAGGTTTATTTAGAGCTTTAGTAAAAGTGTTGTAGAAAGAGGACCAGAATGGGCTTAATCTAGGTCAAAAATACTTCTTAAACTAAATAAATTATTGAAAAACCTTCTTGGATCAGCTGAAAAAAGCATCATCACAAAACTGAACATGTTTTTTTTCTTATTGTCACAGGACAGCGACGCTACAAACATACTGTAGTGTAATATCTTACCAGTGTGGTATTAATACTTTTACCTGAGTAACAGATCTGAATACTTCTTCCATTCCTGGTTATAAACTAGCTCCAACTGTAATCTGTGAAATTTTCTTCTAACGTTCTAACTGATATTCCAGCTTATCTCAAACATCAGATCCAAACTGATCCCACATTTCACAATTCAAACTTCAACCTTTCAGTCGGCGCAAACAACAAAAACAAGGCGATGATCGAACCAAAGAGCTCTGACTTTACATTAATTACACTGATGGCGACGGCGAGCGACATCAGATTATCCTGCATCTGTGACGGTGGCAGGTGAGGTAGAACGAGAAAACACGAATTTGCCTCCTCTCAGGTGTCACCGCTGCCACTGGAGAGGTCGAAGATCGGATTTTTGTAAAGGTCGTGGAGCAGGTGAAGATTTCCAGGAGCCGATGCATCAGAAGTCCAAACACCTGGATTTCCCTCCTTCGCGTGCAAACACGTTTCCAACTCATCGGAGGGGATTAGTTTTTAGACATTTTTAGAGGTAATCCTCTGATCTGGGGCTGCCGGCTTACGACGGGGGCGTGCACCAACACACACACACACACTTTTACCTACACTCTCCTGTGATCAGTCTCCCGGCCTCAGATTGGTAAAACCACCAGATGCCACGGAAAAAAAGGCATTGTCATCCCCAACGTTTCTGTCTGGTCACGTGGTGCCTCTCCTGGCTTCAAATAGCCGATCTAACTCACCCGGCAGCCAGATTTTCCACTGACACAGGCGGGGATCAGTGAGCCAAGTGCTATGAAGAAGTGGGCGGTCAGATAACATGAAATTTATTGAGCTGCATCTACCCATCGAAGCAGGCAAACACAATATGCACACGGACAGCGAGGAGCTCAGTGACTCTGTAAGTTCTCATGATGGCAGACCTGTTGATTTCTGCTGTGTGCTTTTCTTTTTTTCTGTTTTCTGTTTTTTTTTTAGAGCATATTTGGCCACTTGTGTGTGTGTGTGTGTGTGTGTTGGGGGGTAGTTGTGTGTACAGTTGGATGTGTGTGTGGCAGAGAAAAAGGGGGGATTCTCTCTGGTTTCTCAAGTTTGGCTGTTTGGTTAAAGGAATATGTTGAGTGTGTTTTCACTGCGTGTGTGTGTGTTTTAGAGAGAGTTGTGAGGGCGTCTGTAGGTGGTTGAATGTGACATTATATAATAGCTTAGGTAGAGCACAATTGCTGGTAAGTGTTTGAAGAGTGGCAGCCGGTGAGGCAGACTCGTTAGTTGTGATCGCTTTTTTTTTTTTTTTTTTTTTTTTTTTTTTGTTCTTTTGGAAAATGTCAAAAAGTTTCTGTTTGGATTAAAGTGCGGAGGGAGAACTTCAGCGCTGGATTACACTCGATGGGTTTGGACGTGGACGTTCCCTGGTGGATTCACGCTGGGAGTTTGTCAATGAAGCAGAGAAAAGAGCAGTTTAACAAAGATGGTTTTCCTATAACGCTCTTGGACCTGCTGCGTGTGTGTGTGGGAAGCGGGAGCTTTGTTTCAGAGAGAATTTCTCCTCTGAACATCAGTTGGGCTCATTTGTTGTAGTGGATTATCAGCCTGTGTGTTTGCTCCGCTCTCTCTCCTCCTCTGGCTCCAGCTCTCTCTCTCTCTCCTCCCCCTCTTTTGCCCTCACTCCATAAGCCTCTTGACCTCTGTTTTGCATGAATACAGTATATATTCACTCTCTGTTTCCCCCCTCTCTCTCTCTCCCCCTCCCTCCCTCCCTCCCTCAGAGGTGCGTTCGGATACTGTTCCAGGACGGGGAGCGGAGCGCCGTGCGGACGTTGCAGTGGAGAGCCGGGGAGACCAGCCAGGCCCTGGCCCAGCTGTGCGCCTCCACCTTCGGCGTGTCCGACCCGCAGCAATACACCCTGTACTGGCGCAGCGGCGGCGAGATGAGGGCCCTGCCGCCTCAGGCCCAGCCCCAGGACCTGGCCAGCCACAGCGAGGGGGGGCCCTCGCTCTCCTACCTGAGGACCGACCACGACTTCAGCAAGATGCGGCGGCTCACCAGAGGTGGCGCCGTGGACCTGAGCGAGTCGGTGTGTGAGGAGTGAGTGGGAGGAATGGAGGAAGGAGGAGGAGGAGATGGATGGTTGCTCTCTCTCTTTCTCTCTCTTGTTCTGTCTCTTTCTCTCCGGCGGTGTGTTGTGTCTCGTCGTGGGTCAGGACTTGTTGTGAAAAACTACAGCCCTTCTCCAGACTAGGAGCAGACCTTAAGCGGTAAACTCTTCCCTAAATGGACCGACGTGCAGAGCAGAGCAGGACCAACATAGGGACTGTTGCCAAAAGTTGTACTATGTACCACTCAGTGTGGCTCCTGCTGTAAAGGAGTGTACTTTTTTTTGTGACATGGCAAATGTGTAATTAATGGATTTGGTTGTTATTTGAAACATGAACCCAGAGTTATACCATGAAGGGATTACATCATTAAAACGTGAGGAGGCTCAAATCCAAAGACAAATTCTGTGAGACTACTGTTGCCTGGAAACAAAATCACTTCCTGTACGCGCACAAGAAGGCAAATTGTCCACCGTGGTGATGTAACCCTTTCACTGTATAGTTCTGGGCACAATCTAAAAGACGCTTGGATGTTTTATTACTTCACTTTTCTGTGTAAAAGTCTGCAGTTCTTCGGCTGGAACGACGCTGTTCAAAGGGGACGCAAACCTTTTCTGTGCCCCCCCTGGAATACAGTTGGTGAGATGTGTTATAGCCAAGACCAAACCTCAATACCAAAGTGACACAAAACAGATAAAGAGAGGCCATTTTTTTTGTGACACGACAGGTGAAAGAAATCAGGTTTACGAGCTCGACAGAAGCTTTAAAAATCAGCTGTTTATTTTTAGAATCACCCACAGAGACGGTTTTATTTTTGCTTTTTGAGGAACAAGCACAGACTCTCCTCCTTGCGTATTCTATTAAGTGTTTTTTGGCAGGTGGAGTAATGAGCGAGTAGGAGGGAAGTGATAGAAAAGCATCAGCTCTCTGTTTTTAAAACCATGTGAGAAAAAAAAAAAGAGACATCACGTCGACACGGCGACACAACCTGCAACAGATTTACTGAATGACTTGCGAATGTATTAAGATCTTTTTTTTTTTTTGCGTGTCAGACTTTTAATCCCTTCACAGCTGCGTTCGTTTCACGTTTCAGTTTCGCCCGCTTTTCAGTTCTCTTACTGTAAAATAACACTGCGTTACAACCTGGACTGAGAGGACAGTCTGACCAATAAACCAGGACCTCGCGGTGACTGGTCGAATGTAAATGTAAAGGTCACCAGCTCCTGGCGACCCCTGCTGCAAGTCATCACTATCAACTGACTGTTCTTCGACTCAGTGTCACGATCGATTATCACGTTGTGTATTTAAAACTAACTTTTAATTGTTCAATTTGTTGGGTAGATATCGAACCTAAGTATGGATTTTTTTGGCATATCTGGAGTTGGGGACGTTTCATTTTGGAGAACTCTGATGTGTTTTGAACATTATTGCATGCTTTTTCATTTACCGTGAAGGTTTCTGCGAATGTGGTGTGTGTGTGCGTGAAGCATGTGTTCATTGTGGGAGCTCACTATTTCTTTTCAGTGTAACAACACATTACTGTATTTTGTCAGGTAACTCAGTATCGCAATAAAAGAATTGCAATATCTGTTCACAATGTTGTTACATCCGCTTTTGTGTTGCAGTGGGTCGATTGTGATTTGGTGTCTTGAACGAGCTCGAGCACCAGAGGGCAGCAAAACACCATGTCACAACTTTCCTTTAAACGTGTTGTTTTGTTTTTTTTTCATCCAACAAATTTTTGCTATTTTTGATTTTAAAACAACACTGCTCGTATTGACACAAGGTTTGATTTGCAGTTTCATAAGATTTATTTAAAAGCGTCTTAGAAAGATGACATTGTAAAAAAAAAAAAAAGCCATATTTTTGACTGAAATAACAAAAAAAATATGGAAAATATAAAAAAACAACTAGGAAAGATTTTGCCCCAATGCAGAAAAAATATTCTTTATCATCTCAAGAATAACAATTCAGCAGAAAACTGTTCCTCAAATCTAGTTTGACAGGTTTATGATTATTAACCTAACAATTCACATTTTCAGTCAAATTGTGTTTTCCAGCATATATTAAAATCACTGTCTCATTATTTCCAGTTACCTTTTACAGAGAATCAAAAAAGTTTAGAAATATTATTCATTCAATGCAAAACAAACCATTTCCTCAAAATCATCATGCAAATTAATTAATCTGGCAAATTTTTGTGATGAATCCAATAATTGTTTACTCTATAAAATGTCAGAAAATGTCCCAGCAGGAATGAAGCAGCATCATTTTCTGTGATTCTCTCCTCCAGGCTCTGAGAGGTGAGAAGTTGATCTAAAAACTGAAATACTTAGGTGACGTCATTCTCCTTTGATATGCTCTATTTTTATCTGACTCCACCTCCCAGCTTCTGCAGCACCCCCAGGCCTTTCTCCTCGTACTCGGCCCTACTCAGCCAGAAGGACTCCTTGTCTTTCATGATGTTGGCCAGCACGGCGCCGCCCAGGAACACCATGTGTTTACGCCTGGGAGGGTCCTCGATGCGGATCTTGAACTTCTGCAAAGGGAGAAAGAGGCGAGCGGTCGTTAAAGCTCAAGCATCTCTATGAACCTACATTCACACTTTGAGGCTTTAGCTTTTATTTCTCTTTATTGTGTCCAGATGAAACTGCTGCTACAACTGCAGTAATAAAAACTGGGTTAAATTTACAATAATGCAAAAGGGAAAATTGTAATAATTCACAATATAATAGTTCAGAATCAGTCTTTTCTGTTTCTCTAGTAAAACTGGAATTCATATTGATGGATTTCAACCGTTTTGTTGTTGATATAATGAAACCAAATGGTGCCACAGTTGACTTTATTGGTTTTATTTTTGCTTTTTGAAACAGTAAAAAAAAAAAATCTTAGCTCAAGGTGCTTTCACTCTGCATCTGTGAGACATGGTCAAAGCTAAGAGTAAGTGGACCTTGAGCTGAGGACGTGTTGTCTACTGCTGCCTACCTTTTAGAATAATTAAATGTGAACATGAGCTATGAGAACTGAGCTCCATCTGCTGATGAAGCCTGTGTGATATGGTTGAAAGCTCAGGAGCAAGCACTGTATGTGGACGATTGTTTCGTGTAAAGCAATTATTATTATTACAAAAAAAGCTATTATATGAATGCTACATAATATTTATTAAGTTGATGGGAAATGTACTATGTCAAAATTGAGGCTTCTATGTTGTTGTTACCTTGACGGATTATGACATTTATGCAAAGGTATTATAGAGCATCTGCGGTTGTGTAACACTGAATTTAATATCATTCAAACACCACTCAATATGGTGGATGTTAAAGTTCTTACAGAGAGCTTCTGCGTGTCTCCGTCCAGCACCCGCTCCAGGTAGAGCTGCTTGATCTCTCTCTCCAGCCTGGACGGGAGGCCGGGGTACATGGTGGTGCCCCCTGACAGGACGATGTGCTTGTAGAAGTCGGCCCTGCAGGGGGAAACAGACGGTAGATGAGAAAATGACTGTTTGTCTTCTGTCTGCATGAAAAGCACTGCAGCTTTGACTTGTATGTTAATGCAGTGGCTGCAGGGTGGAGGCGGCAGCCATCAAACCTGAGGTCGATGTCCGCAGCCTGGATGGTGTTAAACAGCAGCTCAGCGACGCCGGCTCCCTCGATGTTGATGAGATGAGGCTGGAAGAGAGCTTCAGGGGCCCCGAACCTCTCTCCACCCACCTTCACCTGCCGGCCGTCAGGGAGCTGCACAACAGGACCAGAGGAGGGAAAGATGAGGGTCTTTGATTTCGGAGAAACACCTGGTTGATGTGTGCAGTCTTAGCAGAATGTATATTAATATTATGAATTACTGCAGCTAGTTTAAGATAAGATTTGAATTTATTTAGATGCAATTGTCAGTGGTGGTTTTATCGAATTATTATATCACTTTGTATTTAGTTCTTATGTGATTGTTGCATCTTTCAAATTTCAATAAGATAAGATAAGCCTTTATTCGTCCCACAGTGGGAAAATTCACAAAATCAGCGTCCCTGGGTGGGCTCGAACCACCAACCTTTCGGTTACCAGCCGAACGTGCTAACCAATTGCGCCACAGAGACTGTTTCAGACTAGTCTTTAGGAAATAACAAAACTGCAAAGTCTTTTCTTCTGCAACAACAAGGAGGCATTTTTAACTTCTACAAATGAAAGGAAAATATTATTTAATATTTTTGCAGGTTGTAAATTAACACAAGCAAGAAAAAATATTAGCACTATCACTGTTATGTTATGCATATTTCCCAACATGCTTTGCGGTTGTGTTTAACGCACCGTGAAGGTCTCCACCAGGTAGGTGGTCTCCGTGGCCAGACGCTGCTCCTGCTCGATGTTGTATCCCACGTAGCAGAGCTTCTCCTTCAGCATGCGCACAGTCTCGAAGTCGGCCGTGTGGTTGAAGGCGTAACCTCTGAGGAGCAGGAGCTGATGATGAAGACAGAAGATCACCTGTTAGGTCCAAGCGGCAACCTCCGGCGCTGAAAAATTAAGCCAATGCGGAAGTGCAAAAAAGCTGCAGTTCCTCGAATAACCGCTAGAGCAGGCCGCAGAAGGGAGTCAATTACATTTGAGCCCAATGTTAAAATGTCCGATTTTACGACACAAAAAAACATATTTACAGCCTGGTTCAAAACATGGCTCTAGTCTCATAAGCTGTTTTTCTACTCCATGACAACTCTGGGGGGGGTAAATTTTTTTATAAGGTGTTCATTTAAAATATACAGCATACATCATTATGCACAATTCATAGCTGTCAATCTAAGTGGTGCCACTTTGATTGACAACTAGCCACTGACGGTCTAAACGGCGTCACCCCGGCTAATTCTAGTCACTGAGTTTGACGGATTGGTCATGTTCGTGGTGTATTTGACTTTCGACTTTAGCTGGTTAGCCGTAGCTAGTTTGATTATTTCGAATAAAGCGGCTTCGCTCCACCTCTTTGTCCATATTTGGAGTAACCGGAGGTAGGCTACCAAGATGGCTGCGCACTACGATTTGCTTCATTTTTGCTCTTCAGAAACTTATGGGTGACGTCACGGAAACTACGTCCATATTTTATACAGTCTATGGTTAGGTCAGAGTCGCTTTTCCTTTTCTGCACGTCTGTCAGCAGGTGCTCACCTTGATGAGGTAGCGGGTGATGTCACGTCCTGCGATGTCCAGCCTGCGGGTGAGGTGGGGTAAAGAAAAGCCCTCGTACACCGGACAGATGTGTGTGACACCGTCCCCCGAGTCGACGACCACGCCGGTCAGCAGACCTGTGGACGGGATCGAGTCCCAAACAAGAACCCCATGAAACATTTCCAGTAATCAGTGAATCCATTATCAGGAAGCTCAGAGGTACATGTTAACCTCCCACTGACTGCTGAGGTCTTACCCTGAGCGTAGAGTGTGAGCACAGCCTGGATGGCCACATAGATGCCGTAGAACTGGTACTTCTCAAACATGACCTCTGCGATCTTCTCCCGGTTCTTGGTGGGGTTCATGGGTGGCTCAGTCAGCAGGATCTCGAAGAGGTAAAAATTATTATTACTGAGCTTTATTTTGAAAGGTCAAACATGAAAACTCCTACTTGTCTTTTCTCGTGAGCAATTAACAATACAAATGTCATTAAAGATCAGGGTTGTACCTTGCATTCTGACGGGTCAAGGTCCAGGCGGTCGGGGCCGAAGGTGTAGTCCCACAGGTGGAGCATGTCGTCCCAGCAGCGCACCATCCCGTTCTCCATGGGGTAGGACACCTCCAGCATGGAGCGGCACTCGCTGGCCTCGTCACCCACCATCAGGTCCTGGTGGGAGAGAGCAGGAGGAGTTCAGCCTGCAGCAGAGGCTGGGTTTGACGGGAGAAGATCTGACCTTTGTGACCTCACCTTTATCTCGATGTTTCCCACTTTGGTGGTCGATCGTATGATTGGTCGACCCACCATGGCAGGGAAGATGTGGTCGGGGAAGTTGGATCCAGCAAAGCCACATTTGACAAACTGTGAAGGGATGTGAGAGAACATGAATTTTTTTTAAGTTCTCATTTTGCCGACTGAAACTGAAAGCTTATCGCTCGCTCGGATGTTAATTGTACTCCTGCACTGAGCCTTTTGTTTGGATGATTTCCATTCACAAATCAGTGGCATTCACTTTAATCTGGCACTAATCTGCATGCAGGAAAATGTCCCAGAGTGTATTATCATGATGCTTTTACCAGATTGTCTCGTATTTATCAGACAATGCAACTGCAATTTCATTACACTTCTAAAAGCATGGAAATTTGGCAAAACACTGGCAAATGAAATATACTGTTGCACTGCTTTTAAAAGCATCTGCTTCTCTGCCTGTCATGACTGCACCTCATATTGTGGTGTCTCAACATGTCTTACGACCACAGACACATTCCTTAGCCTGGAGCGATGCAGCACATTCCAAGCAGAAGCAAAAACAGGACACGACTGACTCCAGGTACAGCTCACGTTCGTCTTAACTGCAAAGCCTGGATATCAACATTTTACACACAGCAGCATTATTTTAGCACCTCAAATCTCTCTTCCTGCTTTTCGTCCAATTGTGGCTCGCTTGAAAGCATCACGACCATTTATGGCTCTGTGTGTGAGTGTTGGAGTCAGAGCGACAAGTCCGGACAGATGTGGAATCAGGCTGCAGACTCACGCCCTTCAGATGAGAGCCACATGATCCAGAGGCAAACTTTTAGATAAAACCCACCTGCTGTAGATTTGCATTAAAAAATCTCAAGGATGACACTTTGAACACAAGTTAATATCTATAACAACAGAAGCTCTTAATAGTCTGTGAAGCCACTGTGGACTTGTTGACTTACCCCTGTCCCATTGTCACACACCACCACTTTCCTCCCCTCGCTGTCCATGACTTCACAAATACAGAGACAGCTCCAGATGCTCCCTCCTGTCAGGACAGGGGTCCAACCAACTTACAAGCAAGTCACATGAATCTTAGCAGTGACTGCAACTGACAGGTAAGCAGAAGTCTTCTTGTTAGTCCCTCAAGCGTGGGCGGGATTACAGAACGTGAAGACGCCCATTTTCTGCAGGCAGGAAGAAGAGAGACCTGCAGTGAAACAGGTAGTGTTCTGTGGCTAATTTCAGTTCTCCAGGCTGCTCAGGTTGCAACCGACAAGAAGAAGTTCTCTGCATATGTTCAGTTGAGCAATAATGATCTTGCTTTTCAGTTTAATACAGGAAATGATTACACTCAGTAGATTATGTTGTCAGGTTTTTGTGCCTTAACATTAATAAATGCAAGAGAGCTGAAGGTTAGTGAAGGTGAATATTGGACTACTAGTAAATAGTTTGCTGACATATTGTTCATGTTAACTGTGATAAAGGTGGAGTGAAACTTTTCACTGCCACACATCTTGACTGGCTGACACAGGTGTAGCCACTAATGTAATTAACTGCACTAACTGATTGAACTGAGCTTTAATGTCATTAGTCACACCTGTGCTTTTCACACTGCTTTGGCAAAATGTGAGAAAGGGTCACGAATCGGATTCAGTTGGTTCCATCATCAGGGGCTCAGTCAGTGGAAATCATAGTCATGTTGCTCGACTTCCTGAGGAAATGATATAAGTTTTTTCATAGCACTTGTGTTTCTTGCAAATTAATGCTGTATGTGAAATGCAAGAATTTGTACTCAGACCCTAAATTACAAAAAACACCTTTTCAGTTATACATAAAGCAATTTAAGGAAATGAGCTAAAAAAAAATACTTAAAATGTTGTTGGACATTTGGTGCACATAAATTAGCTTTCATTGATAAGTTATGAAAAATTCCAGTTCATGTTATACAATGCAAAAGAAGCTGCAATTCCAATTTGGGGACTCTCCCTTAGTTAAAGGGTCAAAAAAACATTGTGTTGTATAAACTGTTTTGGTCCTATCACACTGCATTAATACTGTGTGAAACCTATAAAAACTGTGAGTCAGTGAAACTTTGGATAAAAATAGGTTCATTTATTTACATAAAGCATTTTACAAAATACATCTTTTTCACTGAAATGTGTGATGAGAAATGATGGTTGTAAGAAAGACGGCAAACAGTAGGCCTCCGAGCGAACAATCACATCCGACGAGGTCTCGCTGTTCTCAGATGTAAGAGGCACCTTGACTTAAGACCGACCAGTGCTTTTACATTCTCGCTGTTTTCACCTCTCCTGCTTCGGCTCCTGCAGGATCATCAGAGCAGCTCAGGAGCGAACAGAGCGACGCGTTTCAAACGGAGAAGTGAAGGAAACACAGCTGGTGAGAAAATGCTTTGTGTTTTTAGCAACACGTGTGCATCATCAGTCACATGAGATAGAGTCTGTCTTTATTTGTGTTGCATTGTAAAAGAGTGATGCCCTTAGTTCCTTTTTAAGGCAGTGAAACTTGTTTAATGGGTCAGTCACTATGTTTACATGCACATTAGAACCTGATCGATCCAAAGAAGATTCATGTGATGTAATGCATTTTTAGAGACTTTGTTTCAGCAAAAAAAAATAGGTGATTTTTAAAACACAACTTTTCAACTATTTTCCAATATTGACAAAGTTTGATTGACAGCTCATGCATTTATATTTGAACTAACCTGAAGTCAAGTCACTGATGTGCATGTAAATGTAGTTATATTAGTAGCCTACTCAAGGCATTGTTGTCCTCACAGTTTCCACACAACTGAATTATGTTGCTCAGATAATAACTATTAGAAAATGATCTATCCCAGAATATTCACTGAACCGGTATCAAAACTTCAAATATTAATATTCACATCATCTAAAGACCGATGGTATTTCTTCTATAAATACTTTGTCTGAGTGAAAGCTGTTCATGAAGAAGTATCCAAACTAGTTGTCTATCAACAGTGCTGAGTCATGATCAGCATTAATCTAATTCACTGAACAGTCAAGGTCATGTGCCATGCTGCTTTGTAAGTGCATGTTGTTTTTGCATATCCTCTCCTCACAGTGTCCACTCGGGGGGGCCACATCGAGCGGCCTCGTCCTCGCCCTCCAACCCACGCCTCCACAGTTCGAGTGTCTTTAACGTGAGTGCGACGACGCTCTCGCCTCTGCAGGGATCGAGAGGCCGTCCGTGAACAGAGTGCAGCTCAGGACTCGAACTCGCTGTCGCTGCTGACGGAGATGTCCGGGGTGGAGGCCCCCGTCCCTCTGCGCTCGGTCTCCGTGCTGCAGTCGCTGGCCTCGGGGCTGCCCGGGTGGCGAGGGGAGGCAGGCAACAAGTGGGGGTGATGGCGGCGCTCCTGGTGGGAGCCTTCAGGTGAGCTCTCAGAGGGCAGGAGGGAAGGGTCCTGCTGCAGCCTGGGTGGGGGGGCAGATGGAAAACATGAGACTCAGGTCACAGGGTGTCTCATCTCAATACTAAAGGCGATTTCAGTTTTTCACATCTAGTTTCTCTGATCACTTCACAACCACGTCTGAGGTACCTGTTCTTGGCCGAAGCAGCTCGGTCTCTTTGGCGCCGGTTCTTGAACCAGTTGCCGACCTGTGTGGGTGTGAGTCCCGTGGCCTGGGCCAGGTGCCGTTTCCTGGACGGGTTGGGGTAGGGGTCTTGGAGGTACCACTCTCTCAACAGGCTGCGAGTCCTCTCCTGGAGAACACATAGAAAAGATGGAATATTTACACAGATGCATTATCAAGTCTCTTACAAGTTTTGAATGGAACCTAATTTGAAAAGGCAGCAGATGGTGTTTTGATATCATCCTATTAAACCACAATAATCTTATCACTCTCATATGATGCTCAGTATAATCGTATTAGACTGGATTTATAAATCGATGATTACAATCTACAATAGAAGTATGCGGAACGATGTATAACCACTAAATGGGATCATGTTAAGGGGCTTAATAGGCTGATGGAGTGAATCTCCCTCCTGAGGTTTGGAATTAAAGATTAACTACACTTATGAGCAATACTTCACCCTGCCACATGAGGGAGAACACACACACACACACACACACACACACACACACACACACACACACACACACACACACACACCCGAGAGGCCTCTTGCACAATTTTACAAACATGTGCTTTAATCATAACTTTAGGTGCAAAAAAAATATTTGCTTCTAAAATCACCACTAACGACCTCATGACACTGAAAAATGACAATATTTAGTGTTTTTCATGAACTCGATGGTGCTCAACATGCAAATCAGGCCGTCGCAGGGTCTTATGACACATTCGGTGGTTTAAGTCTGCAGGTGATGCACTGAAAACGTCGCTCTTAAACATTTTCCATCCTGGCTCCCGGAGCAGTCAGATGAGTCATTTAGCAGGTCTGTGCTCATGCCTAGTTAAAGTAGTCAGGTTTGAAAGGAGCAGCTGCTTATTAAAGATCTCTGAAATCTGGCCTTTGCAGCTTGCGCACAGTAAATGTTTCAGCAAGAGAAACAGAAAAAAATGATTTGCATATTAGACATACAGATGAATACAGGCCTAAAAATGATCAGTGAAACTATATGAGACAGATATGAGAAAAAGATCATGACAGTTAACATGAGGTTTGGAGAGTTCAGGGTGATTAAGGTCAAATGGATGATATAACTATACAGACTTTATTTTCTCGCCTAATCAGTGAAAATATAAACATATTCATAATCGCATGCAGTCATTGGTGTGATATCATGTACATGGGCGGGACAAACATCAAACATGAAGTTGACCCTGCAATACTTGATGTGAAGTTTTAGATACTTTCATTGTCATAGTTAATATATTGCACAGCTCTTTGATAGAAACATGAATATTAGAAAAAACATGTTAATATGTTTCTATTTTTGAAATTATTTTTTTTATTGTCTTTTGCATCTCAGCTTTTTTCATTATTTGCTTTATTTAAATTATATGTTCACCAAACCGAGGGGACAGCTTTTAGTTCATTTTGGATTCTTTCTTTACTTCAGTTAAATGCATTTGATGGATTTTGGACTTCAAGCTTCGTCTTTTTTTTTTTTTTTTACCTCAATTAAATGTGTTCAATGAAATTTGAACGGAGAGGGAGCATTTGGAAGGGAAGGACACTGTTGTGACAGATAGGAAAGGCAGCTTTATACTATATGAGTTGTGGACGGATCTTTAAACTTTCGGTAAAAGTTTAAAAAAAATGAAGATGAGTCTTTAATCACAATGATGAAGAGGAAAAGGAAAATGTGCATGTGAAATTACATCAGTCAGCCGAGAAAAGGTTTGTGCTCAGTTTACACCAAAGGGTTCACCTCCTTGGAATAAGACATAAACTTGTGTCCTGGTCAGAGAACTGGTCTGAGATCTCTGGTCTCCTAAAGTAGTTCAGTGGCCTCCACGGCAGAAGGCAGAAGGATAACCACGGCTCTGACTATTATCATCTTAAGAGCTCAAACACCAGGCCGCTGCATACAGGTTAAAAAGCACAAGAGAGCAACTGATGCTCGAGTTTCCAGGATGCAATTTCATATTCTCTGAATGAATGTTAAAATATGATGCTAATTCATGATGAGATCAATTTAAATTTCACCCAAAAGCAGAGTGTTCACAGGTGGAAGAAGTATTCACATCCTTTACTTAAGTAAAAGTACTAATACCACACTGTGAAAACACTCCACTGCAAGTAAAAGTCCTGCAGTCAAAACCATATGTAAAAGTCTCTAAGTTTTATCAGCAAAATTTACTTAAAGTACCTAAATTAAAAGTACTGATATTGCAGTAAAATGTTCATTCAATTATATCTGATGTTTCTCTATTCATTTTCCTGCTGCATTTACGTGCCTGTTGCATTTTCCTGCTGTAGATGTTGAAGCTCATTTGAACGACTTTATGTCCTGTTGGCTGCTTTCAGGTTTTCATAAGAATAACAACCTGTTTTTAGCTTTGTGATGATGTATTTTCCAGCTGATTTAAGAAGGTTTTAAAAGAGTTCATTTAGCATAAAAAGCAGAAAGATTTTCTCATTCTTCAGTTTATCACAAACATAAATGACCACGGTTGGAGATACGTGGTTTCCACTGGACAAGAAGGGAAATTGTAACCTGAAAAGTAACTAAACCTGTGAGACAAAAGTAGTGGAGTACAACGGAAACACCTCGAACTTTTGCAGTACTTGAGTAAAAGTACTCAGTTACATTTCACCTGCCACCTGCAGCCATGTAGGCGAAATGATCTGTCTCACCACATCATGTATCTCCCTGCTGTGTCTTTACCTTGAAGCAGTGGGTCTTCTGCTCTCCGTCCCAGATGGTGCGGGGCAGGGGGAACTTCTTGCGGATCCGGTACTTCTCCACGGGGCCCAGCGGCCGCCCGCGCAGCCTCTCCGCCTCTCGGTAGTGCGCGTCCAGCCACAGGTCCTGGAGCTTGGCGTGGGACTCTCGCGTGAACCGGTGACTCTGGAGGATCTGGTAGAGAGCGTCAAAGTTCCCCCCGTGGAAGGCGACCAGGGCCCGGGCTCGCATCACGGACTCGTGTCGGTTGAGCGCCTCCCCGGCAGAGCCCGGCACGGCGGCGGGGAGAGACCACAGGAACCTGCCCAGGCGCTCGATGTCCCCGGTCTCCTCCAGGTTCTCGCACACCCGGGCCACCTGGTCCGGGGTGAACATGGGCAAGTGGAACATCTTGTTGTCTCGTTACTTCTCGCAAAAATGTTTGGAGACGCTCACAAGGCTGCAAGGAACGACGTATCCAACCGTGCGTAAAAGTCCGTGCGTAAAGCTCCGCGCGCTCTCTGCACGCTTTTTGCTCGATGATGAGGAGTTTATTGACACTTGCAGCATCTATCTGCTGCTCTTATGCAACTTGAGTGACTCTTTCCTGGTATTTGTGCAAATGTTTCCAGAGAAGCCTCCAGAGAATGCGCAAAGGCAGAGGCGGTGGTGACTCCGGGTTTCCAGAGTCTAATAAAGAAAGAGGACAAGGAGTCAAACTGTATTTATAGCTGGATACAATTAGCATCTCTGTGGTTGTTTTGAGAAGGATTATGCGTCCCGGCCATTAGCCTCTTAGTGGGGGGTAGTGTGTACAGAGGTGACTGGCTGATCAGCTTGTTTGGCTTAGCCTGAGGATGCATTGACTGCCAGGATGAGTGCAAACAAGTGAGGAGAAGTTATTTAATAGGTGGGATCTGCTGGAGATGGAGCTCAGCCTCTGGAGATGTTTGGAGAGGTTGTGCACCACAGATAACTGATCCAAATCCATGCAAAGTGCCAAGAAGTTAGAGTCCAGTTTGCATTCATATATGTGTGAATTTTTAGCAGGGGTCACTTTGTCACACACTTGGATGGAGCTGTTCAGTCACTGAGCCCATGGTCATGAAAATCAGTATCACATGTGCCTGGACATTTGGCCCAGAGGACATGTCGGGACGCAAAGCTGCACCGATCCCCGACCAGCTAATACCCATGTAATTAAAACAGACATGGCTGCACCTACAGGCCACCCTCCACGACCTCTTACCAGGCCAAGATGAGGCCAATGAAAATCTAGACACAGAGCAACTCCAGGACAAGGAATTAATGCTCTGCTTGCTTCAATCCTTCTGATCTCAGTAGCTCATTAATCAGTCTTAGGATAATTTTCTTATTAATCAGGTTAAGGATCCTGAAAGCATCTGTCAGCTGCAGTGCAAACATGCTACACTTCATGTTGCACATCATGGCCTATAAAGGGAAAAAAAATGTTTGTCACTTTTGCATCAGTGAACCAAAGTGTGTATTACGAAATTATAGATATTATATTGACAATTAAAGCTCACGTTAACCCGCTCTGATGGGAGACACAGAATAATCCCTGGATTGAATATGAGGCTTTGCATAAAGGTTGCAGTCAGGTGAAGGATCATCTGGTTTAAAATAAGGTGAAGGGGTTAAAATCTGTCTAGAAATCTGTCTCGAATACAGATATGAGCCAGACACGGAGCTCTGA
Source organism: Centropyge bicolor (assembly GCA_037975185.1). Lineage (NCBI taxonomy): Eukaryota > Metazoa > Chordata > Actinopteri > Pomacanthidae > Centropyge > Centropyge bicolor. Next base: position 312,992 of record JBBMOC010000087.1, read on the forward strand.
TACATATAAACATCAGATGTCCCAAACATCCCTCCAACAAAAACAAGAATAAATACAAAATTATGTTTCATAATTAGTTGGCATCATTTTAATTTATATACTTTCAGTGCATAAAATCCTTGAAAGAGCAGAAAATTCAACTTAAAGGAAAATGAACTTTTGAACCTTGACAACATTAATCTGATGCATTTTGCTCCTTTCATATGAAAAATTTATTAAAATGTAAAGTTTATGACAAGTTAGGAAGCATCTGAAGACCTTTAATTATGGATTTGCTCTGTTAGCCATAAAAATGTTTTCATTTTTAAAAAAATATATACTGAAGATTTTACACATAAGTTTCCTGAATTGACATATAGTATGTGCACATTGTTGTCAAATTATTCATTAACTTTTTAAGCAATTCATATGTTGTTTTTTCCAGTTTCATGAGGGAAGTTTTGTAAAAAAAAAAAAACAAAAAAAAACAAACAAAAAACTAAACTAAACAAAAAAAAACAAATAAAAAAAAATCACCAATTATGACAACTGTTCAATATTGCAGTTTTAGAAAGGTTTAAATTATAATTCATTATTTTGGCTTGAAAATATGTTTTTATAGTCTCACTTTTACATAAACTTGTTTTGGGACATAGGATCATTTTAACTACTTTTTAAAAAAAAATTTGCTCATCGTTTTCTGTAATAAATCTTTAAATCTGTCAATTATAACGATAAAACACTTGAAACTGACCAACCAGCAGAAGAAAAGCTAAACATATTCGATTTACTATTATATGAGAGAAAAGCAGAAAATTCCCACATTTGAACATCTGAAATGATCAAGAAGTTATTTCACAAAGTACTTTCGTGAAATAATCAAACATTAATCATTTAACAGAATATTCTGTCAGTCAACCTGACTAATCCTTCCAGCAGCAGTCAGGAAACAAATCTGCTCCTGAGATGCTGGTCAGTGGAGTTCAGGGTATAGAAAGCGTATAGAATTACTGTATAAGCAGTGGGCAATCATTTGATACGTGTTAGATCCTAAATCTAGATTAAAATACCAGGTGGGATTGTCAGGCTAATGGAAAGGGAGGGGGGCAGGTGTGAGTGTGTGTGTGTGCACAGAAGGAGAGAAATGAGCTCAGTGAAGATCATGCTCACGGTTAATCTAACCCTTCCAAGTTTCAGACACTTCGCGCCACCGACACACACACACACACACACACACACACACACACCCTCACCTTCATTACAAGAAATCCCCCGACCCAATCTGTTTAACACTTTGAGAGCAGACTGAACCAAAATCTGCTTAAGCGCCCCCAAGCCGTTAGAACAGGATGAATGATAAGATGGTGATGGGATGAACAGATGATGTGTGTGTTTGTAGAAGGGCGAGGGGGGGTCGGATTGATTATACTGTACGTCTTTGTAAAATAGAAAACCTCATCATGATATTGTCTCTGATTTATTAAGGCATTCCAGCCCTTAAGACAGTTATTATTAGTGATTTAATGTGTGACCTCAGGGCCATTTGAATTATGCAGATGACAAGAAGAACAGAATTATTTAAATCCCTCAAGAATGTTAAATAGCCGCTACGAAAAGGTTTTGTCTGGTGTCATGATGCATTAAAGTATCAGCTCATTTTATTTCTGTCTGTCACAATGGCCACTCTGTCAAATTCATGAATTATTGTCATGACTTGGGCCCGACCAATCAAAGCTTGCGGTCTTTCACAGCTTGTGTGATGTCATCGGAAAGGAGGCGCTACGGGCTGACTTCCTGGAACAAGAACAATGGCGTCCAAAGCTATTGTGTTTGATACTGGCTTGTGTTTGCAAAAAGCCTATAAGAAACAAAACCTGATGGTGACCATTCACTTGATTCGGCGTCCCACCTCACAGCACCAACAACGTTCCTCTTTCATTCCTTATGTTTACAGCTCTGCATGGAAGGATGTTCTTTGCTCCTATTGGTCAGTTTCATGGAGGACATTTTGGAATTTGTCAATGAAGGCAAAAATTCTGGCATGCTCGTCTGTCTGTCCAGATATTGTGAGTTGACATAAGTCAGTTGTCGTCCACTATGAGTCATTACACATTCAATTTTTACATCCAGTGCCAATATTCAATTCCCCATAATGCACATGTGTCAGGTCAGACCATTATTGGACTCATCCTGGAGTCTGAAGCCAACACTCATGGAAACGCTCAGGATTGTCAAGTCTGACTCTGATCACTTTAAAAATGGTTGGATACATTCTTCTGTAGCTCAAGTTGTGACTTTTATAGAATCAAGCTTCCAGGTTATAAAGAGCGATGACTGTGGTGTTTAACCTGTCAGAGAGACATTTTGTCTTCATGTTGCTTGGTCGCTGAGTTGTGTTTAAATCTAAGAACAAACTGAGGAATATGTTAAACTTGTAAGCACAAATTAACGTCTACACACACACACACACACACACACACACACAGCGCCTCATTGGCTGCACCCAGAGACGGTGGAACCCCACTTGGCATAATTAATTAGTGGCTTAAGCAGAAGCCTCCTGCTTAAAAAATGACCTGTTGATTTTGCCAACAGGCAAAGCGGGGGGCATGCATCTGTGTGTGTAGGTGTGTGTGTGTGTGTGTGTGTGGAATGGGGGGTATTACCACGCTGTATAAATCCACACCAAGCACAATTAACAAGCAATTGGGAGGAGAAGTAATTAGTATTATCTGCTTATCACCGTCAACCCCTATTCTAAGGAAAATGGGTTAAAAAACACACAATGATGCTCACACACACACACACACACACACACACACACACACACACACACACACACACACACACACACACACACACACACACACACTAATTCCCTCCAGGCAAATGTGTAAGGGCTAATTACAAGCTCATTTGCAACTCAATGGCAGTATCCTCTCAGACAGGTCTATCCCCCCCGCATCCCCCCCTCCCTCCTCGTCCCCGACACACTGTGTGTTAGCTTTAGCTTTAAGCCAGCGCCGGAGCCACTCACCAAACACACGACAAAAAACTGCCTCCTCAGTCCGTCACCGTGTGGTGAGAGAGAGCCAGATCCCCTGATTCAATACACACAGGTGATATAAAGTAAATGTGGAGTGAATTTTCAGCAAACACAGACAGAGGAGTTCATTAAAGCTTTAAAACCAAATAGAGGTTTAAATTAGATCTCCGGCTAAATGTGATGGATGTTTTTAATATATATAAGGTATGAATTCAAATTAAGGGAGCAGACACACATCATACCAGTGTGACTTTCTCAAGCAATATTGGTTGCAGTATATTCAAAATTTGTGATGCCTCATAAACTTTTTTTGATCTTATGAGAGTCCAATGAAAGTCAATGCAAAGCTTGTGAGCTTTCATACCGTCCCTGTTCAGTGAAAACCATGTGTCTCCAAATTTCTCAGCTTCTTAAATAGATTTTAAAAACCCTCTTGGAATAGCTGGAAAACTCACAGGACAGTGATGCTACAAACACATGATGATCTTATAGAATGTGATGCATTAAACTTGACAGCAGTTTATAAAGTCATTCAAATGAGCTCAGCCTTGAATATCTAGGGCAGGAAAATGCAACAGACACATTAATTCAGCAGGACGATGAATCCAGAAACATGAAATATGAGAGAAAAACACTGACAGAGAAAATTTTTACTGCAACATGAAAACTTTTTTTTGTTTCCTTACACTCAATAAAAGTTACCTTTTCTTATCTTATCTTACTTTAAGGTATGTAAGAAATACAGGAATACATTGTTAATATACAAGTCACTCGAAGGCCATTGACCTGAAATGAGTCAGGTTTCTAAACATTTCAAGATGTATATGAGGAGATTACTGTGGCCCTTTTTCATATGTCTAACCCGAGTTTCCATCCAGGAAATCTTTTAAAAAGTCTCATAGAGTAATAACATGTCAGCTAATAATGACAAGCACATGCAGAAGATCATCTTTCTTCTTTAAGACTTTTAAAGACAGAGATCCTTAAAAGTCTCTTGTGGCCTGATTCCCTCTGTGTGAATTAATAAGTGAGTCCGAGCAACAAGCTGCTTTACACTTTCAGGTGTGAAGTTAAAAGCTGTCTGGAGATTATTAGTGTAATGAGATGTTCCTTGGAGATATCGTTACCTGGAGGATTGTTCTTCCCTGTGGCACAATGAACCGCCCCCAGACGGTATCATGCTCGCTGTTTGAGGGATCAGCTTACCTCCAGCTCACGGTTAGCCTGCAAACTCTAATTTAAGCCTTTAGAAAAATAGCCTGGCAAACCAGCGCTGGATTATTTGTTTTCTTGTTCGCTGATTGTGGCCATAGAGCTTTTAATAGTGAGAGCTGACTGATAGGTGATGTAACGGGCTGAGGAGCATTTTGAGACGCCATGTTTAAAGCCTGGAAACCGTTCGACAGAATCAGATGTAGAGGGAAATGACTTGTGATGATTCGTCATATTTGTGATTTTGTCGAGTCAAATGTCGAGCCGAGGGACTGCTGCACGTATAAAAATGAATAAAGGTTAGATGATTTAAATGTGGGATTCAGTAGCCAACAGCTCACTTAATTTGTCCAGCATGTGTCAACACTGCAGATCATATCTCGTGTCGTCTTTCATATCTGATTTGTCACTCAACATCTGCACAATCAGAGGAGCTTGCACGCACAGTAGATACTTTAGCAAACTGTGTATGAGTTCACAATAATATAAAAAACAAAAAGCACCAAAACGCATGAAGTTTTTTTGTGCACTGCTCAGGTCACAACTTTATTTGTAATTTCATAAGATAAGATAAGATAAGATAAGATAAGATAACTTTTGTTGATCCCCCTTAGGGGAAATTTACTTGTCACAGCAGCAGTAACAAACAGGAAACACTAATTCAAAAATTGAATACCTGAAAGTGGCTAGTTAAAAAATAAGGCAGTAAAAATAAAAAAAAAACAAGAAACAATAAGTGGCATAGAAACAATAAAATGACAAGTGAGGTAAAGTATTTACCTTATGTTACATGTTTTCTTTGTCTTTGGCATCCAGAAGTAATAGACATTCTATATTCATATGAGAATAAAGATGCTATAAATGCTATTGCACAGAAATTTCTATGTTATTGCACTGAAAAGATATTAGATTATTTACAGTGTGCAGCAGAGAAAATGCAGTCATCACTTAAATGCAGTTGTTAACTATAATGAGGTGTTAAAGAGTCTTATTGCAGTGGGTATGAAAGACCTGTCAGACAGCAGCAAATGTTTTACTCGAATATTAATAAGAGAATGGAACCGTCCTCTTCTTCTGCTTCCCTCCATCATCATATGTAACAGGTGTTACTGGAGTTGTTTAGGAATCCTGAGGGATTTAAGGTGGGACTTATTCTTACCTAATACTATAATGCTCATTAATTCCTGCTTTGGTGACTTACGTCCCCCTGATCCTCTCTGGTCAGCCCGGCCCATCCTCGCCCTCTGTGCTGCTGACGCTGACCGGGCCTCGCTCAGCTGTCAGGTGGGAAAAGGCATTAGAAGGATCGTTGGTCTTTTAGAGGGAAATCGTCGGGGAGGGCGGGAACATGGAGATACATGTCTGCATGGGCGTGCCACTGATGGGCAATGTTGTCATGACCCGCCAAGCAGAGCAGCATCTGTCTAGTTTAATGATTGTGTGCAGGGATTTGGGGCATATTGTGTCCAGAACTGTAGTTTCCTTAGTTGGGTGGGGGAAGAGGAAGAAGGCTGTTTACTACTTGCACGAAATCCCTCAACTGCAGGTTCAAACCTCATGATCAGAAGCCCCGTTGAAGCATGACAGTTTGTTCTGGTTCTGTGGCTGAACTTGCTCTGATCTTCATTCAAACCAAGTCGACATAGTTAGTTTGGAACATACCTTGTGTGAGTAACTGTATGTGGAACTTAGACAAATACAGGACCATCATCCACAAAAGGTAAAATAATTGGACTTGTCTTTGTAGAAGTGGAACGATGCACAACATTCATGGTTCGATACACATGATGGTTTTGGGGTCATGATTGTTTTCAGTCCAGCTGGGAAGCAAAAGATTTCTTTTATTTTGAAAAACAAATAAACAGTGTCCTGCTGTTAAAATTAAGGGAGTCAAACATTTGCATGTCGTGTCAGTGTTTGAATCATTGTCCAAACTGTGCACACATGAAGGAACATTACAGAGGGATCGAAGCCGGTTGGTGACCTTTCCGTCAGGCTCGTGTTTTAGAGGCCCCTGTTTGTAGTGACATCTGTCAACATGTGTCACCACTGAACTGCACTAACTAATGAGAATCATCTTTCACATGGACCAAAACATGAACACATCGGGTCAGGCAGGCGAACATCAGATCCATTCAACCGTTTGAAACATTTCATACAACTTTAATTTACTTTCAGTCCGTCATCACATTTAACATGAAAATAATTGAACCTGCATGTAAAAAGTTATGATTTGAACTCAGTATTGATGAATGTTTGACAGTTGTTGAGATGTTGTTGACATTTCTAATAATACTGCAGTTTCCCAAAAGTAGATAGATTGAACAAAGCAACTTTATGTAGAATTGAGTTTGATGTTAATGAAGCATTTGTGCAGATCGGAACTAGAGACAAATTTTCATATTATGTTTTTATAATTACTTTAAATGTTTTCAAGAAACTTTTTGCATTTTAACAGAAAGTGATACAAGATTCAAACTAACTTCAAACCATTGAACTTTCTTGTAATTGCTCCTTGATTTCCCAAATTGTGATCAACAATACATTCAAAAATCAAGTACTGGTGTGCATACTGATTATTTTAAGTATTGCTTTAACACACATAGTCAATATGTTAGCACCAACTGTGTTTGGAGTTTTACCTGCACCTGCAAAGATGTCATACAAACTCTCTAATGTCATGACAGCAATTCATAAGAAATAGCGAAAACAAATGAAGTCACCTTCACTTCTGTCTTCTATTGATTTCTTCATGTTGTCCTGTCAAGTCAAGCTCAACCAAATTTTAATCTGTCATATAAATCCGACATAATCTCTTGTAATACTGCTGCTATATTAAGTATATTAAGTAAGTGGTGATACTGGTTTGTTCACATCAAACCAGTGGCTTCTTTACAGTAAGTTTGGTTCATTTGAATCTTGCTGCTTTTTGTAGATTTTTTTTTCTAATCACCAGGAAACTCCATGTTGGAGATGAGCTCTGTGGCAGCAGTAGCATGAACTGATGATATCTCTGAAATCCTCCAGGTAATCTTCGTGACATTGTTGGCACACAGCCAAGTTGTGTTGTGCAAACACTGGAGTAATTGTCTCATGGTTTCCATCATCTGCTTCTGAATGACTACGATGATTGAGCCTTGCATTAGTGCATCGATCGAAGCAGAATTAACCCGGCCTGCTGAAATGTGTGTGTGAGTGGTCGAGAACATATGTTCATTGGGCGATGTGTGTGTTTCCTCACACAGCTCAGCATGACGCAGTCGAAATGTAGGCATGATGGCTTTTCAAGATTACTCACCTGTGTGTGTGTGTATTTTTGTCTATATGTCCTTTGTGTGTTTTCCCGCTGGGTTCATGTGACAGCAGGGGTGGGAGGCTAAGAGGCGTTAGCTTGGTGAGAAGGATTACCTATATCTGTTAGGCCTCCTTTTCTTTCCCCGGGGCCATGTCATGTCTCATTACTTCTGTCCTTCAGCCCGGATAGTCTGGCTTTAGCGGGATACATTTAAAATGCGGGCAGCCTGGGCGTCCAGGAACACCAGGTTTAGAGGCACAGTGATATGCGTGCCTTTTCCTTGAGAGGCTTTTTTCAGTAAGCAGACAGGTAAACTTCTCCCAAAGCTGGCATTGATGGCCGTTAAGCCTTCACTTGTTTAAGTGAAACGGATGGATGCATCTCGGAGAGAGAGACGTGCTCAGCGTGTGGTTGCAAGCTGTTTATGTGTGATTGTCTCGTCCAGATAGACCCCGACTGACAGACCCATGCGTAATTAACATGTAACATCACATGTATGTATGGTTGAGCTCAAGTCTGGGCCTGGAGGGCAGCTGCTCTGGAGCTACTGTCCTCCTGCCACCAGGAGTGTCCATCATCATCTTCTGTCCACAAAACAAGATATTTCAGGATGTCAAACCAGGCTCTTGGACATTGTGAAAAGCATTTTTTAAAAACTTTTTTGTGACTTTTACTTAAGCAAAAATTATCCAGAAAATGTTTTGCAGATTCATGAAAATAACCCTTCTTGCAGCTCTTAACAGGGACTTCAACCCACAAAGTTTAAAAAAATATATAAAAAGAGCAAAGAAGAATTTGATCAGTTAATCATCAAGCAAACATTCACTCAGACTCAGTTTGATTCAGTCTCATTGGACATTTTGCTGCTGATCTCTGCTTTATATCATTATAAAGTGCATCAATGTAATATGTTGGACAACATAAGCAAGATGTCACATTGGAATCTAGGAAATTGTGATGGGAATTTTTTTTTACTGTTTTCTGAAATTCAATAGAGCAAAAAATGTATCAGTTCATCAAAAGATAATCAATGCATTAACTGATCATGAAAATAATTGTTACATACAGCTCTATTATTTTTATAACCTCACCAACCTGCCTCCTAACACCAGACCTCAGTCAAGTAGTATTTATTATGAAATTTAACATTTATTTCAAGCTGCATGGACAGATGTGCTGTCTCATCAGGAAAGTTTAGGGAGCATTGATTTTAACTGTCTACAGTATTTTTGTCTAGTGTGACAAATACACCATTATGTGATTGTAGTGTTTTGACACAATATATTCCAAATTCCCTTTGAGACACTTGAGTTAACAAATCATTTATTCACTAATTGTAAAGAACTCTTCAACCAGTTCTCTAAAGCATTTGGCCTAATCACTTGCAAATCCTTCCAGTCAAGTGGCTCATTAGAAGAAATCACTGATGTTGAGTGGCACAAACATCCTCTATAGACCTTTTCTCTTCAAACTGCTGTTCAACGTGCTACAGGGGACAAACAACCAATTCATTTGTAGCCAAATGAATTGCGAATTCCTTTCATCACTATGGGTCAGTGACTCCTTCATTTCTCACCCATTCACTGACCCAGAAGGGCCTGTATGGCTACAGCGCCTGTATTTTGACCCTTTGCTCTTGTTGACCCCTCCACCCCTCGAGGAACACACACACACACACACACACACACACACCCCACCTCCTCCCCACCGCTTGCCCATCTCGCCCTCCAGCTGGTTCCCTCCACCGTCCAGAAGCCGCGGAGGAGCTCTCCTGGCCTGAGCAGGGCGGCTAATCTAGATGGCAGGAGGCCTCCCTCCTGCTAGCGTACACAAGAGAGGGCAGCCCTAATTGCTTATGTCGTAAAGCTCCCTGACCCAGATAAGCCTCCACTCCCCAAAGCTGTCGATATAAACCCCACTTTACCTCACCAAACCTGCCTCTGCTGATCCACACAAGCCGCCCCCCTCCTCACATTTCTGCACCTTCTGCCACGTTATTAACACCCAGGTCAGGGGTGTGACCACTGAACACCGCGGCCAGACCAAACATGATGCCTTTGCACAGAAGTGATTTAATGCTGGGTGAACGTCAGCAGATTATTTAATGCTGTATGATGCAAAAAAAATGAAGTGGTATATTTACGTGTTTAAAACTTGCAGGAACAATGTGGCTCAAAGGAGATTGGAAAAAAATTGGATAACAATATGAGACATAATTTTTTTAGATCCACTAATAATCTTCCTTACAAATAACATATACTGTTAAGGACTTATAAGTTGAGAGTAAAGGCACATCTTTGAAGAGGAAGGTAAATTGAGCAGAAAGCAAAAGTGCCAGATATTTGATGAGGTGGATGATAATTGGTTGCGTCCAAACGAAAGCCGACCTGAAGCCAAAGCATGGAGTTGCGTGCTACCGGCTCCCGCGTGCCTGCTTCACCGCTGAGCCCGGTAATGAAGGCTTAGCCACAAAATGCCACGGTGCCTCGGACAGTCAAGTGCCGAATGTCACACGTGCTCCACTTTGCCGACAGATGGTCCACTCACCGATCAACACTCGGGCAACTTTAAAGCTACGCAAACAAGATACTGTTTTGAATTTTCGACTTTCTAACACTGGCCTCGGTCACACAGAGACATTTAATAGGATAAAACAAAATAACCTCAGGACTATGAGTTGCTTCCTAAAGTATCTGTTTGGTTGCAAAAGTCATTTAGTCAATATCAAACTGGAGCTTTACTGAGAACTCCTCAAAGTCCACTTTAATACAGATCTTAATTACTAAATAGGAGCTTTTAATTGGATGCTGGCCCGACTCACCCTGTAATCACCCCTCACATGCTATTGGTGCAGAGATGCCTTTAAAGCCCCATCTTAAGCCACGTTACACCACAGGTTCATGTCAACTGTGTCAAGTGTTAAGTGAACGATACTCTTACTGATACGCAGTAGTTTTTCTCTTTTCGTGCAATTTAAGCTCAAATAAATGAAATCATGTGGGTCCTGTTTATTAAGAGTATGTTTCTTAGACATTAAGTTGTGCAACTCTTTGCTTTTCCTGCCCTCAGCTTCTTCACCTCCTGTTTAAGTGATACCTGGGGAAACGCTGTTGACAGTACTTGTCATTACAAATCCCTCTGGTGAAGTTAATTGATTGGATTTGTGCATTTCCAAGTGCTCATTGAGCTTTGGGCCAACTGAGGATGTCGCAGTTGTAAAAGCGCAATGAGTGACAGTTATCGGTCGAATAAAAGTCATCCAGTAGGTTTAATAGAAATTCCAACAATACAAATCAAGCAATATATTTTGTGAAAAGAAAAAATAAATACAAAAAAAAAATTAAATAAGGAAAAGACATGAGAAATAAAGCACCACACTATGTCATCACACAAGGTAATTTGTCCAAAAATACTGAATAAAAGTGATTTGATAGTGGCTCTAAAACAAACAGTTTTCGTGCTACAGTTCACCTGCTCGGGGTCATAAAAAAACAGTTCAAGCAATTCCAGTTAACGGAAAAACATTTCCACAATAAATATATCATAAACAGTAAAAGTGAGGAAGGAAAAAAATATTTCCAGAAATCAACAATTACGTAACAACTTAACACTTAAAACATATTTCGTATACTTTCACTAAACAGACATAAGAAGAGTGGTAGTCGAGGTTGGATACTGTTCCTGTAGGTTACAGAATAATGTGTGATATTAATCATTATCTAGTGGTGTTGAGATAAAACAGCAGCTCTGCTTTTTGTTCGTGGTTAAGTTTTGATTGTGCAGTATTTTTATCCACTAACCATGCTACATTTCTACCTGTAGCCCACTGGCCCCGTCATATTCTCTACCTTATATAATCAAACTGACAACGGTTGCCAGATCCTCAGTGTTATGATACAGCAGTTTTCTACAGTCTTGATGAAATGATAGTGTCGTATATTTTCCCGTGTAAAGTTTCTCAGTGCTCTGTCACGCTGACGGCTTGTGAGTAATCTCTTCAGACAGTTTGCGGCGGCAGGAGCGAGCTCTCCCAGGGTTATGAAAACTTCTGAAATGTGCTGACAGTTGTGGTGCGGAGTAGATTCACATCTCCTCCAGCGCCAAACAACACTGGTGTTGTGTAACGCCTGTGCTCTGCTGTGGTGTTTCCAACACTCACTTCAGGCTAAAACACATGCACATCAGTTTCTGTTGCCACCTGGTGGTCGGAGCACCTCAGTGATCCAGACTCAGGGTTGATTTCCCCATTATAGTGAAAGGTAAGATTTACCCTGATAATCAGACTGAACTGCAATTTGCTTCACTCCATATCGAATAACTGAAAAAACTTTTAAGGACCCTGCCAGTTCGATGAGCTACTTTATTCTGCTACAGCATGATGATTGTGCCTCCTATCTAGTTTTCATACAGCCAGTCGCATTGTTTCATTTTAAACTGCATTAGCTGTAACATCATGATTCTATCTTTGGGACAGAAAGACCCTTTTTTTTCTTCCCCTTAATCATTAGGAAACAACTATAAATTTGGCATTATTTTGACAGCAAAAGGGATGAATGTGATTCTAGTGGACTTTGAGGAACAAAGCAATCTGTGATCAGCTGTCATGAGATGAAACTTCATGTCACATGCAGTGAAAGTTTGCCTCTGAGAGGATGTGTAGTGTAGTTCAGTCATATTTTTGTGTCTATTTTTGTATCTGGGTGAGCTCAGAAATGTTTTAAAATAGAAACTGTACCTCATACGATTTAACATTAACGTCAATCAAATGCCATCTATGTTTTAAATTTTGCATTTGACTTGAAACAAAACTGAAATCCGACGAGCCAGTTTTCCAGTCTTGAATGATCATTTCTTCCTTTCAGTTCCAACTAGCAGGACGCTCTCAGAAATCCCCCGAGAACATTTCCCTGCTGTTCATTTTCAGAGGGACTTGAAATAAACCCAAGACATAGAATAGATTAAGCTCCTTCTGTGCCACCATCACAAGAAATCATTGAAAAACTGGGACGTTTTGAGCAGGGAGAGCCTGACTGGAAGCTAAATCTGGTTAAAATAAGAGAAATGTACTTCCATCATTTCAACAAAGGACTGATTTCATAAGCGACTGACAGAAGCAGGATATGTAGTCCTCAGCTTGTTTCAGCACCGTCGGTTGGAGGATGGGTACTTGGTTTTCAAACCCTCTTTGAAGCTGCGAAACAGAACCCGGTTGCGTTTGTTCTCCTCGTCCTTCTTGGCGTGGAACTCCCCCTGGATCTTGAAACCCCGGTGGACCACGAAGGCTGAGCTCAGCACCGAGAACCTGTATCCAGCCACGTGGAGCTCGCAGGTCTGGAGAGACAGGATGAGAGGGGAGAAGGTAAAAAGGTGAGACAGTAAATGAGAATAATAGACAAGACGGGTTGAAACTGAAGCAGAAGTCAAGACTGAACTTTGACACATAAATGATCTAATTGTACAAACCTGGCTGATACGATTGAAGCCGTACTGTTTGAAGTTCTCATCATAGAGGGGCACAGTGTGGGGCCCGATGTAGAAAGGCTCCCAGGGGTCCACCCAGGTGAGCGTGTAGGCAACTTCCAGGGTGCCCGTCTCCCTTACGTGGCTGTTAACCCACTGAGAGTAGTTGGTGGGGGCTTGACAGCGAGGACACAGCTCTTCATAAAAGGGCCGGACCTCACCCACCTGGTAGAGCTGAACCAACTCTGCCTTGGTGGAGGGCAGCTTCCTGGCATGGCGGATCTCGAAGGCAGGCAGGACAAACACCTCATCGTTGGCCGGCTCACGCCTCATGATCATGGCCAGGAACTGCTGGTGCAGGTCAGCGCTCGGCATCATGTCGATGTCAATGACCAGGATGTAGGAGGACTCCATGCCGCCTCGGGCGACATTGCGAAGAAGGTTGTTGGGGTAGGAGATGTTTCCACTGATGGCGTAGTTCTTATATTTATCCCTGTGGGTCTCCAGTCTGGAGAACACAGAGGCGCAGTCCTCAAGCCCCATAAAATGCTCGCGGTCCTGGTCAGGGAAGCTGGCCATCTCCCCTGAGAGGCAGACCAGGTGGAAGTCCACCAGGGCCTGGATCTGAGGGCAGAAGAAGCTGAGTGCGTAAACCAGAGCTGTGGCAAACTTGACATCCTGCCCATGTGCGAATATGGCCACAGAGAGAGGGTTCTGCCACCTTTCCAGCAGAGAATCCAGGTGATGCAGGTTGTTGATGGTGGTGTGTGTGGCCAGAGCCAGGACATTGGAGCTGGGGTCAGATCCTGGTTTCTGGTTTGTGGTGAAGTCACTTTTGATCAGGTTCTTGTACACCCTGTACTGCCCACTGTTGTCAAAGATCCCACCTGTGGACAGGGAGTACCTCAGGCGCTCCTTCCGGGTGTTCTTCTCGTGGTGCCCATTCTTCTTCCCCGAGGAGCCTCCAAACAGCTCAGAGTATCTGTACCGCTGCTGCTTCCCGTGAAACTTGGACAGGAAAGACAAGTATATGAGCTGCAGGAGGGCCACGATGAGCAGAGCACTCAGCACCACTTTGAAGGCGGAACATTTCTTGGAGAGATGCATTACAGAGAAAATGCAAACTGGCCAATTAGTGCGCACAAAACGGGTCCAAACACCGGAGCTGCTGTTTCCGTGCTAAGCTAAGCTACATTGCTAACACAACGCTAACGCTACTCGCCTGCAAATGCAACGAGCACCTGACGTCATATTCTGCTCCTTCGCTGGGCCGGATTTTCATATAGTCTTCGACAGCACTGATACAAAGGCGAAACAGATCCACTTTCTGTGATCTCGATCAAAACACAGCACATTTGTTTTCATCCTGCTGCCGATGCGACAGCGGCGCATGTACATACGTAATAACCGTAATGTCTGGAGTAAAGGCGCCACTGAAGTAGCTAACAGAGCACTGCTAGCTGGATAAAGGCGCTAATAAAGAAAGAATAAAAGGTTGTTGCAACCATAATGTTAGTTTACACGATACCGAGTGTGTTGAAAATAAACAACGTAATCAGAAATAGTATACTGTGTGTCTTCTATAATAATATATTGGCGTATGGGAGGAAGTCCATAAGACGAGGTGGCCGAGTGGTTAAGGCGATGGACTGCTAATCCATTGTGCTCTGCACGCGTGGGTTCGAATCCCATCCTCGTCGACAGTCGCTTTTCTTTTTCAAAGTATTGATTATCTAGTCTCGCTTGATGTTTATTTTCCAATATAAATACCATATTCACGTGTGAGTGGATCATCAAACTCTTCTCTAGTTAGTTAGTCTTAAAAAAAATCCCTAAATCCTCCAGAATACAGTGAATTTGAATTATGTCTAACATATATACTGTAAGTTGCAGCTGTGTGAAGACAAAGCAAAGGGTCTGGTTTGAATGGAAATATCAGTCAGTGCTGACAGACAAATCTAGGAAGAAGAAAGCTGTAAATTATTATTTTGCAATTTAAATATGACCAAACACATGCATGCATGAAATGAATTGTGTTTTAACTTTTTGAAAATGTTAGAGAGGTGATGCTAGATTGTAAGTAGGGATTAAGACACCAGACAAAAAAGCACAATTGTGACATTCTTTAATTCATGACCATCAACAAAAACATTTTTTGTCCTTACAACTACACAAACAGTGTGGACAGCACTCATCAGGTCCTAGGTGGCATTTCAGTTGACTGTGCTAAAAAAAAAACAAAAAAACAAAACCTAGCTCCAAGCTCAAGCATGTGCTACAGATCAGAAAGAATAGGACATGTGTTATTGTGTTTGCAATGACAGGGCTTTATTATTAAGGTGTGATGGTGGCACTGACTGGTCACTGACTGGTCACATGACAGCCTGCGCTTTATGATTACAACCCAGCAGACATTCAGTGTATAAGCTGACGTGTGAACACAATTTAAATGAGTCCAGAATCCAATGTTTCACAAAGGGAAGTCGAACAAAGCGGGGAGATTCGTTTTGATCTATAGTGACATGTTTACAGTATAATCTCTTGTTCATGCTCATAACACATGTTATCAAAATGCCCTCCAGGACCTGTGCTGCCTTGGCAAGGGTGACTCTTTGCAAAGCTCAACCTACATCAGGGCCCTATGAAATCAGCTTTTATTTTTCCTCATTTTTAAGTTGTTAGTCCAAAATCTTGCAAATGCAAAAGTGTGTTTAGTTAGAAATGCACTGTGATCGAGTTTTTATTTAATAACCACTCATATGTCTTGTGTGTTATTATTTTTCAACTTTGAACTTTAAACACAAAACCTTGCAATATATTTACTCGCTCATGTGTAAATGAGAGTACATCTACGACAAGTACTTGAATTTAACTGTTTAATGTATGCCACAGTTTTTCAGAAATTAAAAAAAAAGTCAGCTTCACTGACAAGGCAAATGCAAGACAAACACCCTTAATCTTTTTTTTTTTTTTTTTTTTTTTTTTACACGCACTAGCATTCATATACGTAAGCAGAGAAATTTCACCAATCTTCAAAACCAAAGTTATCTTGAGAAAAGTTCAATCTTTAAACCTAGATTTTGTGACTCCAGCTGTGTTTTCAGTACTGCAGAAATCATAAGGCCCTACTGTCACGTTCTATTACTACAAACTACGACACTAAAACGCCGGCTCCACTTTTAGACCCGCCTCCTTCGCTGTCCCTGGAAGATGCTGCTGACTGGCCTTGTCCCTCTCCTTCACCCTCTCCCACCAACCGAATGTTGTAGCGTTCCCTGTACTCTGTGAGCTCCCGTCCTTTCGTCTGCATCTGTGTGTTGATGGACTCGATTATTTTGGAAATCTGTGTGGAGAAGAGGGAAGCAAGTGAGACCTTTTAGATTAAATTTTACATTCATGCCTAAAGTTGTGTTCTGACCTTATTTTTAAACAAGGTTAAATGAATATACTGAAGCTATCAGAAGAAAGTGTTGACCTTGTAAGTGTTTACTTTAAATTGAAAAAGACAAAGACAAGCCTCAGTTGTCTTTACATCACAATTATAACAATTAAACAACATGGCACTTTACATTTGTTGTTCTGTTCCCATGTTTTCTAATACAGTTGCATGTGACATGCAAAGATAACTTTCTTTTCTCAATCATCACCTGTTCTTTGTTGGTTTCCAGGGCTGGTAGAACTTCTTTAACCGTCCTCTCCACCAACACTCCTCCTACTAGACGAAAGCATTTCCTGGAAGGATCCACATCTTTCAAGGTGTCGATTACTAAGCTGGATAGGGGGGGAAAAAGATGTTAAAAAACTAAAAGTTTGGTAACTGAAACGTGTTGCATTTGAAACATTTGTGCAGAACATCTGGTGCTACTAACCTGTGCTCATTGATCTCCATCTCCAACTCTGCAGATTTAGAAGCCATACTGCGCTGCTCCTGACGCATCCTCTGAAATGTTGCCACCACCTATAACACAAAAATATACCATCAGCAGGCATACAGACTCATGTCATATATGTCAATCTTGATTTCAATCTGCACTGTAGTGTAATTTTTATAATTAGTCCTTATATATTATTATTATATTAGAGACAATACTTAATATTCATACTCTTTGATTTGATTAATCTAGCAATAAATAAGATTAATTAAAAATCAAAATAATAATTAGTTGCAGAACTACTTTCAGCATATGTTTTTGCTGATTATAGTTACTTACTTTCACAAAAGTAGAATTTTGAATGCAGGATTTTTGTAACAGAGTACTACATGGTAATGGTACTTCTATTACTCAAGGATCTAAATACTTTTAAGACTAGGTGTTTCTTCACGTTAGTAAAAAAGGATTGGGTGGTCTTCAGTGGTAAAAATAGCTTCTCCCACTGTCTTTAACTGGGCAAGACCCCTTCACTACAGCACACCATCCCATTAGAGGCGTGTGCTAATTTCAATGCGCCTACACCCGATTACACTGTTTATTCGGGCACAAACAAGCGAGAAACTCTTTATAAATGCAAATAACATATATTGTTTTCTCCTGGATCACTGTGTTGAAACGCTTTGTTGTGAGAAAGCAGGATGACAGGCGGATGATGGCGATGGGGAAGCTAACTTTAGCCGCGGCTAGCTGGGAGTAAGATTAGCGGCTTTAGCTCCGCCTGAAACGACCGAACAACAACGACAGCGAGTCTGAGGTGAAAGCAGCCTGAGGTGGAGGTGATTGTACCTGTTCGGCTGACGGGCCCGACTGTTTTCCACCGGAGCTGTTGCTGGATTTGCTACCCGTGCTGCTACTGTTGGCTGCCATCTTGGAAGGGTGTTGCTGAGAAGGACCCCCGACGGGATGTGCGGGGTTGGTTCGTGCGAGTGCCTGAGTGAAAATGCAGTGAGGTTTGAAGGGATGGACTGTATGGATGGACTTTTTAATTATATTTATGAAGATAGTCAATATTGTGCAGTTTTTATTTTAGTCAAATGAAAAAGAGGACAGTCATGATCGACAATTTTCTTTGCAGTATTTTATTTATTATGAGAAATAAAGACAATCTCTTCTGTTTAATTTAATTCCGCATTCAGCAAAGCCAAAGACAGACTCTTAGTGTAAATAGTTCAAGGTAAAGGTCTGACCTGTTAATCTTATTTTTTTATTAAATGAATCCGTAATATAATGTTAATTTTCTTCTTTCTTTTTTCCATGCATTTCTTACTTAAAAAAAGCACACCTCACCAACACTCTCCAGCAGGTGGCGCTGGTTTGACTTCATGCTGGATTCTACCTCTGATGAAGAGGAAAGAGAGAAGAAGAAAGGAGCTCGGCTGATCCTTCCTGTACAGTGAACATACTGAATCTAATTTAATGTAATACTAACATGGACTAAACAGCAGAAGGTATCTGGGATGATCACGGTCAGGTGCATTTTGGGAACACCTACCAGGTATCTGGCCTCTTTTCCAGCTTGGAAACAGCAAATCAAGCTGCAAAACAGGTGTGTTCGTTATTCTTATATAAAGGAGTGTGTTGTTTTGATATCTAACAACTTTGTCCTCTAACAAAAAATAATTAAGACAGTTAAATTGATCCAAACTTGAACAACTAAAATGCAAATCAGAGAATGATTTTATTTCAGATATTTAAATGAGATTGATTTAAATATCCTAGTAAGATCACCATGAGTGCAAAGCTGCACAATATTATGCAATAAATATATAACAGATTGACAAGCAAAGTTAATGATCAGCCACAGCTGACCTGACATCTTTGCCCGGTTTGCAGCGTCTGTCCCTGTATCTAACAACAACACTCTCTTGTCCCTGCAGGATGTCGACTCTCCCTCGCCCGGTGGCTGCACTGTGTCAGGTGACAGCCACCCCGGACAAGGAGGCCAACTTCTCCACCTGCAGACAGCTGGTGGAGGAAGCCAAGGAGCGAGGGGCCAGCATGGTATTCCTGCCTGAAGCCTTCGACTACATTGGGTCCAGTCGAGAGGAGACGCTGTCACTGTCTGAGAGCCTGTCAGGAGAGACGATTTCAAAATACACTCAGCTGGCCAGGTAGACAAGGTGTTTTTTATTCCTACACTTAGGCATCACTGATATAGGTACAACTTTTTCTTTAACCTCTCTTTCTTCCAGGAAGTTGGAAGTGTGGCTGTCTCTTGGAGGATTCCACGAACGAGGGCATGACTGGGAGTCAGACAGACGAATCTACAACAGTCACATCATAATTAATGATAAAGGTACTGTCCACTTTACACAGTCCATGTTTTCCACTTGATGATTTCTTTTGGAGGACACAAATATACACTCACTGACATGTTGTCTTTACACCCGCAGGTGACATCGTTTCAGTCTACAGGAAGTCCCATTTGTTTGATGTGGAACTGCCAGAAAAAGGCGTCTCCCTTAAAGAAAGTGCCTTCACCATCCCTGGACCCTCCCTGGTGTCTCCGATCCAAACTCCCATCGGCAAGGTGTCATTTAATGCAATAGTAATCACCACTCGTAGGACAACATATGCACATGAATTCTACTTATTAAGCGTTTTGTTTGAGAAACTACTGTCACAGAAGCCTACAACAGTGGACCATGTTAAAGAAGACTAATTTATGTTGACATGCTCTGCATGTTTTTTACTGTCAGGTTTGGACTAATTTTGGTATAAAGCAACACACATTTTTAATCAGGAAGTTTTGGATTTTAGAATTTTTAGAGAGACAATTTTTTTTTAACAAATGTTTTGGATCCACTTTGCTGTAGTTTAACAATGATATCTGTTTGTGTTCTGTGCCTTTATTTTGACATTTTTATTTTGTTGCCACAGGTTGGTTTGGGCATCTGTTACGATCTGAGATTCCCTGAATTGTCGCTGGCTTTGCAAAGACACGGGGCCGAGATCCTGACATACCCATCAGCCTTCACTGTAGCAACAGGAGCTGCTCACTGGGAGGTGGGATTCACACACAGCCACAGACTATTTAGACTCAGGCTAATGTAGAAATTCAAGCAAACACAAACATTGTGTATTTATTCCCAGGTGTTGCTCCGTGCACGTGCAATCGAGACCCAGTGTTTCGTCCTGGCGGCGGCACAGGTTGGTCGGCACCACGAGAAGCGTTCGTCATACGGCCACGCCCTGGCGGTGGACCCCTGGGGTGAGGTGCTGGGAGACTGTGGAGGGGAGAAGCCAGGCATGGTGCTGGTGGAGATCAACCTGGAGAGAGTGAGCAGCACCAGGAGGAACATGCCGGTCCAACAGCACCGCAGAGACACTGGTTTCTATAACAGTCTGGAGAAAAGTTGACCACGAGAGTGTCACTTAGAGGACAGTCTGAATGCTGGCTCCAAACTAAACAGGATGTTGTCTTTCATTAATATCTTACAGGAGACAAGCTAGTAAGTTAATGAATTTATGTGGGTCGATTCAGGGCAAGTTCATAATTCAAAACTTGTTGTTTCAGGTTGTTTAGATTTCCGTCACGCTTCATCCTGAGCACTTCAAGTGATTTAATTAATAAGAGAGCAAAAAAAGAAATACATTTACTGTGTGTGAAAAGAAGCATATTTTTGTCAAATAAAGCTTTTATTGAATTAATTTTAAGGAAGTGTAAACATGAGGTAGTTCTGATTCTTGATGTGATAAAATAAATATTGTGAAGTGTTGATTATTGGAGATGCTCATGGTGACTAAAGCAAAAATCAGCCATCTTTGCTTCCTCATAATTCCTGCTTTAACTCTTGAGTCATCTTGTCATCACTGCAGATTATCTCAGTTCCAGTTACATCCAAGTTTTTGTTTGTTCCAGTCGAGAGAATCAGCTCAGACCAAATGAGTCTGCCAATGATTTTACTTACACTGGTCAACAGATGGTACTGTTGGGTAGTAAGAATATGAGAGCAGGAGGAAATGGTGAAAGCTTTTCATCTTTTTTCTGAGATGAAAAATGAAATCAGATAATGAAGGAATGGTGAAATGTTTAATCTTTCCATTGGGAGTCCAGAAATTAGTCATTTCTTTATGTAGCCTTAAATGACAAATATGCTTCAAAAGGCCTCACAACCAGAGCCTAAAACTAGAAGATGAAGAAACAAATGGACAATATTAGATTATCATTATGTAGAATGTCCCATTTTAGAGTAATGTATGTTATATTACTGGATTATAATTGTCAATCCTTGAACTTTAAAGTTGAAGCTGGTAAAGGTGCAACTAATTTTAATTGTAACTTTAACCAAGGAATCAATAAAGATCTTTATCTCTAATAATATATCATAATTTGTGTGTTGATTATATTTTGTGTTATAAATCTAATTCTGCAAAGCCACTAAAGTAATCAAATGCAAAGGAAGAAAAAGTGCATGATTTCTCTATGAATTGAAGTGGAGTAGAAGTAGTAAAAAATAGAAGTACTCAAGTAAAAGTACCTCAGAATTGTTCTAAGTGCTTAAGTACATGTACTTAGTTACTGTCCACCACTGACAATCAATAGTCCAATAAATATTCAGTGAACAGATATATTACAATGTGTTCTTTCTTGCATTTATTGATTGATAAAATTGATTAGATCAATTAATGGATTATCAATTAATTGGCTGATCAATAAATCAACAGTAACAGAGCTCGTCTTTTCTTTGTTAGGACTCCATTGTGTTGTATCCCAGCCTTTTGATGGCAGTGACCTGATCAATAATTGATCAGGTTTCCTGCTTCCTGCCTGCTCTCACTCCCACAGATGCGGCTGCTGCTGCTGCTGCTGGGATGGGAAACAGGAAGTGAACGTCAGTGACACAGGAATGGGACTGAAAACAGAAAACACCATCATGATGAGGAAAATGTCAAATCCACTCGTGTAGGAAACCAAAAAAATATCTTCGTTTCATCTCAGGAAAAAAAGGATGAATTGTTGTGTCCGAGCTGGATTCGAGGCATCAGGAAGGTGCGTTCGTCTTTTTCTTCATTAGCGTTTAATGATGCTTTAGCTTGGTGTGTGTTTGAGAAAAGAGATGTGGCTATGTCTCCATCCGAGGCCATCCATCCATCATCCATCCTGTCGCTGTCACAAATTTTTCACAGGTTCATTTCACATCCTTCTGGCTGGCGAACAGGTGCTAGCTAGCTCGCTAGTTAGCTTCCATGCTAGCTTGGACTCCTGCAGTTTAAAATTAGCCGTTAGCTTGTTTTGCACGTCTGGATGTGTTTTGTGGTTTATTTGATGCTTTGGTGGAAACTGATTTTTAATGGACAATTTTTCATGTAATGCAGATGTTATATTATTGAATGCATGGCTAACAGCTGGAAATGATGGGATTTTATTGCCATGCTGGCTGTGTCATGGTTGTTTTCCAGCATTAGCACTGAAAATCAAATCAGTCTTTTACACTCTGCCTTTTTATCTACATATTCAGATATTAAGCTTATTCCTCATGTCCTCAACACACTTTATAACTATATTTATGGGATGCATTTGTACATGTCGAAGCAACTGTAAAGTGTAAAAAGTTGGACTGGACAATACTTTTACATTTAATACAATAATATTGATCTTCTATGGTTATTAAGTTGATTTTTTGAAACAAATACAAAATGGCTTTTCATCTTCATGCAGACATTTAGAGCCCATAGGATTAGTCGATTAATCAGTTAGTTGGTTAACAAAATTATTCAGCAACTTATTTAAAAATTGATTCATCCTTTAAGTTAATTTTGGGGCAAAAATCTCCAAAAAAAATCTCCTCTTTTTGTCTTTTTTGTCTTCAGTGATAGTGAAATGACTATCTTTGAGTTCTGAACCTTTTCCTGGATATATTAAGCAATTTGAATCTGGCTTGAGCTAATATACACTCATTAGGCATTTTTCACATTTTAATGAGCATTTTATTGACTAAATGATTAATTGGTTAATTGAGGAAATCTATTTATTTGATGTTAAGGAAGAAATTGAAACATTGAGCAGATTAATGAATAACGACAGTTGTTTGTTAAAGGCTTAATATTTTTCCGATATTGAGAGTTTGCTGTATTTATAACCCTAAATATTGTCATTAAGTCATTTTGGCTGATCTGATTTAAAAACACTTCCTGTCATCATGTCTGTCTGTGGTGCTGCAGCTAATGAGCATTTCCATTATCGATTTGTCAGTTGATTGCATTTGTGATTAATTGATTATGCTCATCACAATCAAAGTTGCTTCCTCCTGTTGCTGGTTTTGTCTGTCCAACAGTCCAAGCCCTGAAAATATCAAATTCACAACGATAAAAAACAGAGAAAGGAAGCACATACTCCCATTTCAGAAGCTGGAACCAGCACGTTTGTCCTTTTTACTTGTGGAATGACTTCTATGATAAATGATTTACCAAGCTTAAGTTAATTTTTTTGTTCATGCCTTGTGATTCCAGCAGTCAGGCAGATTGAGGTCAGAGGATTGTATGCAGTCTCAAGTACACCGAAGTTAATGTTTGCCTGCTGTTTCCTTTTCACTTCGTCACTCCTCAGGTATTCACTTGTGTATTTATGATTTATGATTAGCCGGCTCTCCTCTCATGGCAGACTTAGGAGTCTGTGGTTTTACTCTTTCCACCCTGCGGTTACAGACAGGTCAAACCTCACTGCAACGCTCCTAATTTAATTTGCGATCATTGTTGGTTTAATCAGCGCTCCTTATTGTGTTATGTCTGTCTGGGATGTTTGCCTTTATTCTGTTAAGCATGACCTTAGAGTTTTATTCACGGTCAGGATGTTGCGTTAATTGTTTATTTCCATCCCCTCATGTCGCGCATGACCCAGAGATCACCTACAGTCCAGGAAGTATAAAAGTATAAAAGTAAATGTTTAGCGAAATCACTGTCTTGACATTTCCTTAAGTGCCTCAGATGAAAACGTCTGTGTCATGAGTGAGATTTTAGTTTTTAACCCTCATGAACGTGAATCCAAAATTCATATTTTCCCACTCTATTCCCAATCTATTCTAGATTTGAAATAGACTCCTTCTTTAACTTCTCAGCTGTATCCACTGCTGTCTCCCAAGTAAACCCAATCATCATCAACATACTGTCACCTGTTACCAATGAACCTGTTTACCTGTGGAATGATGCAAACAGGTGTTTTTGTATCAGTCCACAACTTTCACAGTCTTTTGTTGCTACTGTCCCAACTTGTTTGAAACATGTTGCTGCCATCAAATTCAGAATAAGCAGATATTTACTAAATCAGTGAAGTTGATGAAACATGAAATATATTGTCTTTATACTGTTTTCAAATGAGTATTTGTCAAAAAAGGATTAGCAAATGATCACATCTTGTTTTATTTACATTTTACACAGCGTCCCAACTTTTTTTAGAGTTAGGGTTGCACAGAGAGATTTACTTGGCAGTGATGGCCTTAATCAACATTGTGTGAACTCATTTGGCAAAAGCTTGAGTGTAGCAGACATTCATTTATATGTAAAAGAGTTCTTTGTTTTATCCACTGTATTTGTTTCCCTGCATCAGCTTCATTTTCTCAGTCTGACATCACTACATGACAGCACATCTCCATCACTCAGTGCAGCTGTTCTCTGATCGACTCCGTGTTGTTGAAGTGCTGTTAATTGTGAGGAGCGTTGTTGTGTTGTAGCCGCTGCACTGTGGATGTTTTCCTACAAGGCGATCCATATATCGATCGCTCGCTGCCTTTTTGAAGGATGTGTGTCAACTTATTGGCTCCGTCCACGGAGGAGGTGCGAGCCTGTCGGTTAGAGGCAAAACGCTGAGTCACATCCCTGCAACAGTCGCCCGGACAACACCTCCATCGCGACCAGGCGGAGGAAGATAAGGCCCCTCGTTGCTGCTCAACTAGTTGTGTAACATCAGCAGACCCTGCAACGTTTTGTTCCCTGGCTGTTGATTATGCTGTTATCGACCATCACACACACACACACACACACACACACACACACACACACACACACACACACACACACACACACACACACACACACAAGCAAGCAAGCAAGCACACACTCCTCCCTCTCCTTCCACGTCCTCACACATGAAATCTGACTCGTCGGATCGCAGCTCCTCAATAATCAACACACTCCAGTCTCCAGGCATAATTACTGTTTTGATTACTGTTGCAAAGAAACGCGGAGAAACAAGAACAAGTATTCTGCAGACTGGCATAATTATAGCTATCAAATGTCACCAGCGGAGAGAAATCGGAGGAAAGATGACAAGTCCTATTAAAGCAGACCATTAAAAGCCTCGGCAGCACAGTTCATTTCATATCGGAGCTGTGTGTCTGAAAAGATAATTGCACACCTTTAACAAGCATTTTAGCCTCTCTCTCTAATTTGCTGCATGAATCAGCTCCCCTGCTTTGCTAAAATGTGTCTTTCCTTTAAATATAAAAGCTACAACCAAAGCTCGAATCCAAGCATTTTGGAGGAGGCAAAGAAAGTTTTGATGTGATGAAGCAGAGGGGTTTGAATTTCAGCCTGATGCTCGGGGGCCGAATCTTGATGATTGTGCCGTCAGGTCAAAGACATCACATGAAGATCTCGGCCTCCACATTGACTCTGCAAACAGGCTGAATTGAATTTCCTGGCCTCGCTGATTCGATATAGCTCAGAGGGAAGTCCTGTCTCGTGGTGAATCAGTGTGTTTGTTGGCGCAGGGAAAGTTTCTCTTCCCTCTCTGCCTGACATTATAGAGTTTGTGTCAGGAGGATTAGCAGTCTTCACTTTCATTGTTGGCGTTTGCAGAAGGCTTTTGTTCATCATAGGTTGTGCCATGATGTGGTATTACTGTCATACCAAAGCGTCCAGATGTATCTGTCAGAGGTGGGTGACTTTGACTGAAACACCCCACATCTAAAGGGAATTGGACCAAAAAATTGACCAAGTTGATAAATGGGCTGATGTTAGCTTTTCGGCTACTTCTGACCATACCTCAGTCCTCCCTTAAAAACCACAAAGACAAATGCACTTTTAGACACTTTTGGAGAAATTGATCAAGCTGACCACAGCTTTTCTTTTTCTTCACTTCCTTTTTTTTTGAGAAAGTCACTTTTCAAAGTCCACAGCACAAAGATCAAGATCAAGCAGGAAATTCAGATTGAGGCAGCTCAGAAATCTCTTAGGCCTGGGTCTTCTCTCAAGATATGGAGTTGCTTATCAGACCATAAAGGATTAGTGCAAATCAGTCAGGCTCCAGCAACAGGACACATTAACTCTGTCTTTCTCTTGAGCTCTCTTCCTCTCTTTCTCTTTATTACTGTGTGATTCATCAAGCCCTGAGGCCGATATTCCTAAAAATATCTTCAGGCTATCTGTAATGTTCAGGAGTCATTGGATTGTCATTGTGCTCGGCCTGGTGGGGATCGTTTTGGGTCACGTCTGTCACTGCCTGAGTCACGTTTGCGGTGACAGATCGCTGCTGTAGTTTCCGCCGTCTCCACATGGGGGTGTGATTTGAGCAAAGGTGAGGTGGTGATGCAGCTCTGCTCTCTTCGGTCCTGCAGTATTATTATTATCATAATCATCCTCTGGTTGCAGGGAGGATGCCCATGTGTCATTTTAATCCCTCAGTCTATAAATACACCACTTGACTGTGGAGAGAACAGAACATTGCATGTGCCAGATACTTGAGGTTTGAAGTATTGTCTGAAAGAAAAGAAAAATTAAGAAACAAAAAAAATGAAAAGAAAAAGCAGAAAAGCTCATCCCTAGCTCATTTTTTAACTATCATTATTGTTCTATACAGTAAATGCCTGATCAGAGATGTTTAAATAAGACATTGTTTTTTTTTTTTTTAGGATTTTATTCTGTTTTAATGACGATGTGTAACTTGACAGCTCTTGCAGTCATCCAGTCAGACCTATTTTCAGCATTTAAAGTGAAAAGCAGTCACCCAGTGGTTTTACATTAATTGAATGAAGATGATCTGATGATTACTTTGGACACTATCACACTGAAGAGGATTCTTATCTACAACACGTTTTTAATATTTGAATATTAGAAGGTAATGTTTTATTTTATGGCTCCGTAGTTTCCTAAAAATTTTCTAAAAGTCTTGCAGTAGAACTATGTAATTTGGTAGTAATAATGGGAAAATGGTTTCACTGCAAAAACCTCGAAATTGTTTGTTTACAATTGTTAAGAAATCGTGAAGTTACAAATCTCTAAAATAAAGTGTATATAAAAGATTTTTCAGACCAGAGTTAAGACAATAAGAATGTTCTTTTTAGCTGAGATACTGGCTTTTATGTCTGATGTGACTCTTTTTCACACGAGATTTATTGATCAAGTCCAATATATTCCTCTTCTTCTTCTTGGAACTCTGGTCATGCCATTTAATATTTCACCTCAGTTCTGGAATGGAGGCTCACGAGTTCGCTGTGTCTCATCATCATCAAACATCGTTGTCTCCATCTCAGGCCGCCTGACAGCTCAGATTCATCTTTAACTCTAATGGATCACCTGCATCCCTCATTCCTCCCACACCTCTCTCCCTCTTTGTCTCATCTTCCATCTCCATGCGCTCCAGCGGTTACAGTATTTCTGTCAGACTGCCTCTTTGCATTTCCAAGCGAGGACACCAGTTGCCTCATTCTCTAAATGTAACAGGACAGAAATGTCATGTTGGATAAAATGAACGAACAGAACAGATGATTCTCATTCAGCTCAGGTTTTGTTGTTTGTGCTAAACTGTAAGCTGGTAACTGGTTGTGTTTCTTGTGGTATGTGGCTCAGATGATTTTAGCCGGATTGTGAATGTGTGTGTGTGTGTGTCCACCTGTCTTTGTCGTTTACCTGTGAGTCAGTATGCACCTTAACGACCCACCCTTCTCATCTGTGTAGACTCACTTCACCTTCTAGACTCTGTAATGTAGCGTCCTCACAAACACGGTGTGTGTATCTCCACCACCTCCCCCCCTCCTTCCCTCCCTCCCTCCTTATCATCCAGGGCACCGGCGTGTTGCTAAATGGAGTCGGAGCAGCTGTACCACAGAGGCTACTGCAGGAACAGCTACAACAGCATCGCCAGCGCCAGCAGCGACGAGGAGCTGCTGGATGGAGCCGGCGTCATCATGGACTTCCACACCACCGAGGACGACAACCTGCTGGATGGGGACGCTGCCTCCCCAGGTAGGGAGTACGGGAAACCTCCCCCGGCTGTTTGATTGGTCCTTTTGAGCTTCCCCCTCCATGACCCAGGCTTTGACGAACCCTCACTCTCCAATCAGATTCCTTGAATTCTCAGTGAGCTTCACATCCTGCTGCATCTCCAAGTCCAAAATCCAGTTCACAGTTCAGAGAAGGCAGACGTGTCGCTGCTCTGGTTACGAGTCACCTCGCTGCTGATGTCAAGTGTGTGTCGCTGTCCCCCTGACGCAGTCCCTCTGCCGTCTCCATCCACACCCATCAGCTGCTCCACATGTCCTCGCTCCCTACAGACACCTGCTCCCATCATAGCCCTGCTCCTGTCTGGACTGAGGCAGCCTCACAAATGGTTATACAACAGTTAACTGATATTTAGCTGGAAAAGAAAAATGATTATAGGCAGCCAAAGCCACTTCTTTGTGACTTCCTGATAACAAACTTATCTGATCTCAGAAGTCAATTTATCGGCTTTCAGAAATTTTCTTACTTAAAATGTTCATCAAAGATCAGAAGCACCAGTCAGCTTTCGTAATTAGCAAATTGATTAAAAATGTTGTCTAATATATGCATAAAAAATCTATCTGTATATAATTCTTTTTTTTTATTTAGTTCACAAATCCATTTGCAATTTGATAACCTAACCCTCAGTGTCTTTACTAAAGAGCTGATTAATTAAATTGTCCTTTTGATGACTCTTTATATTGTCCAGTTAAACATTATTTCATGGAATTGCTTTATAACCATTTGAAAGGATCTCTCAGCACTCCTTTTGTTATTATAATTATTATTTTAAATGTTGCCTACAATCATGTCTGTGCTCGTTTTAAACATCTGCTTTGACTCGTCATAATCATTCGTTCTGTCCATAATCATCACTGTTCTTGTACCAAACTTTGCTCTGCATGCTTCCACAGTTTGCCCTTCATGTGTCCTGTTTATTGTGTTGCTCCTGTTTCTTGACCTGGTCACCTTTTGGAACATCCTCACTTCCTGTTTCCCACAGTTTGGTTTGCGATCTCACTGCGGCTTTTACGTGTCCTTTGGCCTTGTTCGTTGTTCCTCCTCCGTCTTTGTCTCTTTGCTTGTGTGGATCGGTCTTTCCTGTCAGGTAGCAATGAAAGATAGTTGGTAGTAATAATACTGACACGTGGCAGAGCCTTTTTTTTGTGTGTTCATGAATGCGTCATCACCTGGCTAAATATAGAAGAGCTTAGGTGGAGCTGTGGCGTCCAAGTGAGGCTCAGTGATTTAAGCTTAATAAAGACGCACAGTGAGATATTTATTGTGTAATACTTAAAGAGCGGATCATAGTCTTTGCTGCTGAGTTGCATGATGACTTCCGATCATTGCCTCATTCATAGTCGGAGTGATCTGTTTATCTGGTGCCATGCTACATAATTATAGTCATACCTGTCATTCCATTGCAGTCACCTGCTTCTCATTCATTCAGCAGCTCGGCAGCACCCCGACTGCTATATCTGGTGTCCCGTCAACATCCGATCTGCTGCATCCGGTTTGCTCTTCTTCATCTGAGTAAATAATCCCGATCCTGATCCCGGCCGTTTGTTCAGTCTTGTCTTGCAGCTGATCAAACAGAAAATGGGCTGCATCAGTCGAGCTTGTTTCTTCAATTATGAGCGACTTGTATTTAACCAGAATGTTTGATTTTGTGTGAAATCCATGTGCTTTGAATGCAGATAGAGCAGATGGATGAGGATGAAACTAGTGTTTTTATGAATGGGATAAAGACACTATGTTCTGTTTCAACTCTGTTTAAAGTGTTTGCTGAGCACAGAGGTTGTTTTCTGCTCTGCATTTGAACAGGATGATTACAATTAGCTGCCTTTATTTGAGTCTGATCTGTGGGTTGTAGACACATTGAACCGGACTAGCTGCTTGTCGAGAGCACAGATCTTTTCACTGCTGTGTATTCTACCATTATCTGTCATCTCTTTTCTGTTGTGCAACTTTCTTCAGTTTAAGTCTGATCACAGCTCTTCCTGTTTTGCATTCAAGAGGCTGTAGCAGGTCTTGCTCTATTGCAGCCTTCTGAATCAAACATGTGTCGCAACTGCCGAGATGGTCGGCACAAAATTCAAGTATTTAGTTTTGCCTTTTGCACATATGTGAAAGCTCACAATTCTGTGTGAAGGTTGCAGTGATTCTTAATAGAAAGACACATAAAACAGTCATAAAACATGCAACCATTATTTTTGCCACCATAAGCTTGTATTTTCTGTTGTTGTGAACTTTGAAACTTTCTGAAAATTTCTCAATGTAAATTTCCAACTGACTTTGGTCGTATGTAAAGTGTAGCACTGGTATAAGGACGCTGGAGTCTAGACTCAGCCTATTTATTATTGAAGAGACTGTGGGTGACCAGGCTGTTCAGCAGGACACACATGACTTCACTGTATGGGAGACCATGCACAGTGCAGCAGCATGCAGACAGAAGAAGGACTGTACAGAACACAATCGAAGTCTAGCTGTCTGTACAGCGAGTTTGGCCTGGAGGTAGCGCCAGTAGTCATTTGTATTTTAAGCAACATTAGCATTCAGCTCAAAGCACAGTTCATGTTTACATTCAAATTGATCAACCACTGGATTAGCATCACATTTTCCATTTCTTCAGCGTGCTAGTGTTAGCTGGTGAACATGTTCTTTATGTAATATTGTGCATTTTAGTTTATTATCTCATATACTATAGCTCGACCGATATTGGATTTTTGACGTCGATATTGATATCTGGGAGTCGATACATCAGCTGATAGTTGTTCTGTGCTCTCTGGTGGACTGTGTTTCTAAATTACCTAAAACTTATTTTGCCATTTCTATGCTGCAGTTTCTTCCCAGCCTGCTTTTTGAAACTTTCCATATTTCCATATTTTGTCTTTGCAACATCGCTTTACTAATAGAGGTAGTAGAGGTTGTATTCATGGAATATATGTGTGTTTATCTGAGAGGGATTGACTCATGTTTCAGGGTCTCTGCTTTTTCCTTGACTCTGAAACTAGACCTCTGGACAGTTAACTACATAAGGTGAAAGCACAGAGTAACACTAACCTACCATTGCTTAATACTGTCACTGCTGCTACAAATGGAGGCCGAGCTTCAGTCAAATGTTGAAACAATCAGACACAACACATCGCTGATTCTGTCATATTGGTGAAATTGTTTCCTGTTTACACTCTCATAATGTTGTATATGCCGGGGCTCCACCTCCCAGTGTCGTCAGTCTTTATTTGTGTGTGACACCCAGAAGTGCACGAGCATTCCCATGAACCAGTTTGGCTGCCAGCCGGTGTGAACCAGCGTTTCAGGAAATCTCTGGATGAATGCTCTTCCCTTGAAGTTGCTCTGGTGCCTCCCTGTGCTATTTTTACATAGTTATGAGTGGGTGGGTTCACAGGAAAGCTTGTAAAGCCCTCCTCTGGCCTGTGACTGCAGTGTGAGCAGGAGCTGGCTCGCTCTGCAGCACGGTGGAGGTTTTTGTTGAACTTTTCCTCAGCAGATGTGAAGGAGATAAAATGGAGCAGTGCTTTGGAAAATGTTGGTCCTGGAAGTGAAAAGGATTTAACTCGCTGGATTACTGAGATGGTGGAGATTTTTCAGTTTCAGTCTTGATGGTGTTTTGTTGCTTTAATGTTCTGAATGGGACCTGTGGAGCAAGGCGCTAACAAACTATGGCTCATATCACCTGTGTCAGAGCCTAACACCAGGAGCCCTGCTCAGAGGTAAGGGGTCATGGAAGTCTGCTTTTATAATGTAGTGAGAACAAAACGGCGTGAGAAACGTCTGAGTCTCATTGTTCAGGCCTGAAAGACCCGACTGTGACTGCGTTGTTTCATATAATAACACATGATTACACCAAGTTTACAAAACACCTTGTGCCTTGAAATGCAGCGACTGTGTGGTCCCCTTTGGATCCTACCCATGAGATCCACTTCAGTCGGGGGTTTTCTCTGCTTGACAGTCAGTGAAGTCTGTCTTGCACTGTGGCACAGATGCTATGAGATGTCCAGATGTTATCTCAGGTTTCATATCCTCCCTGCAGAGTGAGCATGAGGAGGGAGATTGAGCAAGGCTGTGTGACATTAGACCCACTCTCTGCTTGTTCTGTCTTGCAGGCTCCAAAACAGTATTTCATTTTCCTCTCACTGGCGGCGTATCACCAAAATAACAAGGCAAATAACTTCCATGAGCATATCGTTATTTCTTGTTTGTGCAATCACAAAGCTTCCTTTCATTTCATCTATGAATAGACAACGTGATTTTGATTTGAATTGGCAAAATGCTGCTGTGGAAAGTTCTCTCTTTATTAGTCAGGACTCTAACCAGAGATGACACATCCTACATTTGTTCTCCCATTACCAATTCATAAGGATTGATTAGGATCAATCATTTAGTTCATATGTTACAAATTGTCCCAACCAACAGTCGAAAACCCAAACATATTCAGTTTACCACCATATAGCAGCAAATATTCACATTTGCCAATCAACTAATAACTAATATTTTCATCTACATTATCAATGTCCACCTGTCAGGAAGCTCCTCTACCAGTGCTGCTGCATACTAAGCTTTTAAGATATGATGCTTTGTTAGAAATGAAACTACACATTTTATGCAAGTACAGCTGTAATGATTAGTCAGTTAATCAGTTAGTAAATTGGCATAAATAAATATTGGCAACTCAATTGATAATCATTGAAGTCATTTTTCATTCAAAAACATTTCATGGTCCCAGCTTTGGCCTTGCTCTTTTCCCATCATTCTGTGAGCAACCATGATCTGATTTTATGCTGCACACGGCGTGAGTCTGCAAACAGGAGGCAGTGAAAGATGTTGGAGATGTGCAGCCTGTCGTCTGCAGCTCCTCATCGAACAGCTCACTGTCACTGCTCCTCCTCGTTCCATCACTCCCCGCAATATGTCAAACTCATCCGCTGTCAAGAAATGCAGAACATGATTGACACATTTTTGATGAATGATAGCCGTCTAATCTCACTGACCGACACAATGCATTGTAAGAATTGTTGTGTTTTCGTTATCCTAGAATGAAGAGTTCATATCCACATCAGGTGTGGGTCCTCTTCCACAGAGACCACCATGTTAGACCACCATGTTTCAGAAGTCTTAAGTAGACATACTAAACCTGTCATGTCCTTACGTTACCCGAAGGCCACCGTAGGTTCTCCTAGACTCAATCGCACTCAAAATCCTACACACTCAGCAGCAAGAAATTTGCATTAGCAGTAACTTAATACAGCCACCAACACCCAGATCGTAAATATATACCAATGCAAATATTTAAATACTGCATTTATTCATCATCAATCATCATTGTGTCACCTCATCTGAGATAAACAGTGACTGGACAGCCATTTAATTTAAAGAAAATTTTCAAGATAATCACTTTTAGTCAAGGATCTGAATATTTTCTCTACCATTGATAAGCTATAAGAGCTTACATTTCTTCTTTACTTAAACCTCCCTGCACTTGCTCAGAATGGAATATTCCTTTTTAAACTCAAACACACACACACACACACACACATACACACACGCACACACACACACCCCTGTGACCTGGCAGCATGGTCTGTCCCATAGAGGCAGGGCTCACTCATCTCCTCTAGTAACCAAGCAGACAAGGCTGACCGGCCTGGTGTGATCGTCTTTCGCCTCAAGTGTGTGTGTGTGCGCAGTGTGTCTGTGTGTGCGAGTGTGAGTGTGATGACATCATCAGCTCGAGCAGTCAGCTGCTGCAGTGGAGAGAGAGAAAGAAGAGGGAGGGAGGGAGGGAGGGGGAGGGAGAGCGAGGACTGTGCACTCAAACACACACACACACTCTCTCTCTCTCTCAGTCACGCAGCCTTGGTCGTCTTCCTCCGGTAAACATGGCAGCGACTGACACACACACAGCGAGCAGTGCGTAGTGAAGCCTAGCTTAGCTTAGCCTAGCCTCGTCTCGACTGTCAACATGGAGGAGGAGGACGCGGCGGCCGACCCCTATTTGCCCTACGACGGGGGAGGGGACACCATCCCCCTGCAGGAGATCCCTAAAAGAGGTACGCCACGTCCCCTCTCCCTTTTTTTCTCCCCCTTCTCTCCGATTCCCTCCTTTTCCTCACGCTGCTGTGATGACAGAGGCCGTCCTCCTCCTCCGTCTTCTCCTACAGTGAGTGCATGTAGACATATGGCAGGCAGACGCCGGTTAAACAAATGCTGCCTCATCTGCTGTTGGTATGGAAGTCATAGCACCAGGGTGGATTAGAGGCTGCCATTGCTCTGCAACACTGCATGTTCTGTGTGGGCAAAACAGCTATATGGCTTATTTTACCATTCACCCCTGTTGATGATTAACCATCAGTGTGTGTGTGCACGTCAGTCAGATAATAAGATAGAGAGAGGGTTGATATAGTGTGAAGGCTTGTGCTTGGGCCTGCGAGCAGCGGCGACTGAAGGCAACATCACGGGCATCCATTTTAATTTCCTCACACAGAGGCACAGCTTTTTTTTTTTTCTCCAACACATGTGAATTAGATGGTCACAGATCTGTGTGTTGTTGAAGCAATGTTCCTGCGGTGTGAGGACACCTGTTGGCCACATTCAGGACGTCAGCTCGCGTCACTCATAACGGGCCAAATTATCACTTGCTTTTCTACAAATGTGACTTCTGATGTTGTATCCTTGTTTCTCTTTCCTGCGTGGCCTTCAGGGAGTTTTCCTCTCAGTTGTGTTTGTGTGTGTCTCTGTGTGTGTGCTGGTTCCTCCAGGCCTTGTTAGATTTTTACAGTGAGCGAGCAGAGACAAAAGGCCCCTGGTGAGTTCAGCGCAGATCTGCTGCTGCCTGCACCGACTTTGTGGAAACATCCAAGCTTTTATTTCCTCTCTCCTTGCAGATGCACTCTTTCATAGTGTCCGGTCCAGTTTCCTTCTCCACCTCACGGCTACAGAAATAGTAAACCAGATACGTTTGTTTGCCAGTTTCCTGCTGTAATAACCTTTGAAACAGGACATACAGTGTGTGCAAAACAAGGGATCATAAATAGGTTGCCTTAAGGACATTTACCTTGAACACTATGGGCTTGTCTCAACTATCTGTAACCATCATGTCATATGTAAACACAAAAGGAAAGTTGTGTAAAAAGGGGTCTTTGAGGCCTCAAGATTTCCAGACTTTGATCCATTTATTCATCAGCCTTTTCGTGTGACTCTGGGGATTCCACCGGTCTGGTCTTCAGGCTGGCTCTTCAGGCTATAAGCAGGTCGTCGGGGCCAGTTTATGATGCTGATCACATGACGGCTGAGCAGACTAACCCTACTCCAACCCGGCTGACCCAGGGTGATCTAGCCAGCTGCCTTTAAACCTCTCTGATCTCATTTACTCAACGGTAGTAGAGTAGGCCTAATGCAGAATGAGGGGTGGTCGTAGGGCTGAAGCAAACCTGGAATTAGACATCTGAAAAAGCAGTTTTCTGATGGTCGTTTCTCACCTCATTGATCATAATAACACAGGAAAGCCATGTGTTCATTTCAAGAAGTGATTTTATTAACAGTCAACAAGCGTGTGTCTGCACTGACGTGGCTTCTAACCCCGACGCAGGCAGGAGAGAATCGCTGTGTCACTGTACTTATACACAGGGGAAAGAATCTGACGCCTTAATTTTATGTCTGCGAGTTTTTGTCTTCGTGCCCGTTGGAGCGCGATGTTGGCGATGCTGCTCGTACGCAGTCCCCTTCAGGTTCTGTTTTCCGTGGCGTCACCGTCTCTTGGCTCCTGATTCGGCTGATGGGTGCAGCATCATCAGCAGGGGCTTGTCTTGATTTATCTCCCCAGTCTAATCCTCCCTTTCCTTACTGGAAGTTCAGAATGTTCCCTTCTAATTAAAATGCATCTTTGCTGTGGGAGCTGGATATTTCTGCTGCAGTGTGGAGCTGCAGTCTTATATCTGTGCTGTTGTCTTCAGAGACTGATGCTGCTGAGTTGTTGACGGTTTGTTTTTTTCCATATAATGTTTTACTGCTTCATCTGCACTTTTTTCTCGTACTTGAATTTTCTTCTACTATATTTTCCGCGTGCTACTACTGCATGTGTAAGCATTTGTTGTGCTTAATGAATATTCTGTTGATGTTCATGAATCATGAATCACCTACAGTGGCCCATGAGGGACAGAAATGCCACTGACTCATGGATGTTTATTTTTTGTCTTCAGTGAATAGGTCTGTCCCAAATTTTCCTTTTTGTTGATTGTTGGTACATTTTCCTTCAATGCATCAAAATGAGATAACTTAATATCAGCTTGAGATGTTCTGAATTGTTTTTGACATCAAGATGCTCAGTATAAGCTGAGAAGTGATTTTTGAATAAATAAATAAACAGAGCAAAGTCATTACTGTCATTATCTAATTGGTGGTTTGGAAAACTTTTTAATGCAGTGTCTTCATATCAATCTGTGTTTATTTGGGAAACACAGGATTCATTTAAACTCTCTTCGTCTTCACTCACAACTGTAAATACCAGCTGGAACAGGTTGTCCTTAAAGACTCTCCCAGCAGCTGGTTGCACAAGGTCGTCATGCTCTATAATGAAGTCCCTCCCTGACTGAAGTCTATCTCTTCAGTGTGTGTGGCTGCTTCGAGTTAAACCTACTGCCAATAAAGGTTGAAGATGAGAGTTGGCCTTTTTAAGTTTCGAAGATAATTATGAAACTGTGACAAATGAGATAGACGACAATCCCAGCATGCATTTGGATTCAACCAGCAGGGAAAGCTCCACTGTCATTTTTCTTTTACTGCCAGGTTCAGAAAGGTCATAGCGCCGACCTCCGTATCGGACTGATTTTGTTGAGTCAACAACTGAGTCATCGTCGTCCCACCTCCCCCTTGACTTACACACTGTCCCAGTCCAGACTGTAGCCGTCACCGTAAAATCAAAATGGAGAATGATGGCATCGGTGTCCCTGCCAAGCCTGACACTCTCGCTGCTGCTGACTCTGCAACAGCGTACGCACTCGCTTCCCTCTTCTCCTCTCTGGACACGTATCAGATGAAAGCTAGCACTTGGCCATCTTTTTCCTGCTTCCTACAGAAACTCTCGCCAAAGGGTTCTCAGCTTATTTCTCCTCTCCCACATCAAACATCAAAGGGGGCGATATGAGTTAATAAGCTGCACTTTCAAAGGCTCTGCGGGGGCCCACGTCGGTGATGAGGGGAATCTTGGGGAAACAGCCTTCATCTTCTACTTATGTCTCAATTAAAAATGTCGTAGTGTGCGAGAGTTTCATTTCAAACTGAGATGTTAGAAATGATAGAATGATGATGATAGAATCGGATTTTTATTATCTCACCTGTTTTGAGTTTTGCAGCATTGACTTGTGTAGCTCATTTATTACATGGCAATGCTTTGGTATTGTTATAGCAGCTGCAGGGTAGTAATGCATTGAAAGGATGCAGATGCAATGATGCCTTTAATGATCTGGTCAGAACCATCTCAGGCTTTTCCTTTAATGTTTAATGCAGATCACAGAGGGCTAACAGCCATGAATGAGACCTTGTTCCATAGTCATGACCCTGCCTCACTTGTAGTCAGGCACAGGGGATTAGAAACGTAGAGGGAAATGTGCGTCGTGGACTGGAATGTGTATGTTTGCCGTTCAGATGACCGCAAGATTTTCTGCCTCTGGAAGAACCAATTGACCGGCATTACCTACATTACTGCCTTCACAGCTTGTCTTGCATGTTGAAGTACTTTTGTTTTCATATTCATTCATTCATTCATTCACTGGTGGACTCTTGCCATCACCACTGTCATTCAGTGGTTCCTTTTTATTCTAAACTTAAATTTATCTTGTAAAATAGTCAAATTAACACTTGAAGTTTGGGACTGAAGGGAGTAACAACACTCAGCGTCTCCTCACAGGATGCTGGAAAATTCAGCAGCAACACGCCCGATGTGTGACTGACCGACCCCATGAATGAATGAATAATTGAATAATCATGGCCGGGGAAGTGGAGATGGACTGTTAACCGTATCACAACAGTCACGTAGCCTCAGGTTGATACTGCATGCTTATAGGAAGTCATCCAGTCATCCTTGTTCTCAAAGGACAAATCAATGTTTGACTGAAGAAACATTTTTTTGGGGAAAAAAGCCATTTGCTCCCACTTGTCTTTTAAGAATCTAAATTGCAGTTGATTTAAGAGTAATATGAGGTAGATGGCTGAATTATCACCCTGCAACAGCGATGCCACACCCAGCAACACCCCAGTGCTTTTGGACTTGGTGTTAAGTTACTGTTTAAACCTTCTTTTAACCTCTTATCTTTACTCCCCATGGTTGTTGTGTTATCTCTGGGCAAACATTAAAATTTTACCTCATCTTCCTTGTGAGCTCATGGTAGATCTGGCAGTTTCTATTAATTTAACCATCTTTGTAAGACTGGACACTCCCTTTGTTCAGTGCATGAGCTCTGTTTGCCATTTACACTAATTATCTTGTTTTTTCATTTGACAGGCTCAGATTTAGTTTTACTGTAAACGTTGAGAAACAGTATTTCATATGAGTGAATGGAATATTGCTGAATGTGCACAGACATGAGAGACAAGTTGTACTTGCACGTGTTGCATAACTCGTTTCACTAATAACACATATTATTCTTTGTTCTGAACAGCTTTAACAGTTGCTCCCTTTTGTCCTTGCTACACACTGTACTGCCTTTGTGTTGCCGATGAAGAAGAGGTCTCACATATTTGTGTCGTCACAAGTAGGAGGATTACGCTCAGCTTTTCTGA
This sequence comes from Centropyge bicolor, assembly GCA_037975185.1. Classification (NCBI taxonomy): domain Eukaryota; kingdom Metazoa; phylum Chordata; class Actinopteri; family Pomacanthidae; genus Centropyge; species Centropyge bicolor. Next base: position 351,909 of record JBBMOC010000087.1, read on the forward strand.
CAAATGTGGGAGGACGGTTTCTCCCTAATTTTTCAAACACACATTTGATCAGATTAATATGCTTTTTCTGAATTTGATACAAGGGACAAGACAACAAAAGGCAGAATAGTAACATTTTGTGTCTCAAACTTACCAAAAATATATTTTTATAGTGTCACCACTATCTTGTAAAAGTCAATGGACAGTGTTTGTTCTATATTTTTGGTTTTTTTAATCATCAGTGCAGGCTGTGATAAATCATAGTCATGCTGAAGTCATTACTGAACTGACTCTCATGGTTATTGAGTCTCTATATAATCACATTGTCTTGCCGCCTGTAGGCCAATACAATCACACCAGCGCTAATGAGACTGCCAGGCATCCAAGCAGTTAAAAGTTTTTTACACATAAAAGGATTTTATGTCTCCAAGAAAAAGCCAACAAGACATCTGTGAAAGTTTTAGATATAATTAAAATGTCATTTACTTCATCTGTTTTTTGCAGAAAGAGCTTTTAGTAAAAGTTGTCTATTGACTTTTTTTTGTTGTTCACTGTGTAAAACCATCAGCAGACGCCCAGATCCACCCACACACTGATCCGCTTCTCACACTAGCAGGAGAATCTGAGCAGAGGAAGATTTTCTCTAGGTGTTTCGACGAAGGTTTACTCATCCACGTTTCATCGGTGCAGATGAACCTCTGCCTTATCTTCTTCCTTCCAGATGAGGAGATGAACTGCAGAGCTTACAGGGCTTTCTCAGTGCTGCTGTGTTTTTGACTGGGTCATTATGTCTCAGTGGTGACTGTGTGTTTTAGCTCTGCAGTGTTTGTAATGAGCTGGAACATCGAGGAGGTGTAGGTCTGATGTGCAGCACTGTGATGGATCACCTTTCTGTTCAGGAGCATTTATGAGATATACAGCAGAGCAGCTTTGTGTTGTTTGTAAAAATAGTTGATGGAGCTTGTTTCTGATCCGTGTTGCAGAGACTAAAATGACTTGTGTGCGAACCGTGAATTTTACAAACTGTTGCACTCATTACGCTCCATCTTTCCTCTTCAGGGTCTAACTACGCCATGTCTAACGGGGGCGGGGCACCCAGCAGCACCACCCACCTGTTGGACTTCCTAGAGGAGCCCATCCCTGGTGTGGGGACCTACGACGACTTCCACACCATCGACTGGGTCCGTGAGAAGTGCAAGGACCGCGAGAGGCACCGGAAGGTGAGGAGGCTGAAGGCCCTCGTAAATTCCTAGGTTGGGAGAGGCAGATACTCAGATAAGCTGCCAGCTGCTTTTCGTTGGATGGTCAGTTTTGAGCATATTGATCCCTTTACCCTTAAAACATGAAGAGTATCAAAGTGTGTTTGAAGCTCAGAATTAGGTTGTGATAGAAGCTTCAGATTGATAAACCGCACTCACACTTGTTGCTCAGCATATTTCTAGTTCATACAGCTTTTCCACATTAGCTGGTGTCAGCAAAAAATCCTCTGCTGCACAGGAAGTGATATATCACATGTTTCCTGTGCAGTTTTTTTGGATCACACAAATGAAGAAGTGAGTAGTGAGGATCAGCAGTTTTAGTCTGAATGGATTAACAGAGAAGGAAAATATTGCAACCTAGCAACAGAAAGGAATTTAACACTGAAGCTAAAAATGTTTTAAATGTTTTCAAAATTAAGATTATTTGGGCCAGCTCCTTCTTTTAATATCCCCTGAATAGCTTGTTTTGGACCTTTCAGCTACATGTCTTCATTAGCAGTTGGAGATCAAGACAAAGGTCATGAGTAAACTTTCATGCTCTGTAAAGAAATCTCATTGTACAGATCTCAGGAATGCACCAGCTTCCTGTCCCACATCTCCCTGTCACTGATGCAACCTGCCAACACTTTAGTCCAAATATTGACACAACCTTTACAACCCACTTTCCAGAAGTGGTTTATTGCAGGACTACTGGAAAAGATGACTCTGAGAATTAGCTGATTTGTTTGATTTGTATGTTACTTTAGTACTTTGTCAAACATTTCTTTATAACCTGGTCTTAAAACTGTGTCATCAATCATTTACTTGAAGCAGCAGAAACCCTGCCACCAGAGTCATTTACTGAATTGCTTATCATTGAGGAGCAGTTGCACCTGCTTGCATTACTGCCAGTCTAAATTAATCTAATAACATTTTCTTATTGATTTGGTTTTCTGTGTAGCTTTTGTTCACTGGCTTGTGTGTGTGTTTTCTGTGTGTTCGTAGATTAACAGTAAGAAAAAGGAGTCAGCATGGGAGTTCACAAAGAGCCTGTACGACGCCTGGTCCGGGTGGCTGGTGGTGACGCTCACCGGCTTGGCCTCAGGTAACACACATACATCACTTTTACAGTGGACACAATAAACACTAACACCCACTAACATCTGGCTGTTGTCTCAGGGGGAAAGGTTCAAATGACTCTGCAGTAGTCACGAGTATTTATCAGCTCCAGCTCTGATTGGCAGTGATGGAAACATGACACCCGGCTGGACATGCTAATTTACCCCGACACAATGCGGTGACGTGTGTGGAAGTTCTGGATGTTGTGTAAATACCCAAGAACATGATTGTTTTTTACAGTCTGGGAACGACATCTAATGAGTATCAGAAGTAAAAGATAACAAAGTAACTGCATAACATTGTCACTGGCCTCCATGCTGCTTCCTACTGTTCCATGTTTTCTGGTACGTTCACGTCACATGTGACACATCAGAAAAAGAAACGCTAATTGTGTTGTAAAAATGGTAACACAGTGCCAACACCCTCACACAGCCGTTATCTCTTCTGCTGGTGACTCTCACATGCTTCGCCTCGGGCAGCTCACGCTCAGTCTGTGTCTTGGTCTCTCTGTCTTTTGCTCACATTTAACCGCTCGCTCACAAACAGAAGCCTTTTCTCTTCTGCAGCCTCATCTGACACAGTTCAGGCTTGAAAGCAGCGTAATCTGCATGAATGATGACTCAGGATCATGTGGCTCAGAACATGCCAGCCCGAAATGTGACATTAAGGATTTCAGTTTTATCAGAAGATCTTTGATTCTTAATATATGGTTCTAATATTTAGTTGGAGTTGCGTCTGCTGCTGATGTGGATATTTCCATAAAAATGAAGCAAGTTAAGAATTTTAGGAGATGGTTGCAGCCTGAAGCCGACTTTGTGTAGCGACTTTTACAGACTTCACAGGCTCATATAAAAACTTTTAGCACAACTAGCCAGCTAACTGCCTCTGCCTCTTTTTTCTCTTCTCCACTTCCTGCCTTCACCCCTCGTTTCCCTCCTGGTTCCCTCCTCCTGCCAGGTGCTTTGGCTGGCCTGATTGACATTGCTGCTGATTGGATGAACGACCTGAAGGAGGGCGTGTGCCTCAGCGCCATGTGGTTCAACCACGAGCAGTGCTGCTGGACGTCCAATGAGACCACCTTTGCTGAGCGGGACAAGTGTCCTCAGTGGAAGAGCTGGGCTGAGCTAATACTGGGGCAGGCAGAGGTAGATTAACATAGGCCCATATTAGAGATACCAGCCACTGCAGGGGCATCTTTCTGTGGCTTGATAGCATGTAGTACCATATATTCTCAAATAGACTGCTGAGACAACCAGACGTTTAATTGAATTTATTTTAATTTTATTTATTTAAACTTAGAGACTCAGGAGTTTATACCTTATTTACTATTTATTATTTGGTTTATTTATTATAAGTGACAACTGTAAGTGACAGTAATAATCAGAAGTCAGAAGCCAGCTCTTCAGTATGATGTTTCTCATCACGCACAAGCAGCTGAAACTACACAAACATTGGAGAAAGGAATAATTTACATCCATGTATGTTTTTTGCTACCTGTGAGTTTCAAGCTTCTTCCTCACCTCTCTGCAGGGCCCTGGCTCATACATCATGAACTACTTCATGTACATCTACTGGGCTCTGTCCTTCGCCTTCCTGGCTGTCTGTCTGGTCAAGGTGTTTGCTCCCTACGCCTGCGGCTCGGGGATCCCTGAGGTGAGGAAAATGTGTGTGTGCAGGGTGCTTGAAGCTGCCTGCTGGGGCCATTTTGAATCCTCTCCTTGGTTGGTGCATTAAAGTTCTTGTGGGTTAGCTTTCTTGCAGCAAGATTTTAGACAGTGTCGTTTTTTCTGTTAAGAGGCTTTTGACAGATAATCATTTGGTTTAAGATTCCTGGTCTCCATGTCTTTGTTCAGTCTCAGAGCCCAAAACTAGTTTTTCGCAAAGAAGGTATCAGTTTTATCAAACTAATGAGGTTAGTAGGTTATCTCTTTTTGTGTCCGAGTGTCTTTCCTGTCTCTCCGCAGAAATCCTACACAAGCTCTTTCACTCTGAAACAGACTATTGATGTTCCGTTTCATCTCCCCGCTCTCTCATTTTCTCATGTCTGATCAATTTGTTCTGGGTGTCAGAAGCTCGAAGTAGCATGAAACAGAAAGTCTATAAATCTCTGCCGCTGCCTCTAACTCTCCATGAAAGGGGTCTAATGATTTATGTGCACTTTCTGGGATCCACACAGTGTGTCGTCATGCTCATGGGTTTCCTTTTAAACGTCTTGAAGTGGTTTAAAATTGTTAATTCAGAGATGTGACAGGTTTGACTGTGCTGCGAAAAAGCCATTTTGAGCTCTTTCAAAATCATCTCCCCTTTGTTGCCATGTGAACAAGAGAGAGCTGGAGCTGCAGTGTGATGTAAAGTCTGTGTTAGACTTTGATCAGGAGGGAGAGATGTAGCTGAAGCAAAACCTAGAGTACATTTGCTTCAAGAAATCAAAAAGGCCACTTGAAAATGAATTTGCATTTGTGGGTTTTCTCCCCAGATCAAGACCATCCTGAGTGGGTTCATCATCCGGGGCTACCTGGGCAAGTGGACGCTGATGATCAAGACCATCACTCTGGTGCTGGCTGTGGCGTCTGGCCTCAGCCTGGGGAAGGAGGGCCCCCTGGTCCACGTGGCCTGCTGCTGTGGGAACATCTTCTCCTACCTCTTCCCCAAGTACAGCAAGAACGAGGCCAAGAAACGAGAGGTGAGCAGGAAGAGATTCCAGATGATGCTACAATCCCTCCTGGTTTTCTATATGACTGTGTTTTAGAGTCAGTGTAGTTGTTTGTGACTGCATGTGAGAACCGTCTCGTCAGCTGAGGTGCGTTTGTTTTGTCCTCTCAGGTTCTTTCTGCGGCCTCGGCAGCTGGAGTGTCTGTTGCTTTTGGAGCCCCGATCGGAGGAGTGCTCTTCAGCTTGGAGGAGGTGCAGCACATTGTCGACTCATGAACTGATCAGAAGCATCTGCAGCTTGTCACCCACAGCTAATCTTCTAAACTCTCCTCCCTCTCCTCCAGGTGAGCTACTACTTCCCTCTGAAGACGCTGTGGCGCTCCTTCTTCGCTGCCCTGGTGGCGGCCTTCGTCCTGCGCTCCATCAACCCGTTCGGTAACAGCCGCCTGGTGCTGTTCTATGTGGAGTACCACACGCCGTGGTACCTGTTCGAGCTCATCCCTTTCATCCTCCTGGGAGTTTTCGGAGGCCTCTGGGGAGCCTTCTTCATCCGAGCCAACATTGCGTGGTGCCGGCGGCGCAAGTTGACACGCTTCGGCAAGTACTGGATTCATGTTCATGTTGAATGTGAAGCTGGTTGTTGGAATGGATGGGGCTGTCTGGAAGATCACTGTCAGCAGTTTGTGTGAGCAGAGAGAAGTCGAATGCCAGTATGACTTAGAGGTGGGAATAAAAGGTTCTGGGTGGCAGCTTGATCGTTTCAGTCATCTTTAATACTCTGAGCATTATGGAGCAAAGATGAATGACTCAGCATATTAACACTGTCTAGCAGGCAGCCAATAGAAACACTTAAAGTGGCAAAAAAGGCAATGATGACTTAGCACATTAGCTCGATGCTCATGTAAACTTTAAAACAGGTTTTGTTTGCTGTTAATGAAGATCATCAAGAGATCTCCTCAAGTGCTTTGTTACTTTCTGATCATGCATCAGTATTTGACACGCTTCATCCTTCCTCTCTTCAGGAAAGTACCCGGTGTTGGAGGTGATCTTGGTGGCGGCCATCACGGCTGTGGTTGCTTTCCCGAACCCGTACACGCGTCAGAACACCAGTGAGCTGATAAAGGAGCTGTTCACCGACTGCGGCCCGCTGGAGTCCTCGCAGCTCTGTCAGTACCGCAGCCAGATGAACGGCAGTAAGGCCTTCACCGACAACCCCAACCGGCCGGCGGGGCCTGGCGTCTACGCCGCCATGTGGCAGCTCTGCCTGGCGCTCATCTTCAAAATCATCATGACCATATTCACCTTTGGACTGAAGGTGAGCCGTTGATGTATTTCTAACAGAGCAGGTGCTTTACCCTGCATGTCTTTATCAAAACTAAAAGCAGCTCTTTCTTCTCATCCTCAGGTTCCGTCGGGCTTGTTCATCCCCAGCATGGCCATCGGGGCCATCGCAGGGCGAATCGTTGGCATCGCCATGGAGCAGCTCGCCTACTATCACCACGACTGGTTCCTGTTCAAAGAGTGGTGCGAGGTTGGAGCCGACTGCATCACTCCAGGGCTCTACGCCATGGTGGGGGCCGCGGCGTGTCTGGGTGAGTCTGCAGATAACAAAGTGGCCAGTTTGTGTCAATGCTTGTTTGTTTTTCTAAATAATCAGTGGAGGTGAGAATCTTCTGGCACGATTCTCTGTGATTCGGATTCAGAGGGCTATGATGCCATTATAACATGATTAGTCTTAATGTTCATTTTGGTAAATAGAACAATCAAATTGAGGTACAATCCTTGTTTCTGTCTCTAGATTTGTGTTCACCTTCAATTCTTTCATGTTATTTTCCTGCTCTCCTCAGGTGGTGTGACCCGAATGACCGTCTCCCTGGTCGTCATCGTCTTCGAGCTGACGGGTGGATTAGAGTACATCGTCCCCCTCATGGCTGCCGTGATGACCAGCAAATGGGTGGGCGACGCGTTCGGCCGAGAGGGGATCTACGAGGCCCACATCCGTCTGAATGGATACCCCTTCCTGGACGCAAAGGAGGAATTCACGCACACCACACTGGCCCGGGAGGTGATGAGGCCTCGACGCAGCGACCCGCCGTTAGCGGTGCTGACGCAGGACGACCTGACGGTGGAGGAGCTGCAGGCCACCATCAATGAAACCAGTTATAATGGTTTCCCTGTGATAGTGTCCAAGGAGTCCCAGAGGCTGGTGGGCTTTGCTCTGCGCAGGGACATCACTATCGCTATCGGTAAGTCTACAGAGCAGACAGTTTCCACAACATAATTCCATTACACATTTCAGCACAAAATGTAAGTAGGAGAATGCAAAAATGCCTGGGGACTAATTGAAGGTTTGCCTAAAGAAAACTGCACACTTAATCACCAAAATGAGCAAATTTCAGCAAGACACTCCACAACCCCACATTGCTCCCAATCAATAAAAGTTAAGTCACTTTGGACGAAAGCATCTGCCCATTGATTATAAAGGACAAATGAGTCTCTTTTTCTGTATCTTTTAAACTCCTCTATTTCCTCCTTCCTTTCTCAACAGAAAATGCTCGCCGCAAGCAGGAAGGCATCATGTTGAACTCCAGGGTGTACTTCACCCAGCACGCCCCCACCCTCCCGGCCGACAGCCCCCGGCCCCTCAAACTGCGCTCCATCCTGGACATGAGCCCCTTCACCGTCACCGACCACACCCCCATGGAGATTGTGGTGGACATCTTCAGAAAGCTGGGGCTGCGCCAGTGCCTGGTCACTCACAACGGGTAAGTGAAGAAATGAAATTGTCTTAAGAGGAAGGATGTTTGTAGGAACGGAAGGCGAATCCTTCTCACATCCTTCGTTCTGGTGTTGTTGTGATCCACTAACCCGTCTGAGGTCGGCAAACATTGCACAAGCACATGTACACACTGTCTGGTGTTGCATGGACTCCTGGATGCCTGGGTTTACCCTGCGATCTGCATGGCCTGGCCTAACCGCTGTGCTGAACTTCCTGTACCCCCCCTACTGAACAATAACAGACCGTCTCCTCAGTAGAAGAGACCGAGCTGCTGAAACTAACTACAAATACATAACAGGTATCATGTTGGGAAATGTAGTCTGTCAGTAAAATCAGCTGATATGTGGTCTGAAACTGGTAGCAAAGATAAAAGTCAAATGATGGACTCAGGAGGTCTAGTTGGGTTTTTGCAGAGAGCCACCTGCTGGTGTGATCCAGGAATTACAAGAAAGATGATTGTTCTGCTCCTTGATTTACAGATGACTTCTCTCAGTCACCAGAGTGGAGCTGTGCATCACTGTTTGTTTTTGTTTACATCTTTATGTTTAAGTATTATTTAAATTTTAAAAGGATGAAACTGGTTTTGTTGAATTTTTTTTTATTGTCAACAAATGGCGTGAAAAGACCAAAACAAATAATTTTCACTGTGACACCCAGACCACTTAAATCTTTAAAAACAGGACAGAAATATATCAATTTATGTTCTCTAGCTGGGCATTATGGGAACTATTTCCTCATGGATTTAGGCACATTTGATGCTCTAGTGACTATTTACAGCAGCCAGACATTGTGAGATTTAAATGAGATCTTTATTTTAATTGTTACATCACCATTACTTGTTTTTAATAGTTTGGGGGATAATTGTTGGGGATTTTTTACGTGATTTATTGAAATTATAAACAACAATATTTTAACATTTCATACACACTTTAAACAAATGTCCAGAAAATCTACAAAATAAAATGATTTAATGTGCATTTCCATCCACTATTTTAACATTAGGATTTGGGTGCATCGTAGGGTGCAACTCTCCAGTCAGGAGCCATGAAAGTATTGCAGAAGAAGAGATGACGGAATTAAAAGAAAACCATTCAAACCTCACGATTAATATTTATTAGATGAGTTACAAAATATTCATTATAACATGTAAAATTAATTTATAACATTATAATGTTTTGTTGATTTTGTGTTGATTAAGTTGTGTAATTTTGAGTTATATTTTATGTTACCGTTAAGTATTTTAAGTTACACCTGTTATGTATGTTTTGTGCTGCTGTCTCTTCTCTCTCTGTCTCTCTTCTGTTTGTTGTTTTTTTTTAAATTTGTTGTTGTTGTCGTTGTTTTTGGGCAGTTTACCGAGTAACGGGTGTGTGTTTCAGGATTGTGTTGGGCATCATCACAAAGAAGAATATATTAGAGCATCTGGAGGAGCTCAAGCAGCACACGGAGCCCCTGGTGACTAGCCCCGCCCCTTTACACACGTGACCACACCTACCCCACTTTCGCACCTGTCTCTTAGGCTCCGCCTCTTAAGAGGGATGCATGAAACTTGGTGTGAAAAGCTGTTGACAGTTCCCGGCTAAACATGAAGCCTTCCTTCTCTTCTTCTTCTTTCACTGACTGTTGGCACTCTGTTGTTCGTGGGTTGGTTTGGTGTGGATTCACCTGTAACGAAGTCGTTCATCTCAGAGAAACACCTGTAGATAGACCTTCTCATCCTCATCGCTAGTAGCAGTGGCAGGTTTGGAGTCGTATAGAAAAGCTTTCTGGAGTTTTGTGGGTCCTGTAATGTTGGACCTCGATGGGAACTGTCACCCACATCAGTCCAGAGCCCCTTTCAGACATGTGCTTCGTTACATATATGTGCTGGCAGTTTAACATGTTGATGAGTTATATTACTGTCAAACTCATGACTGCACTCTTTCGACATTTCTGTAAAATTTCCAGCACGACACAGGACTGAATTCATGCCATCACATTAACATAAAGGCCACAGCAGCACAAAAAAATAAGATCTTGAATAATGTTCCACAACATGACAACTGAACCGATGGAAGCTAAATACAATGATTATGTTGTCAAACTTTTTCAGGTCAAGAATGACTTTTAAAGCTTAAAATCAAATCTGTTGAATTAACCATGAAACAGTGTGATTGGGCCAATAGTAATACGTTTTAGAGGACTTCTGATGTTGAATCAGTCTAGAAAAATGTGTGTTCAGTGATTTTTCTTCTGCTCTGTGTGTAAGGAATAAGACCCTTGGAAAATCGTTACATCATCATTAGTATCTGAATAAAATTTATTATTAATTACACGATCATCAATATGCAATATTTATGTATTATAAGCTAAAATAAAGGTGTATAAAGTTTGAGGTGAAATGATGTAGAGAAAAAGTATTTTTTGGCTCTGCCACTGTAAAAAATGTAATTTACAGATTTGAATTTTTCACACAAAATTAAATTATTCATTAACGTTATTTTACGAATTCAAAGTCCTGTTGACCCTAATTTGAACCTGTAATCTAGATCAGAAATAAATACATCTAACAGAAGATGAAGCCAGCAGAGTTACTGTTTCCATGTCTGAAATGGGCTCTGTAGATTTCCAGAGTGCAGCTTTGAAAACTCATCCCCATTTAAGTGCATTTGTAGCTACTGTAGCTCTGCTTAGTGTCGTGTCAGCTGCATCATGCATCTTAATAAGACGTCCATCAAACTATATCTTTTCTGATTCGTAGTGACTCCGTAGCTCAGAAGTGTTTTGATATAATTCTGCTGTGTAATGAGTCAGATTCAGCAGTAGATTTCTCAGCATGTGTGCGCTCATGATGCCTGTTGTGTGTTTCCCACCCTCCTCTCACAACAGTAGTCGTTTCGTTCAGAGAATTATCTGCCGTCATTAACGACTGATTTTTTCCTCTTTTTGTTTGTGTTTTCGACCCCACCGTTTCGCCATGGGTCTCCACAGATTGACGACATCTGACCCGTCGCCTTTACGACCACTTGGCGAGTAGCTAGCCGCCTTGGGAAAGCGGACCACCGCTGTTTTAGTATTTCTATTAGAGGGTGGTCATTGTTAGTAGAAGGGAGGGAGAGGGAGGAGATCTCTAGTGATTGGACTCATTCCCACACTTCCCTCGTTGTGTAGTGGTAGTGAATGCTGTGGTTGAGTGACGATGTGTTGATTGGTGCCAGTAGTTCTGTAGATAGATAGTGTGTTGTGATCAAAATGACCCTGATGAAGTCATTCCTAATCCCGTGCTTTAACCTGCCGATGTTTCCTCTTGACCAGCTGTGTCCAGTCCTCTTCACATTAAATGAAACATACTCATGCTCTTAAACATAAAAGTGCATCACAAAGGTTTGCATAGATTTATGTTGCATTGGAAACCTTTGTGTTAAACATTTAAATTATGATCAATGATTATATTAATATTGACGTGTGCAACACATTTCACTTCACCAAGGCCTTAAATAAGAGAGCACATTAACACATGTACATGGAGACAAATTATTGATGTTTATTAAACAGGTTTGACTTGACAGAAACAAACATCAAAAATAAATATAATACAAATTTATGAAAAGCATTGCATTTTATTTTGAAGAATTAAAATACTATATACGTAAGAATTAGATATAAAAAAAACAACACAAGCAAGATTTAACAAATATTTGAAAAGACTGGTGAACCGTCCAAGAAAAAAAAAAAGAAAAAATCTGAAAAAATTGTTAAAACTATTACTACTCATCGAAACTTGAGCGTCAGACTCACAAGACCAATACAAACATTGTTGCTCTCTCAATTTTTTTTGTATGAAATCTTTAGCTGCAGCAGACGTTGACTTTAGTTAGCAAAATGTTTTTATAGTAAATAGATGTTAAATTAGCTGGAATAAAAAGGTGAAACAGCACTGGACACGCTGGCTCACAGGAAACATTGCCTCCACCCGCTGACCCTTCACATACCCTCTGATCTGTTCCTGGTGTCCCAGCCCTCTACAACCGTCTGTTCATTTCACTGGTTTTAAAATGAATGAGATGAGTCGTAGATGTGAGCAGCTGTTGGGAAACCGGGGTCTGATCCGTGTGACGTCTCACCAGTGTTTCATGCCTCCTGCTGCTCGGTAGCTGTAGCTCCCCCTACAGGTCGTCCCAGCTCCTCTCACTCAGACCTGAGTTCAGATGTTTCCCTCCTCTTGGTTGCACTTTATTCACCTTCTCAGTGTTCACACGAAGCTAAGACTAACGTCCACCTGAGCTTTTCAGACCCAGCTCTGCTTTCCTGTAGCTCTGTAGCCGACGGACAGCTTCTCCTCAGACGCTTCTCTTCACTTGACCTCAGACTGCATTCACGGCTGAATTCAAGAGCATTTGTGCTTATTTCTAAAGTTTAAACAGCCGTCAAATTTCTACACTTACCTCAGCCTGAGACGTGCTCTTGAATCAGCAGGATTAATCTTGACTAACTGAATATGTAGAAACGTGATGATCAGTCAGACCCAGTCTTGTTGGCTGGGTCCATCAGGTAAATGTTCTTTATAGTAGAGAGAGAAGAGGAGGAGACAATAGCTCTGTCACATGAGTCAGAAACTGCTCACACATTGATTTATAGGGACAAATCGTCTTGATCATGATCTAGATTTCTATTAAAATTGACCCTGTTTTAAATGACAACAGACCCGTTATGTTTCTTATTAAAGACAAGTTATTCATAAAGTGCAGCTCAGACTCAAGCAGCCAAAGTACTTTATAGAAATATAATTAAAAGAAAAAAACTCATTCACGTAAGAGAATTTGTTAAAGTAATTTAGAGACACTGTGAAGATGTTTGACTTATAAGTTTCTTAGAATTCATTTTAAAAGTGTTGTTTATGTTCACTTGTTGCCAAACAGTTTTTATAGCTATAAAATAAAACCAGGAGATTCATAAGTTCCCATTAAATGTTATGCAAAGTGGGACATCCTGGGAAAAATTTCTTTTGTTGATTTCTGACTCCTGTGACGAGGACATCTCCTCTTCTCCTGCTCAGAGGTTCTAACTTTTCTCCACATCCTGTTTCAATATTTCCTGTCTCCAGTTTTCTCGTCAGCTTTTTGGAGCGATAACATAAAGCGGCTGAGGCAGCGTCTGAAGTGACACCCTGCTCTCTGGGAGCCGAGGTGCAGCTTCAGACCTGCTTTCACCCCCTTTTTTCCCCCTCTGGTTTCTCCGCTCCTTCCCCTCCTCCTGCTGACTTTTGCTTCCCCAGGGACTTGTGTTTTTGTTGGCTCGCAATCAGAAATCGATTTTTTTAAATTCATGTTCACTAAAGTGAAATTGAATCCAATTTGAATCAAGTGCTTCTCCCTGATTGAAGCCTTAAAAACGTGCCAACAAAAGCACGATGATGTTTTCTCTCCTTCACTCTGGCTGCAAAACCACCAGCACCTCCTCACTTTCCTAAACATCTTCTTTTTTCCTCCCTCTTCTTTGTCTCCCCCTGCAGGCGGCTTCTTGGTATTATCACAAAAAAAGATATCCTTCGTCACATGGCTCAAATGGCAAACCAAGATCCCGAGTCCATCATGTTCAACTGATCGGCTCCTTCCAGGACAGCCGGGGGGGAGGAGGCGACAGCGAGGAGGAGGAGGAGGTGTGCCTCCTGGACGGCTCCAATCTCTGACATTCGGACCTTGTTTTTTTTTTTTTTTCGTTTTAGTTTTCAGCTTTGTAGACCCTGAACCTCGCAGAATGACTGTGGCCCCCAGAGACTTTTCACAGCCACGAGAGGGAAAAGACATGATAAAAGAGACTTTGTTATTATCATTCTGGCTGCTGAGGACACGAGGTCACAGGGTTGAAGGCACACACATGAGGAATGCACTTTTTACACACACACACACACACACACTAAAACACAAACACACTTTTGCACTTGCAGACACCTCAAACATGCATGCTCTCTCTCTTCACACACACACATACACACACGTCAGACTCCCAAACCTGTAACGATACACCTGTTTGCACTCTTCATGTGCCTCACCTTTGTCCTGTCTCCGCTGAGGTCCTGGTCGCCTGGCAGGGGTCAAAGGTCAGAATGAACCGCCGATGAGGGACGCGATGAGGGACCTTGAAACCTCCAGGCTTCTGTTGAAACAAACTCACTTTCCTCCCCCTCCCCACTCCTGCACACACACACCAGTCCTGTCCGTCCTCAAGAGAAATACATTGTTTACCTGTGAATTAAATGTGTGTGTGTGTGTGTGTGTGTGTGTGTGTGTAAGGTGTCACTACATTCCAGCCAGGTTCCCATCAGGGCAAGCGAGAGGACGTGCACCTGCTCCCCACCCTGAAAAAACATGGCAGCAGATCATCATGATCGCACGGTGCACGGCTGCTCACCTGGGTGCACGTTGGCCTGAATGAGACGACTGTGTGTGTGTGGAAGAGAGAGGGAGGTAGAGAGACATAGATGGGTACTGTATTTCAAGAACAAAACAATGTTCCCTTTCAGAAGGAAAAAGGTGGAAAAGCAAAACCCTTTGTGTGTTTTCATTTCTGAGCCAGCTTGAGCTTTGTGTGTGTGTGTGTGTGTGTGTGTGTGTGTGTGTGTGTGTGTGTGTGTGTGTGTGTGTGTGTGTGTGTGTGTGTGTGTGTGTGTGTCCCGTCGCTTCATTCAGTGTGAAGGCAGGTCGAGTGTTTAAGTAAAAACAAAAGAAAAAAAGAAGTGTCCAAGTTGAGTTCTTTTGTTTTCTGTTACAGGAAAACAAATCTATCAAAATTCCTTCTTTTTCTTCTCAAACTATCAGTCTTGCTATTACTTTTTAAGAATATTGACTATAATCGATTAACTTTTTATGGCTTGAAGCAAAACGAAACTGGAACTCTGCACTGGTTTAAGTAATCGGTTAAAGTTGGAGAAGGATAGCGTTGATGCCACTCTGATTTTTTGTCTTCTTTTTCTGAAATCTTTGGAAATAACGTCTTTTATGAAAACATGATTTACTGTTTGTCTCATATAGTTTATCAGAGGAAAGGCTGAACAGTCGTCTTCTCTCGAGGCCCCGGCAAATACTGTATAACACTCCATCCATCTTGGGAAGCAAGAAGCTAATTTACATTACAAAAAACAAAATTTTTCACGGATGCAAAACTATTTCAAAACATAAAGAGATATTTTATCTATTTTGTCCACTCACACTTTGACTGATTGATCATGGATGAAAAACTTTCATCCAGGATCAACAGCAAGTTCAGATAGTTGAGATTTTGAAAAAAAAAAAAAGTTTTTGAACAAAAGTGAAATTTGCAAAGTTTAACACTAACGATTATTTTTACCATCAGCTGTTGATTCTTTTTTTTCCAGTTATATAACAAACATACTCAAATCATAATTATACAAACCAGATTAAAGCTGTAATCTGTGAAAGAAACCTTCCAAATTTTCTTGTGCAGGAAAAATCAACCATCACAGAAAGATGTAGATTAAAGCTCCACAGGTCAAAACTACTTAGACCAGTGATGTTAAATATGATAAAATAATCTCCATATTTTACAAGCTTTCAGCCACATGGACCTTTAAGCCAATATGGACAAAAAGTGCTGATGATAATGTGAAGTTTCTGGCTACTGTTTCTGTTGTGCCCAAAATGAATTTAGTCAAAATGAACTGTTTATTTCTTTTTAATTCTTCTGTCGAATCCTGTCGATCATCTCACAACTATTAAGAACAACTGAGTCTTGCTACATCTGCCAAGTGCCTGGCGAAAGTTTTTTAGGCTTTTCACACCAAATTTTATTCCAAAACCCTGAAAAACGAACAGCTGCTCTTCCCACTAACTTTCCTCTCTTAGCCCTGAGAACATGTTGTGATCCTTCAAGTGCAAACAATGAAGGGAAATGAAGTGGTGGAGCAGGGACAAACGGTAGCACCTTACCTGTTGAGTGGCGGCTGTGTGTGTGTGTGTGTGTGTGAGAGGAAGGTCGGGTTCATCCTGTGTACTTGTTTCCTTTGCAGTGACTGTCCTGCTGTAGGTCGACAGGCAGCAGGACATGGTCTTTGTTAACCAGTGGTGTTGCCTAACATTGTATTTCATACTGATCTCGATGTTTTTTCCCTATTTTTTTTTTTTTAATTTATGGATAGTGTCGATAGAAGTTGTGCATTATTATGAAGAATTTTATGTATGATTACATTGATCGTTTGATTGTACATTTAAAACAAAATATGTGAAAGATTAAATTTTGTTTTAAATTAAAAAGAAAAAAGATTCAAGTTGCACAAAGTGAGTCTGTGTTTATTTGTTTTTTTTACTGACAGTTTCTCCACTGATTTCTTCTTTATCGAATTATAATTTCTTGCCTGTGTTTTCCATTTGGGTCTTATTATTTTCAAGGCTGGTGGCAACAAGAGGTTTCCATAAAAATACCAAAATTTTACTTGCAGACTTCAAGGATTTTTTTTTTCGTCAAAACAATTTTCACTCAAGGTCTATTTGCCTGCTTGTTTAGAAGCTTTTGACTGTATCTCACCTTCTTCATTAAGAGTTAAAGACTGCTTTGTTTCACTCAGCCGGTGTTTGTGACAACAGGGCCAACGATGGAAAGCACCACAACAGCCACTAAATGGATGTCGCTGTGAGAAGATTTAGTCGACTTTGGAGAGCAAACTTTCAGACTCAAACATTAGCATGATGTTAGCGACTTGCATGTGTACCACTAAAAAACGCTGATGTATACTGACATTTTTTTGGTGAATTTTTTGCATGTTACAGATTGACTTTAAAACTACTCAGAATTAGTGAACGTTAAATTCTCAACATGATGTTTTTTGGGGTATTTTCACTTTTTTTGGACAGTTAATGAGTCGCAGCAGGAAATGAAGGAGGATAAGTCCACCATCTCAGATTTGCTTCAAATTCTTTTATTTTAATGTCCTTGTTACTAATAACTGCTGTGCAAAATTTTAGGCCAATATCTCCACTAGTTTCAGAAATATTAAGCCTTCAAAAAGGGGGCGTGGCCTCATATTTAGCATAGAAACCAGTGTTAAAATCAAACATCCATAGTTTGATAGCTGATAACTTTTGAACTGTTTACACTAAATGGTTCACATTTCCACACATGATTCTTTGATAGAATGAGGCTCTGTACACAGAAGGAGAGCTTTGTATGTGACATATTTGCAGATTCATGGCATGTCAAATATGGCTTCCTGGAATGCACGTTTGTC
>JBBMOC010000087.1:388453-480752 GCA_037975185.1 Centropyge bicolor
GAAAAAAACGCTGATGTATAGTATGACATTTTTTTGGGTGAATTTTTTGCATGTTTCAAATTGACCTTAAAACTACTCAGAACCAGTGAACGTTTCATTCTCAGCATGAAATTGTTGTTTTTGGACAATCAATGAGTTGACCCCAAATCAAAAAAAGACGATGTATAGTATGGCACTTTTTTGGGTGAATTTGTTGCATCTTTCAGTTTGACCTTAAAACTACTCAGAACCAGTGAACGTTTCATTCTGAGCAAGAAATTGTGAAATGCGCTAAATGCTAAATACGAGGCATCGCCTCCTTTTTGAAGGCTTAATATCTCTGAAACTAGTGGAGATATTGGCCTAAAATTCTGCACAATAATTATTAGTTACAAGGGCATTAAATAAAAAAATATGGAGCAAATCTGAGATGGTCAGTTGGGAACTTTCTATAAAACCTGGAGATTTGGCATGGACTTACCCAAGAAAGAAATGTGGAGCTCAACACTGAAGTCTTCAAAGTGCCATGAAACCTGAGTAAGTGGACCTTGAGTGGTGATTTGTTTTGTCAACTGCTGTTTACTGATGTTTAGTTTCTATTTATCCAAATAAGCTAAACTTGTCAAATGTACAATTCACAAAAACAAACTTTGTCCTAAACAAAAAAATATGCTTAAACATGACCAAAATTATGTTTTAAATCAACATAACCTAACAGTGGCCTCACTGGATTAGGAGACCTTTTGGAGGAGGTGACAGCTCTGACAATGGCGGCTGCTGAAAGAGTCGACTCCACGTCTCCTCATGTCCTGTTCCAGACCATCTATTATTCATGGCTCTGTCAGTCGCCAAGCTGTGTCTTTTATTTGTTCACCTGCTGGCTTCAGTCAGTGATAAGATTTCTGCACCAAGTTCCATATAAAATTTACTGATTTTAAATGTTTTTTTAGCAGAGTGAAGTATCTTTGTCAATCTAAAGGCTTTCAGCAACAGGGTGTATGTGGTAGAGTGGAACCATTAGTAGTAAGTTGTGCGGATTTTAGACATGAAAAAACACAACTGTGGAAGCCATGTTTTTTTTTCTTTTACACAGCACTTCCATTTTATTCCACTACAAAAAAGAGGCATCTCAAGAGCACCGGTAACAGCAGAACAGCATCCAGCTCATCTCCGTCCCAGACTGGACCGTTAGCCAAGCAAAAAGGAAGGAAGAAAAGAGTCCTTTTTAGTCCCAGAGAATGATGTCAAACGTGTGCACTGTCCACTTTCACATGCAGCAGAACTGTACTGTAAAGCCTCTGCAGAAGCAAGACGATGCCGAGATCAGGTCGGGAATTAAATAAACGGAGGAAAAGAAGCTACTCTTCTCTACTGAGGAGACGAAAAGACTTCAAATTAAATCTACTTCAACTAGCTGAGAAAACAAAAATCACACCACAATGGGTAATAATAATAATACTCTAAAAAATATTTCAAAGGAAAAACACAAAAACTCTACCCAGAGGTGTGTGACCCAATCAGGAAATATACTGTACACAGATGTAGCTGGCTTACAGTACTTGTTTTTTTTTTTGTAGAAATACAGTGGACCATACAATCATGAAATGGTGACCAAACTCTCAAATCTGTTTTCAGTCCAGCATGCATCTCTAGGTGAGCAGAACATTGTACAATAACAGCGGATCAGCTGTAACAGTAGCTGGATGTGAATTCTTGAGCAGATGAAGGAAGCTGAGTTTTCATGGTGTGAAAAAACAACATGAAGAACAGCTTGAGGCAGATTTCTGGAGTTAGTCATAAAAACCTTAGAACTGTAAGAAACTAAAAACTGAAAAAAAAATCTGTCTCCCCCGAGAGTGAAGTACCCCAATTCTTTAAATAAGTCTGAGCTATGAAAATCTCAACACAGGAAATGTCCCTTTACAATTTGCTGCTTATTACATTAACAATTTTACTGATTACCCCTCCCATGTACATTCAAGCATGAAAGTCCAGAGTGAGAAAAGAAACGCTCAAGTGTCTAAAAACCTCATGATTTAGTCTCAGTAGCCTACAAAGGTTTCAAGACAGTGTTTCAGTCAGAAAAGATTTTAAAAAAAGTGATTGTTTCTTTCCAAAATGTGAAATTAAAAATGTTTTGTTGACCTTTTTTTGTCTTCAAGTGGAAATGCATAGCAGGAAAACTCGTCGCTCCTCCGGGGTTCGTTTGTTTCATCACACATGGCTCTCATAGAACACCTGGCAGGGAGGGGTCTTATTTGTGCCTGTGGGTTCGGGCGCTGCCTGCTCGGCGTCCTCCTCTCCCTCCGTCTCAGGCTGCTCATCGTGGTGAACGGGAGTCAATGGCGGCGGGGAGGAGGGGGGAGGCGAGGCGGGCGCGGCCTCCGGCTGAGGCGGAGCTTCGACGCTGCAGTACCCGCTGATGGCGAGCTGCGGGTGGACCGACACCTGGATGGCGATGTGCTGCGGCTGCTCATGAACTGAGGAGTTGTCTGAGTCGGCGGCGGGGGATTCGCTGCGCTCCCGCTCCCTCTCCCGCCCTCGCTCTCTCTCTCTCTCCCTCTCCCTCTCCTGCAGGATGGTGAAGACGTCTCTCGCCCCGATGGCCCTGGCCCCTCCCTCGCGGCATCCCTCGGGCGCCTGTCTGACGAAGGTGTGCCTCATCTCCTCCACCCCCACCACCTCCAGGATCTCCTCCATGAAGGTGCGGCAGTTCATGATGAGCGGCGGCAGCGGGATGCTGCGAGCCAGCTCCTCGATGTACCGCGCAAACTCCATGGTCTTGAACTGCGTCACCTTGGCCAGCTCCAGCGTCTTGGCCGAGGTGATGATGGGGATCCGCTTGGCGATCTCGAAGGCTTTCTGCAGCTTCTCGGCACCCTCGGTGCGGAAGAACTCGTTGATGGCTTTCTCCGTCTTCTTCAGGTGGCTGCTCATCATGCAGAGTCGCGTGACGTTCAGCGCCATGATGATGGTGAAGGTGACCAGACAAACCACCATGTAGTACACGCCCATGTCCCCGTTGGTGAAGACCACACGCAGCGTCACCGTGCAGTTGGAGCTGCCGTGCACGTTGGACGCCATGCACGTGTACTTCCCACGGTCTGCAAACTCGATGCTGGTGATGTTGAGGACACCCCCGTCCAACAGCCACCACTTCCCACCTACAGACAGAGACGGAGAACCATCATGAATATACAATTTAATTTTTTGTTATTGAGCTCTAGTGTTTTAACAAGTCCTAAAAATCTGTGTGATCAAACAGCAAAGAAACAACCCTGAATCCACACAAAAAGCACTTTGCCGACCTGCTTTTAAAAACATGATTATTCACTGGTACTAGATGATCCACTAAATATGCAGTTGGTTCACTAACTCACTCTGAGGCCAAAGTTTAAAACCCTGAAAATCCTCTTAATGCATCTGTTTCTCTGCTGGTTTGATCCACAGTAAACTCTCCTCTGCAGCTGAGGTTTGCTGCTTTTTCAGAGGAACTTGCTGACTCAGATTTGCTTACGTTGTACTTCTGCGCTGTTCTAACTATTTATGGAGTCTGACAGCTCAACAGAAAACATTGTTTTTGCACACATTTATAAATCAATATAAAAACAAGTGAGTGAACAAACTTGAAGCCCAGCAGCAATTTGTTAATGCAGGTCCTTACACCAGCAGTGTGATCTCATGTCTGAGCTGCTGATCCCAATCTCTGACTAGTTTATGTTCAGTATGTTTGTGTATGATGTCTGTTCGATATCAGATAAGTCAGATGATGGTTTTTAACATGGAGTTCATGTGTGTTCAGACGGGAGAGCAGCACTGACTGGATGACTCCTGTGCTGTCTGCAGTATTACAACATGTGGCCTGACTGCTCTGTGTGCTGACGTTTGAATAATCAAAGCAAGAACCGTCTATTTACATGTTGCACTGGTTAAGTTGAACAAGCTTTTAAACACAATTAAAGGGTCAGTTCACTAAAAATTCCATTTGTTTAACAATCTTCGAATTCCTATTTATTTGCTTTGGTTATCAGCTCTTATTAAGGTGATGAGGCGACTGATAAACCGATCGACCTCGATGGAGCCTCTGTGCAGTTCAAAGGAAGACTTCCACATTTTCTTCAATACGCTTGTTTGCTTTCTGACTGAGAGGAAGAAGATCAATACCAACCTCATGTCTGTCTGTTAAATATAAAACTGTGGAGACCAGGAGCTGGTTAGCTTAGCTTCACACAAAGACTGAACAGTGAACCTAGCTCTTCACTATGGCAACAAAATCTTCTTCTTCTTCTTTATATCTTCTACAAAACCAAAGTGTAAAAACTACAGTTTGTCACATTATGAGCAGTTATGTGTTAAACTCTTGATGGTTTCGTGGCTGTAACCACTAACTTCACTGTTTTCCTGAGAACTGTTCAGAGCTAAGAAACAGTCCAGCACAACCTCCAGCAAAACTGCAAATAACTGCTTGTTACCTTCAGACCAAACCAGACTGGAGGCTGGAGATTCATATTTAACAGACAGATATGAGAGTGGTATCAATCTTCTCATCCAGCTCTCGGCAAGAAAGAGAATAAGTCTCATTCCCAAAATGTCAAACTATTCCCTGAAATAAATTCAGCGCCTGAGGTTCAGTCTTATCTGCCAAGGTTTGCTACCTCATCAGCGCAGGTGAATAGAATTTAATTTACTGTGTTCAAAGCCACGAAAACTACCTTTTAAAACCAGCCTCACTGACTTTCATCGCTGTCCTCAGTTCCTAATTTTCTACCATTTTACTTCGAGTGAATGCATCTGCAACTCCTCCTCAGCCGCTCGCTGTCTCTGCTGTGTGGGAGTGAAGATGGACAGATATGACAGAGGGCGCCTCTGAATCCATAGTAGAGACCATAAAAACATTTCTGCCGCTTTCTACGCTGCTAGCATGATCAATTTCCCGCTCTGGTATCCTCTGGAGGAGATGAATGGGCGGTCAGGAAATGCAGCCTTGCCAACAATAGCGTCCTGCCCGTCCGCCTTTTTGTGCGAGAGCAAGATTTCTAATTTTACCTCCACCACCGGATCATGTGATGTGACTGATGTGCTGCCCAATACTACATGTTTGAAGCAGAAACGAGCGAGGGCAGGTTAGTAACACTGTTCTCTGAGCGGCCTCTGTTTATTAGTGAGTGAACTCCTGTGGCTGCGGTGAAAGTCTACCCTCTTCTAATTATACTCCTGAGTGTAACCCAGGGGAAAAGCTCTGACGGTGCAGACGAGGCTCTGGGTTTGTGGGTCGTAATAACAACGCTGCCTCTGCTCTGTGATGGCAGGTTTCAACAGGTCGGCTCAGGAGGAGCTTCAAAAACAGCTCTGCATTCCTTCTCAGCTCGCTCGCAATATTCAAACACAAGACGGCCTGAATGAAAATCGTCTTGTCTTAATGATTTCCTGAATGTAATTGGCGAACGCTTGCCATTGCAGGAAGAGAATAACAACGGCTGCCAGACAAAATGTGCAATAATTGAGCCAAATTTCCCACAGGAACTCGAGGCCGTCTAGTCCTCGTGTTTAGAAGTCAGGTTTCACTCTGATTAAAGACTCAAAAGAAAATCAACACTGTCCACTTCACTTCCTGTCTTGTCTTTATACAAAACTTCTTTTCTTATCAACTGAATTATTTTCTCGGATTAATGAACTTTTGGTGCCTCTAAAAAAAAACTGAATATTCTATATTTCTCTGAAAAATACTAAATATTCAGTTGTGTGCAGATTCTTCCAGCCTTCCTGAAAAACTCAAGGGCTCTAGGTTCTGCAACAAAAACTACTGGCTTCATCTAACACCTGGAAATGTCACTGAGCCAGGCGCCAAGCACACACCCATTTAAGGAGCACTAAGATGGATGTGTATCTTAAAACTGCCACCCAGCTATTAAAGTTTTCAGATGCAGCATGTGAACCATGTCGTCCACACTGAGCTTGCAGAGGGGAATTTGTGGCACACAACAAAATCAGGAAGTGTATCTGGAACCTGGTTATTCAGAGTAATTGAGTTATAGTTTCCCTTCATTGTTTGGACAGCAGATGTCGGCCACCTCGTCTGAAATAAAAGATTCAGGGAAAAAGAGCAGAGCAGCTGTTTCACACACAAAATGACATATTTAATACATTTACCAAATAAAGGATCTGGTCGTCACCTCTGCTGCATCATTTTCCTTCAGTGTGCAAGTTAAGCATGTAAATACTGACTAACTTGCTCCAGTTAAGAAAGTCACCTTAATCATAGTAAATAACCAACCTGACACCCATCTGCATTCCCTGCTAATTAAATTATAATCGAGTGACGTGCAGCGTTGTTGACAAAGAGAACAGGAAACCAGGTTTAAAGTAACAGTACAGTCAGTCTCACCATCCGTCTCCGTGTCCAGACGGTCTCCATGGGAGTTGAACCACTGAACACTGGGGGCAGGGTCTCCGGTGACATTGCAATCAATCAGCGCGCAGCTACCCTCCCGGGCAATTATCTGGCTCACTTTTGTGAACACAACTGGGACAAATCCGCCGTCTGTCACGGTGCCATTTTCCGTACGGTTGCCATCCGTGTCCACCGATAAGGCCCCGGCGGTGCGAGAGGCGATAAGGGACGCCAGGACCAGAAGAACGTACCCACCGGCCCAGTGCATTTTCTCACACTGTCGGCGCGTCACCCGAGGGGGTAGAGACTCTGTCATTCCTCCTGGGTCTCCATCCAGCAGACTGGCTATCTCTTGATAGTAGAAGGCAATTTGGTTTTCAGCTCTGTGGCTTCAAACATCTCACTGGAAAAGAAGAAAGTGATTGGCTGTGTTAATCATAGACAGAGCAGGAAAAAACAACCTGTGCCTCTTGAAGACTCAGCAGCTGGAACAAACTGATAAGGAGGCTGTTTTTATAACAAGCGTTAAAAGGAATGCCAGACTGCCACTAATGATTATTATTAACTAATCATTTGGCTTGGAAAAAAAAAACATGAGAGAAAAATGCACCAGTTTCCAAAAGCCCAAAGAGAAGTCTTCAAATTCCATGTTTAGTTCAACCAGTGGTGCAAAAACAAAGATATTTAATTTGCTATGAAAGAAATCAGACAGAAAAAAAATATTTATATGATCAATCAGTTGTCAAAACAGTTGCAGATTAATAATATACTTTCATGTCATGTCATCTCATGTTAAGCTTTTTTCTTCCAAATGTGTTTCAATGTTGTTCTAAACCAAAAACTCTGGATAAAAACACTTTAACATTTTGATCATATTCGTGTATCCTTAACAAAACATCAGCATTTAGTCGTTTATTCGAGCCAAATCTGTCTAATACGAAACATAATGACAATAACACAAAAATCTAATTATCTCTAACCTGTGATGACATTGAATAAAATCATGTGTCTCATTGCTTTTACACAAATAACTTAGGTTTGATGAACATGAAAACAAAGCAACATAACGGAACAATGTGTGGGCTCCGTCTACTTCCTAGTTCGCCTCTTATCCAAACAGCATCGCTATCAACCCAATGTGTGTCATTTAAGAACTAATATATATCATATATACGGTTCAGTGTATATATTGGTAACATCTAAAGAGAGTTTTCACGATTTAGTCGCTTTGAAATTTGCCATTTAAAAGCCAGACATGACAAATACGGATCCGTATATAAGAACTGGGATCCGGCTATGTGTTGGGCTTGTATCACGGGACCCTTCAAAAAATGTGGTGCTTCTGCGAACTGTTCATAGATTTTAGCTTCTTTATGTCCAAAAAATAGATAGTTTAACATGTAGCGGCAGTCAACAACATATATTAGCAGATTGAAAGTCTAAATAATCGATAAACCGTAAAAAGCTGCTGTTTTTTACATTGCATCGAGGTTAACGTTACCTCGGTGTTAGCGGCTAAATGTTAGCAAAAACCGAGCAAAATCCACGTTTCCGGTGGAAATAATCTCTCTTTGATACTCACATCATGGTCTGCGGATGTTCATGTCGGCTGGGAAACACCAGAGAGGATGTTTTAGGTCGTATTTCTGCGGCATCTCCATCCTCCTCCCCCGCTTCAAACAGCAGCAGCCAGAGATCAGTCTGAGCCTCAGCCGCTACAAACA
Organism: Centropyge bicolor; assembly: GCA_037975185.1. Lineage (NCBI taxonomy): Eukaryota > Metazoa > Chordata > Actinopteri > Pomacanthidae > Centropyge > Centropyge bicolor. Next base: position 396,548 of record JBBMOC010000087.1, read on the forward strand.
GAGACTGAGGAAGAGGAGGAGGGAGAGGAGCAGGGGGAGGGGGGAGAGGGGGAGGAAGAGGAGGAGGAGTAAGAAGACGAGGGAAAGGAAGGGGGTGATGGTGATGATGATTATTAGAAGTATTTTTATTAGTGACAATGATAAGTGACTGGACTGACTGATGATAATGATGAGGAGGAGGAGGAGGAGGATTCTTCTTCCTCTGATTATTATTGGTAGAATTCTTATTTTGTTGTTGAGGATGATGATTATAACAACATCATCATCATATTATTATTATACTATAATATTAGTATAGTATTGTAGTATTATATAATAATAATAATAACAATAATAACAATAATAATACTATTATTAGTAGTAGTATTAGTAGTTAGAATTTTAAAAATGACTCTAAAACACCAACCTTCATGTCGTCTCATTCATCCAGGTTGTGGGGGGGCTTTGTAGCTTTAACTGATAGCAAACTTGATGGTTTCGGTTCTTCAGAAGTGTTATTTCCCCGCTGAGGTTTACAGCTGCCTTCATTGACTTTTGACGAGATGTAAACACATTATCACCTTTAAAACTGATATGATGAACAATTCACCACATTTGCATATTTACACATCCATCACACTGAGAGCAATTCAGCCATCATTTAAAGCCAGTTTACGACACCTGGCCAGTCCAGTATTTGCTCTTCAGCTGCCATAAACGCTCCACTGTGATCAGCAGCGTGTCACTATCTGTTGTTTAACACCGGAAAGTTACAGTGCAGTTTGTTTACTGGAGATATTTCTCCTTGGAAATGGAAATGGAAATTTGACACAAAAAACATTCCTGGAAGAAATAAATGCAGAAGAAAAGCTGGTGTACATGCAGGCCGGGGTTATCAGGGCCGTACGTGCTGCCTCTTTGTCAGTTTCAATCGGACTGACCTTGAACCTCTGACATCGACTCGTTGCACTGAGGCCTGAGCAAACAGTCAATAACTAAGTCAATAAGGATCCGTCTATGTATAGAAAGTGTGGGTATTGAAGGCAGCGAGTGTGCGTGAAAATGTATTTTCTTGTAAGTTTGTTGTAACTATTTTTTCCACTTAAGTTTTAATTGCAGATATAAAAGCTCATAAAATGATGCATTTTAGTTTGAAGTTGTTACAGGTCTGAAGGTCACTCTTTCCGTCTTTCCCAGAGGATTTTAATGAATAACAGTTGCAAAAGCCTGATTTTTCAGCCGCCCCTCTGACCCTGTTATCCTTTACAGATGAATGTTTCAGCTTCACACACAGCTACATATTAACACAGCGGGAAGAAAGTCTGTACAAAGGAGAACAGCTCCCACCAGCAGACTGATCTCAGCACATTTCAACAATGATTGCACCAGCTCAGTGTTAATACACAGCTTCACAAATCTCAAACATAATTCAGCTGATTGGCCTCAGACTATGAGTTGGTTCAGATGGGACTTGTCAGTTTGAACCTGCACGAAACAAAGACGGCTTCTCAAACGATCACGACCCATTTCAGAAGTTGAGTCAGTTTCTGGCACAATTTCAGGTGCATGAAAACGGGAAGCTGTTAAATACCTTGCAACACTTGTAGTTTTGTTCTACCTGGAAAAGTGTTGCTAAGTTTTGTCCCTCAGAAGAAAAAACATCCCAGTTAAATAAAATTAATAACATTTAAAATGAAGTTAATTTGTCAAGTCGAGTTCAGGGTGATTCTCAGACTGCCAATCATTTTTTTACCACCTTGTTTAAATGACACCTTTCCAAAACCTGGCTCAAGAAAAAGCAAAATGTGATGTCTGAAATCCACCAGGCGAACTGTGTTTTACTCTGTAGCTCACATCTACACTGAAAGTCTTTGATCAGGTTTCAGAAGTTATTGAGACTTTACTGGAGCAGCAATCACACATTTTGTAAAACAAAAAAAACACACACTCACAGGACAAAATACAGAATGATAAAAGATTTACTTTTTTGTTCATTCAAAAGATAAAGACTCTGTAGTGCAATAACTATTTCTCTTTCTTATTCATTGGTTCAAATAGACTTCAACAATGAGTCCTGTTGAACAGACATGCAGCCAAATGAACACTCTGAACGTCCCGTCTTGACCGTGGGACAGATACAGTCAGAGGGTACACAGCATTAAAATATATTCAAATTTAATAAAGTTTTTGAACATAAAAGTCTTCAACAAATAGTTGGAAAAATGCAGCATCCTCCAGGGAGAAATAAATCTGTCGTCACAAAGCCTCTTTGATGAGAGAAGAGAGTCGTCTGAAAGCCTGTTGAAAGATTTGTGAGACGTTAGAGTCAGTTAAGGAGTGAGTGCGTGTGTGTGTGTGTGTGTGTGTGTGTGTGTGTGTGTGTGTGTGTGTGTGTACCTCATCAATCTGCTCTGGTGTGGACTGGGAAAAGGCCGCTCTGACGTAGGGACAAGGGTCACTGCTGTTGATCATGAAGACGCCTCCAGGAACCATCAGCACCTTGAACACACACACACACACACACACACTCGACTCAGGTTCCTGAATACATTTACTACTTTCTTCTTTTTTCAGTTTTCACACAGCTGATCTTTTAAAATCAAACACTGATTAATCCTCTTTGCGAGAAGAAAACAGGTCTTTGTTGTTTGTGTTATGTGATCAGTCTCAGGAAATTACAAAAACATGACTAGTTGCCCAAAAATAGACACACAAACTCTTTTCAGACTTCAATTTTTGTGCTTATTGAACAAATGAAATCTTATGTTAGATAACGAGAGGAGCTGGTATTTTGTTCTATCTTTGGACAGTGACAGGATTACTGCAGCTCTGAGTCCAAAACAAAGCTCACAGAGGGATTCTCTTTGCTAAATTAATTTCAGATGTGAAGTGTTGTTGTTCTCCTCTGATCGCACAGAAGACTCTTTACTATCTGCTGGGTGGAAGTTTGAAATATTCTGGCCTCAGAGGAGAAACCGCCCACAGCACAGACCTTGGAAAAGCCTGATTGTACCCACTCCTGTTTATACGCAGCCAATCAGCTATTCACTCGCAGGGATTTACAAACGCTCGGTGTGTGTGTGTGTGTGTGTGGGAGGGAAAACACTCAGTGGCTGAACCCACTCATAGTGCACATAATGGCTGCTTTACATGCACCGTCCTACACTCTGCTCAGACAAAAAAAAAAAAAACTGCCCCTGGTGCAAAACATCTGATCACCAACAGTCCGACAGAGAGGGGAGAGCACTGAAATGCATTCTGGGTACCTGCTATTAGCCTGTTGGAGAGCAGTGCATACATGTTAACTTTCAGTGGACAGAGTTAATGAGGCTTTTATCACAAAAAGAGATTAAGATTAGAGTTGAAACTGGAATAAAAAAGCACCTCTTTCTCCAAGGCTTTCTTCATGATGAGCTCCTGGGTGTCGGTGATGCCCTTTAGTTTCATCCACAGGAACATGCCTGCCGATGGTGCGTGCCACTCTGCTACATCTACACACACAGAAACATTGAAAAAAGAAAAGTCTGGGTTGCGTTTTCCTGACTCATAACCACAACTTCCTTTCTCTTGCTCTTTTTTTGTAACCGTCTCGGTGAAAAAAATTCACGGTGGTTTAACTAAATTTGGACTTAACATTATCTCCTAAAGCAGTTTCACACATGTGGTGGTTGTTGCTTCAAGTGACATGAATCAATGCACAAACCTTTGAGCCACTTGTCTGCAGATCTGATCATGGCATCGCATTGTTTCCTGTAGAACTCAATCACCCTGTGAGAGGAAAGAAAAGGGTTTCATGCGTTTTATCTAAAATAGTGCTGTTTTCTTTTTCTGAACCAGTCAACACTGTGGGAGGCAGCGTACCCGTCTATGTGCTGGAGGAAACCTTCTTGGCCCCAGTTGTGCAACAACTGAGACACCATGAGCTGAGAGGAAGAAGGACACAGGTTATATAATGGAACGACTGGCACAGATTCAAAAAAAGGCCTCATGGAAGCAAATAATTTGACTGTAAAATGACTCTGCAGCGTGACACACCTTCCTTCTTTCACCACAGTTTGTGTTTGCTTCACGTTTCCAATCTCTCATCACGTGAAAGAGCTTTTTTGTGCACTCATGCATTTTAAGTCTTTGCCAACATTTCTGTCCAGATTAGATGAAAAAGCGAGTGGAGGATTGAAACAGAGGAGGATGACAGCAGATCCTAATTAATCTTCCTCCTTATTAAAACCTCCTCTGCAGCTGCTGCCGATCGAGACACAGCACAGCGTCTTACTGGGTCTCAGAAACCACGTCTCACTGGTGAGAGCACCCGAGTCTGTGATGACTCTGCTCAAAAATATGCTTCATCGTTGGCACTCTCACTGTAGCCAATCAATGCTCAGTATTGAAAAGGGTGTTTTCTGTGATAGAGAGTAAACACAGCAGAACTGCAGGCCACAGGAATGAACTAAAAATGAATAAACCCAAACGTTACTCCTCACAGATGAAGCAGTTGCAACTAAACCGGTAATGCACAATGTTGACAGAACAGGGCGTGGTGGTTTTATTCACCTGTGTGAAGGTGCTCGTGTGCATTGTGGAGGACTGGATGTGCAGCACCACCCTGTCTACCAGTGGTTTGGGACCGGTCACAAACCCTATCCTCAGCCTGAAACAAGACGACACAGATGAGCAGTAAAAATAATAAACACACACTGGTGCAGTTATGCATAAAACTCCTCCCATATAATCATCCCTTAAACTACAAACTGATCCTTGTGCACAAAAAAATTCAGTGAGTTTGCATTTTAAAAGTAGTCAAAATGTGCTCAATACAAGCAAAAGCAAACAATACTGAAACCTGAACTACCTGATATTAACTGACTTTCTTAACTTATGTAATAATAATGAGTTACACAAACAATGCAACACTGTTCATTTCTTAACATTTTATAGATTGCTGACTGTATAACTGTAATAACTACGATAATGAGAGGTTGGAGAAATTAAAGAGATGGATTAGATTAACAACAACCAGATGATCAATTGTATTCAGCACAAACAACCATCAGATGTGAACAGTGTGGAATTACACAAGCAAACTCAGCTCTGTGATGAACTGGATGAACACGTATCAGGTCCTGACTTGTTGAACCAAAAACCCTGAGCTGTAGCAGAGTTAATAAAGTCTGAACAGCAGAGCTTCACGTGCACTGGGTTCAAAGAAAAACTCTCACTCACACAGATTTACGCTCTCACCCTGAGGACAGGATCTTAGAGAAGGAGTCTGTCCTGATGATCCTCCCGTCCACGTCCATGGAGAGAAAGGTGGGAGCCCACGGCTGCAAAATACATGATGACATAACAAGAATCAGTTTGTATCCAAGTCAAAGTGTTCAGATCAGAGCATAAAGTTACAACGAAGGAAACGGCTGAATGATTTTTCCTTTAAAATGACAGAAGTAAACAGAGAGAGTGGGTGAACTCTTTATGTACCTTGTCAAACTGCAGGAAGTAGTACGGGTCGTCCTCGATTATGAGCATGTCGTACTGCCTGGCCAGCTATTAAAAAGACATTAATAGAAAACGACAGAGTGAATCTGCAGGGAAATCCACTTCACAACAAGCTCTAATTAATAGAGTCACCGCTTCACTGGCTGCTTTGCATAAATCAGACTGAGAGAGGTTCATAAAATACAGCTTCATCTGCAGTGTGTGTGTGTGTGTGTGTGTGTGCAGGGGCGACCGACCTCATACACTTCCTGCTTCCTCTGAGCCGTCATGGAGGCACCGGTGGGGTTCCCTCCGTTGGGGATGGTGTAGAGGATCTTGGGAGCGGTGCTGCCGGGCTTGTGGACCTCTGAGGGGTCCCAGCGAGACAGCACCTCCTTCAGGCCTGCAGGTATCATACCGTGCTGATCGCTGGGAACGTTGATTAAGTTGCAACCAAGCGGCTCTAGCTACAGGGGACGAATGAACGCCAGAGGGTTACAGAAGCTTGAGTAAACATGTGATATGTGTCGTTATAAAGAGAAGCGCTCTCACCGCTGCCAGCGTGCCTGAATACGTGGGAGCATCCAGCAGAACGTTATCTCCGGGGTTGACCAACATCTCAAACACCTAAAAACCAAAAAGATAAAAACAGAATCAGATGGTTTTAAGCAGCATGTAGGAGAGATTGAAGAGAATTTGTGGGGTCTAATTTTGCCTCAGGTACCTTACAGAGCCCCTCCTGGCTCCCTGTGGTCACACACATGTCCATCTGGCCGTTCTCTGGCGTGTAGCCGGCGGTCGGCGGGTTGTGGAGGTTCTTCTGCAGGTTCTTCATCCATGTGACCAGTTCAGGTATTCTACAGACGAACTGAGATTAGACTTACTGTGCAACTGATTCCACACTATAATCACACATGGTATTTTTTTAACAATACAGAACATTTCTGTATTTGAAAAAAAAAAACCCTCCACATACTGCTTCACATTTTTCCAGCTTTATCACTTATCACTTTTTAACTGGAGTGACTGATTGTAGGATTCCTGTCTCTCACCCATGAGAGGCCGAGTACTGCAGAGCCCTCTTCATCACATTCTCATCAAAGTCGACCGTCTGTCCATTCTTCAGCTTGATGGACGCCGACAGGTAGGGGAAGGTGTTGGGGTTGGGCGCTCCTCCAGCCAAAGAGATGAGGGACGGAGGTGACCGCTGCTGCAGCTCAGCTTTAAGCAGGTGGAGACAGAGAAGAGGAGGGTCTCACACTGAGGTTGCAATAAAAATCTAAAGATTCTAAAGTTGGGGAGATGCTCACAGACATTGTACTATAACCTACAGTACAAGATGACACAAGCACATCACTACTTCCCAAAGCTGTCAACAATAGAAAACCCAAAGATCTTCAGTTCATCACATGAAACAAGGAAATGCTGAGACTAGAGATTGAATCTGTTTTTTCACTATAGACCACAACTTCCTGTAAAATGTGTGACATGAATCTTTGTATAGAAACATGTTGAGTGTGTTGAGATGAATCCTCACTCAGCATCCTGATGGGAGAGGGTTTTCTGGCTGCACTCACAGCTGTTAGAAACCTGGCGTAGTTCATGATTCCTGCAAAATGAGTCAAAGAGAAATATTACTTTTTAACTCTCACATAGAGATGAAGACATGAGGTTTATGTATTTCTGCAGCTTCCACCTGTTGAATCCATGATAACAGTGACAGAGACATGAGCTCTGTGTTAATATTCCGCTTCATATAAAAATCTGTAACTAATTCAGTGAGTCATCAACAACACTTGCAGACAGTTTGCAGGCAAAGAGCAATAAGAGTGAATCAGAGCAGCAGCAATGTGACGTTAAATGACTGTGAATAAAACAATAAACTGTGCTACAAACAGTTAAAAACAACACAAACAGGAGCACGCACTTGTTATGACAATAAAACGAGCAGTCAAACATAAATTAAAATGGATACATTTGACAAATTAAACCGTGAACACGTCCACATTTAAGCTGTGTAACTGACCTTGCGTATCTAGCGCGACTGCCGCGAAGGATTCTGGGTTATGTATTTTCTTAAACAGAGCGCTACAGTGCTCGTCCGTGATGTGAACTACATTCCCCAATTTGCAAAACAAACACACGTGTACAGATGGAATCTGCTTTACGAAACGACTTCAACGTTGTTGCTGCTATTTTCTTCTTTGAGTCGGTGACTCGGTGCCGCATTCTTCTTCTATTTTTTACATTATTCTTCTTCTTCTTCTCCTTCTTCTTCTTCTTCTTCTTTTAAAGGTAGGGTAGTTTGCACCCAAAAAGGTTGCATTACTGCCCATAGACTGCCTGTTACTGGATGAAAGAATGACTGAATTCTCTTCTTTATTCTAAATTTAAAAAAAAAAATCTTCCCCATCTTTCATCCAATATTCTAATAAACTAATTAATCTAATCAATTCCCACAATATCCCATTTATTCATATACATTTCAACATGAACAGAAAAGTTAAGGACTCAGTTTCATTCTTAGAAAGTCAATATTCTTCACATTTCCTACCTGATTTTTCTCTTTCCATTCCCAGCTGCTTCCTCATGACTTCTCTGTCCATCTCTCTCTTTCTCCTATGGTCTCTTTTGACTCCACTCACACTGCCCCACCCACAAATTTATTACATATCACTGAATTATGTGTCCTGATTTCCATGAATGTCTGCACTGAGTGGGTTAATGAGTAAAAGATCTTACTGATTAACTGATGTGATGCAAGAAAACTTTTTTCCTTCTGATTCAAAATGCACCATAACACATCTTGTTTCACACTTTTCTAAGTCAGTCATCCTGAATATTTCAACAATTCTGTTATGTTCTTTAAATCTTGCATCCGTTAACAACTCTTTTACTGGAAATCTCCTATTAAATGGGAAACATGACACCATCTAACTCAAGTCAATGCATTCTTCTGTTGTGACTCACATCCAACAAACATTCATCCATTTCTTTTAACTCCATCTTCATATTTGTCTGACTCCAAATCTCTCAGATCAGTCAATTTTACTCTAGAATATTAGATTTATCTTTCTTTCTCACTATCATCTCGTTTCTACTTTTACTTCCTGACGCTAAGAATAATAAAGAAAATAGCAGAAAATCTTAAACGTTAAATCACCAGTCTTGTGATTGTCCGCTAGAGGGCAGTCGAATGTATCAAAATGCTCAAAACTACCGGAAATGACGAAGAAAGTGAACTTCCGTGTTGTTAGCATAGCTTAGTCGTGCTAACTGAGAATGACAAACTGTGTTACTTTAGCGTAATTTTACACTGATTGCGGTCAAAATTATCCCAGATTTACAGGCTGTGTTGCGTTTCTTTCTTTCAAACTGATAACTTAACTATATTTTGCGATGGGGGCTAAAACTTTATAGGAGTTCGTGTTAGCTAATGTGAGCGATCTCCCGGCTAAATAAGGTACAGTTTGAGTTAAAGCTAACGACCTCTTTCAAATTAACCTCACATAACTGACTGAGCTTAAGGTAACGTTACCAGATGTGTTTCTCTCTTCTGTATGAACAGATAAATTAGAATACGTTGAGATTTCTGCTGCTATGTAGAGCTGCAGACCGGCTCATCTGTCCTCGCTGTTTACATCCCTGTCGTCGTTTCAATGGGGAAAAGGAAAGACATGATTCACCCCAGGTTTCTAGGTGAGTGTGTCACATTATTGGCCTTTAATTCATCATTTGTTCATGTATCAGTTATACTTTCATTGTGCTAAAATGTGCACTTAGTTCCCGACTTATTAGGTGCATCTTTTTTAAATTTGATGTCAAACTTCCTGCTGTCTTTTCTTGAAACTGTTTTCGATATGTTGATTCAGCTTCATGGTTATGTGCTGTTAGATTGCTTTTTTTGGGGGGGGGGGGCGGATTTGCTTAAAAGCTGTCGATTTAATAATACAAGTTCACAGAAAAACTACATGAGTAATCAACCAAATATTAGCTTTAAAATGTTATTTGACAGATATTGTTACTTTCTTATCATCTAATTGGTCGACATAGATGCATCTGTAGAAAATGACAGTGGTTATTTGGACCATAAATTAATACTAACATATATATTATTTTTATTTATACTTTCCTCTCGTCCTCTGCAGGTGAAGGCAGCTCCAGCCTGCACAGCGTTCACAAGCGGAAACACAAAAAGCACAAGAAGCACAAGAGGAAGCACCACAGTTTCCCAGAGGCCCCGGAGCCCGAGCCTGTCATGGTTCCTCGTCCTCCTCCACAGCTCAGACTCAAGATCAAACTGGGAGGACAGACACTGGGGACCAAGAGGTGAGACAGGCGAACAGTGTCTGTGCTCAGTGGTCAGTTTCATTAAAACTGGATCACTCAGGCTTTTTGTCTGTTTCTGTTTTCCTGTTATCTGTATCAGTGTTCCCACCTTCACTGTGCATCCCGGGGTGGCTCGTCCTCCCTCTCCCTTGATGATTATTCATAATGATGTTGATGATGACGACGATGATGATGAAGATGATGAAGAGGACGATGATGAGCCCTCTGTGCCTCTGGAGCAGTATCGGGCCTGGCTGGGTAAGTTACAAATAGAGCTACTGTAGATACTGTTTACTACATATTGGTGGTTTTCCTGTTGTAGCACGGTCAAGAGAATTTTCTGGCCTTTAATTCATTGTTTGTCTTGTTTGTTCTGTATCAGATGAAGACAGCAACCTGGCCACGTCCCCTCTGCCAGACATGGACTCAGACTCCATGCTGGGCGGACCGGTGGATGAGGAGGAGAGATGGCTGGACGCTCTGGAGAAGGGAGAGCTCGATGACAACGGAGAGCTGAAGAAGGAGGTTGACGAGTCTCTGCTCACAGCCAGACAGGTGAGAACGAGAGACAGAGGCAGGAAATGTATGTACTTCAGTTCCCTGTTGAAAAAAATGCTCATGCCTCAGTGTTTTCTGTTGTGTGTGTTCAGAAAGCTCTGCTCCACAAGCAGCAGAGCCAGCCGCTCCTGGAGCTCCCCATGGGCTACAAGGAGAAAGAGATGACGGCAGAGATGATGCAGAAGCGTGAGGAACGAGCCAGAAAGAGACGCCTGCAGGCCGCCAAGAAGGCTGAGGAGAACAAGAACCAGACCATAGAGAGACTGACAAAAACCAGCAAGGCCAAGATCAAAAGCATGAAAGAGAGGAAGTCCAAGCAGAGTCAGTGTCCCATGATCCGGTACAGCGACTCCGCCCTGGGTTTGGCCATCTCCTTCCCCACGGGGGTCACCGCTCCGGCCCCGGCTCCTCCCCGTCCTCCACCTGCGGCCCCTGTGAACTGCGGGGTCAGTGGTTGCACCAACCTGAAGAAGTACTCCTGCTCAAAGACCGGGGTTCCTCTCTGCAGCCTCGAGTGCTACAAGAGGAACCTGCTGCTGGTTCAGAGCGCAGCTTGAACTTTAAAGGGCTGAATAGATTACAAACGGACGCAGTTGCAGTTGTTTAAACTAAATTTGAATGTGATGATTTTTTATCTTTTTTTTCATCAGCTGTGTCGTATTAATAATGTTTTTTTTTCCTGCAGTGGTGCTGGTTACACAATTATGTATATTGTGAAATGTTAAGAAACAAAAATCAAAACATTATCCAATATTTATAATTTACATTGTGGAGCTGACATATTCAAATGTGAATATTTGTATAAGTTTGGAGACAGAAGATTTGTTTCCACGAGCTTGAACTATTTCTCATTTTGTCAATAATGTAAAAATTATACTTACAGGCAAGAAAATGTGTTTTGAAAAAATAAACAAGAAACTATTTTGCTTCTTTAATCTCAACGTTCATTTTTGTAACAAATGACTCAACTTCCATACAAAACTGTACATATTAAATTAAGTAACAAATGAAATGCCTTTCCAACACTGCAGACAACTCGTGAAAATATCAATACAACCTTTGCTCTTTCAACATGGAGATGTGTCCAGCAGCAGCAGCAGGACTTTTATTGGTCCGGCTTGGTAAACTTCACTATGGCAAACTCGCTCTAACTGGAAGGTTTTGTCTGCTCTTATCAGAGGTTTACACTTAGGTGTCTGAGGTATTCACTGATTAAGTGGCTTTCCAGCTACACAAACACACATGAAGACACTTACACACGTCTCCCGTGAGCAACAAGGCACAAATATGACCTTGTGTGAACTCAAGTCCAGCTGTCTGCCTGCTCTTTGCTTATCACTGCTGTAAGGCCACGGTCACGCCACGGTCATGTTACATTATTCCAAAGAAACTGTGACAGCTTGAGCTAAAATCCCCACATTTGCTCTCAGGTGTTTTCCACAAGTTGGAACTGCTTCCTGAGAACTGATGCTTCAGCGATTTAGAAACGTTATGGTTTGTCTGTCCGTCATTGTCACAGATCTGATATAGGAGAGGATGACGTCATCACAAGGCCAGACCGAAGGAGAGTCTGAAGGCCATCTCTACAGGAACCTCTGCCACCGAGTCATGGAAACACACGTAGAATTCCTGAGGGACGGGCTCGAGCAACATCCGCCTGAAAGACAGGAGGAAAAGATTGTCAATCCTGTAATGCACTTTAATTAGAGATAAATATCAAGACATTTGATTACATCACCTTATTTTTGTTTTAGTAAATGTTGCAAATTTCCCTGGGACTAATAAAGGAATATCTTATCTTACATAGTCGTAACTTTCATTGGAGTATGAAATGCCAGAAAACCAAAGATTAGTTGAGAAGTAATTGAGGAAATAAAACATGGACAATAAACTTTCCAAGATCTGTTACAAAGTGCTTTGTCAAAACAACATGAAAACAAGTCCAGGGGCCATGAAAGACGATCTTGTGTTGCATCACTGGCCTGCAGTCATGCCTACTCTGATCATTTCTCCCACAGTTGTCTCCCAGGACACTGTCTTTCCTCGTTAGTATAGTGGACAGTATCTCCGCCTGTCACGCGGAAGACCGGGGTTCGATTCCCCGACGGGGAGTTCCTTTTCCACCATGAATAAACATTAACCTTGGTTGTATTTCTGGACTTTGAGGGTGTGGTTACTCACATTCAGTTGAAGAAGAATTTGATACAGCAAAACAAGGGATATTTATATATTAAACAAAGAAAAACTAATTTTATGTAGCCCATTAATAGATCTGATTCGCTATACTACAACTGGGTGAAACTGACTTTGTGTGTTTGGTTTTTGCTGCTACAATATCTAATTTCCTCACTGTGAAGACACTATGAATCAGGTTAAAAGAGAAAGCTGAACGGTTGCATTCTCTGTTTCTGGAGCCAAGTATTTCCTGAGCCTACCCCCACTCCTACCAGTCTCTTTTCTGGATGCAAAAAAAAAAGAAAAAGTCTGATCAAAGAGGAAGCTGACATACCCAATAACCCAGTATGTCATGGTGGGAGCAGGCTTCCTCTGGTCGGTCCAGTTCTCAGGTTTACACTGGAACAGAACCCCGTGTTCCTTCACAGGACCCAGACCCCATCCACCGCTCTGGGGTCTGTCTGCAGCCCGACGACCCTGCAGCGAAGACAAGCACACCGACATGACATCACCTTGTTTTAATAGATTGTGATTTTTTTTTTTTTTACCCAAAATGATTAGTAGAGAAATAATCAAGAAGAATGAACTTTATTCATACGGCACTTTTCAAAAACAGTTTCAAAATGGTCTGTCAGAACAACATAAAAACACAACCCATGAGACAAAGTTAGAACAAATAAATAAAAAAAAAGTTATTCTGAAAGTCTGAGATTTTAAAACTGATAGAAGACACAGAGTTTGCTGTCCTGGTCTCCACAGATTAGTCACTCCAAAGTCCAGGAACCCTGCTGGCTCTGATCATTTGACCCACAGTTGTCTCCCAGGACACTGTCTCTCCTCGTTAGTATAGTGGACAGTATCTCCGCCTGTCACGCGGAAGATTCCCCGACGGGGAGTTCCTTTTTCCACTATGAAGCAACCCGGGGTTTTTCTTGGCTTTGTGTTTGTATATTTATGATGTTGTGGATTTTGTGAGTGACTCCAACTGTTGAGTGATTTTTTTTAAACTTTTGCCTTCATTGATGTTTTACATTTAAACTCTTTCTTACGTTTTACTGCACAGCAATTTCCTCTCTATCTTATCTGCTATCTTATCTTAAAGCCTTTGTTTTGATGGCAAACACAATTCAGTTAAACAATTGTAGTGTTGTGGTTTTAGCTGTAACTCACCCTGGCTGGCAGGCTCTGCTGAAACGCAGCCCGTATGGAGAGGCAGCAGTGGTGGAAGTTGCGGATGAGCTGTGGGTGAATGGAGCCGCTGAGCTGAGCCACCTCTCTGTGAGTAGGAGCGATGAAGATGCCCTGAACCGTTTCCATCAGGACATAGTGGAACAAGGTGTTCTCTGCCCCTGAGGTTAGTCTGTCACAAACACAGGAGGGAAATTAAATCTGCAGGTTGTTAGCTTAACATAAATTACACTGAATATGCAAAAAAAAAACTCACTTCATGGTGTTGTACATCTCCTCTGTCTCCCTTTCAGTCAGGGTCTTCTTCAGGGTGCCCAGGTAGAACGGGTTTGGGTGCTTCATTCTCGGAATCTGAAGTCAAAACAACATTATACATTATATAATAATATTAGTAAGTATGAATAAGTAAGTAATAAGTATGATGAGTACAACATCCAATAAAATGAGAAACAACCAAACAGGCAGATATAAGAGACAATACAGGTACCTTGAAGAGGCCTCCGCTGCCTCCACTCCCATCAGACCCTCCAGACCCCAGGGAGTCCCGTCGCCCCCCCAGCTTCCTCGCTGAGTCTGGCGTGGAATGGGGACTGAGGCCTGGAGCCATTGATGAACCAGACCCTGACCCGGCATCCATCTGCCCCTCGCTGCCGCTGTCTGACAGGCTCCTCTGAGGGCTGGACCTCCGGGCCTTCTCCCCAAACAGGCTGCGGCCTCGGGAGCCTGTGGTGGAGCCTTTAACCGCCCCGGCTAGCTTGCTGAAGACGGGGGAGGAAGAGGCCAGGCTGTCAAGGCGGTCGCGGGCCGTGGCGGCAGGGAGGAACCAGTCAGCACAGGACAGACAGGGGGCGGGTGGAGCGTTCAGACGCTCCTCGATACCTGCCTCCAACACCTCCAGCTGCAGCAAGGTGGCCTTCACCTGAGCAAAAAACACTTCACTTTATATTGTAACCATCAGCAGGTTTGGTTATTATCAGTTCTTTTGATTGCAAAAGTAATCAAACTACAAGACAAATGAAGCTCAACAAGGTTCACCTGATCTACGTAAACACAGTCTGGGCCTGGAGAGCCCAAAGCTGGTGAAGCACATCCACCAGCTTCCAGCAGCACACACTGCATGAAGTGCCTCTGAGGTGAAGAGACAAACAAATACATGGAGAGGAAATATTTAATGATAATGATGTGCAATAAAAATATGACTATGAGAAGAACAGGGCAGCAAAGACACAAATGATCTACAGAAGAATTTCTCAGGGAAACTACAGGACAGACATGAAGGCAGTCATGTCATGTTCTCTTTGCTACATTTTTGTTTTTTGTCAATTAAGGTTAAAACAACCACATCAGAAGTCAACCACAAGGAAATATATGGTCCCGTTTGTTTACTGGACATAGTTTTGGTAGCTCATTTTTCCATGAGATCAGAGGTTGTACTGGCATCAAAACAAATTAAATTCTGGTGTCTGTAATAGCTAAAGCAGGAATTCTTTGCCTCAGTTCACCATCTGTGGGGTTCATGTACTGTAAGAATGTGGGGAGAAGCCGTGCCAAAATCAGATGATTAAATAAAGAAGCCGCTTCCAGTAAGTTGTCTTGTTTGGCTTTCTGCATGTTGTTTGTTACATGTGTGCATATTTGGCTGGTGAAGTAGTGAAAACACACTCTGCCCATATGATGCAGGAACCCAGCTTTTTATGGGAATTATTACTGTCATATTTATTAAGGCCACATCTCAGTGATGATAATTACAAGTTTAGAAAATAAAGTTGTAATTATGACTCAGAAAGCCAAAGTTTTCCTTTGAAAAATACTAAAACAGGATTTTGCCAAAGGAGAAGATTAAAAAGCTTCTAGAGCTTCATTGTACGGATTCAAGTATTATTTTAGTGATGAAAAAGAAAAGGACTGATCGTGGTCCAAAAAAACTAAACTCTAACAAAAACAAGTCCTCGATTCTCCTCCTTACCAGGCCCACGATGAGGAGGAAGTGTCGTCCCTGAGGCTGGCTGTAGCCCGGAGCTGTTCCCCCGCCGCCGCCGCCGTTAGCTCTCTGCTGGGGAAACACCTCCCTCCAGATGACCAGCTGACCCACCCGCTGCTCCGACGCCAGCGGCAGCAGGCAGTAGTGCTGGCAGTACAGACACACATCCAGCAGGTCCTCTTTAGGCAGGTGGTTGGCGATCAGGTAGGACTGGAAGGTCGGAGTGGGGGCGATTTATTAAAATCTTTAGTCAGAGAAAATGAATTTTGTAGAGCAAAATAAACCCTCTGATAAATGTAGAGGAGCACAAAAAGCCCTTTTCTCATCTTCTTGTTCATTTACTAAATTTTGGTTTTATAAGAGTCCATGTTGACTTTAAAGGAAAACAGCCATAATTATTATCTACTGTAGATACAACAAATCTTTTACAGACATCTTTACACTTGCAGACATGAAATCACATCCAGTAAAAGCTGATAACAGACATTGGAGCAGGTAATTCTCAGTCCACCGCTCGCTCTCCTCCTTCTCCCTTTTCCCCGTCGTTAATATTTAAACAGAGTAATTAGGTTGATGATTTTGTGACTGAGCCACAGAACAGGCTCATCTTCTGTGAAAGGTCATCTTCGGCACACGGCGACGGCTAGCAGGCGCTTTCATTGTTGCCATTTACAGATCACTGTCTAGACTGTGGGGGAGGATATGAATAAGATACAGCTGATGTGCGACACTTACCTTGTAGAACAAACAGGAGCCGAGAATTACATACAGACGCCTCAGGCCAAAAAAGTCCTCAGACTGTTAGAGAAACAAAAAAGTAAAGATAAGAATCCAAGAAAATAAAAAAAAAGACAGGTATTGGAGGAAAGTGAAAAGGAGGGTGACACTGTTTAAAGTCTGACCAATAATTTGAATGAATTTAAGTGACATTATTCAAATGGTGGTAATCTGTCTTATTTTAGGAGTGAACCTCGGAAACATTCAACAGAAGAAGAAAGTATCATAAACAAAGCTTGTTGTGACGATAATTTGAAAACTCAATGACCATCTGTGTCATTTTTAAACACTTTCTGCATCAATAATTCCTCTTTCTTAGTTCGTGTCAGCTGCTTTCTGTCCTCAAGTGCAGCTTCATGTCATCAGTTAAAGCTGCATGTACAAAGGACATAACCATTAGCTTCTCATTAAAAATACACACAGCGCACACACACATGAACCAGCCTCTAAAAATAGTCTAACCTTCTCCTCTCCATGGTGAGGCCAGGAGACAGATGGCATCTCAGCTAACAACTGCTGAGCAGCAGGATAGGGGATCACAACACTGCACGAAGCATTAGTGTAATTAAAAAAACACTTATTTGTAATTGGTCGTTTTGTTGAGGGATTTCAAGGCTGTGAGGAGATTTTCTTTAAGCACAGGGCAGAATTTAACAAGTAGAATCTAGGAATAAAATGTCAAGTGGCATAAATTTTGAAGTGCTTTTTGCTTTCACTGTTGTTGTTCGACGTGAGAAGAGTTGACATGTTTTCACCATTTCTCACCATTTCTCCAAAATCTGAAGACTCGAAATCAGAGAGAACAGTATCCACCTCCATCTGTGGACAGAGAAAATAAACAGCATTTAATTATGAGCATCAGAATCCAAATCATATAAACATAGTCAGAGCAGCTACAAACAAAAAGATCATCATTACAATAGAAATGTACAATAAAAAATGGTTTTTAATATGAAAACATTATAAAGTATGAAGAACATGTGCAATGTGCAGACATAAACCAATAGTGTGTCTTAATGTAATGAATTGAGGCACTACATGACAGCTGAGTATTGCTTTATCTATAGTCTTTGCTTCTGCAATGGTCTAATATTTTTATAGATTCTGTTAAAACATCACCTAGTTTGACTCTAGTATTTTTGTTCATTTTAACAGTGGACACTAGATGGCACTGTAGCTACATTTGTGACATCACATTCACAGGAACCCTATGATATAATGATTTATTTATATTGCACCAAATCATAACAGGAAATATTTCAGGCACTTTTCATACAGAGCAGGTCTGGGCACAAATGCACCTTGATTTCTGGAGGCAGTGTGAGCCAACGGACTGCTGGCAGTCCGTCAAGGAAAAGGGTCCCTGAGACGTCCGGGGCCGGAGGAGCTGAGGAGCCGTCCCTCAAGCGAGACGGCTGGATGAGCTGCTGGAAGAAGAGGCAGAAGAAATGGTCCAACCTGGGAGCGTGGTCCGCCTTACAGAAGGCACTGCGGAGGACGCAATGAAGAAACGAGAGTCATGATAAACCACAGGAGTAATAACCACAGTGGGTTAGTGGTTAGATTTCAAGAAAAAAAAAACAGAGACAGGGAAAGACATTTGAGAGAGAAGAAAAGGGGGGGCTAAGAGAGTAAGACAATGAAGACTGTGTAAAATTCAGCTGGTGCTTTGAACTGATGAAACAGTTTTTACTTCAATACATTTTGCATTAAGCATAAAATCGACAGCCAGAGAGGGAACGTTTCAACCAGCTCTCTCAGCAGGACCACAAAAGAGTAAAAATCATCTAACCTGTCTAAGGAGCCGTACATCACTTTTAATGTCCGGACCACGTCTCCCACCACCGTCTGCAGATACAGCAGTGGAACCCTGCAGAGAAACGGAAAAATGTCAAACGCAGCCCTGAATAAACTTCAGCCTCAGCTGCTTATCAAATATTTGGACTGCTGGCGAGGGGCCATGAAGGAGAAACGTTCTCTGAGCTATTGTTTTGTCTAAACGTGGGTGTTCCTCAGGAATCAAACATGAGTTATTTCTCAATGGACATGATGATTGAGCAGGTTGACCTGGCTGCTAAAAATGAAAAGGAGGCTAATGTGACTCATCTCATGAACCGTTTTACAACCATCATCCTGCCAGCAAAGGACAAAAAGAAGCACATGTGCACGTTGAATTTGAGAAAAACTGACCGTTCTTTCCGATTGTTTTTACAGATCGAGCTCCGTTTTTCCAGAAATAGTTCATTTCTCCAGCACAGGTCATGCTAAGAAAATGTATTACCACACCAGTGTAGGTATGTCCTGAAACTTTGCTGGCAGATCTGTCACACCTGCCACATGTGATCAACTCTTCCTGTGTAGTATCTATCAATTTCTCAGCTGGCAAAGGCTGTAGTTCAAATGAAATGTGGTGAAGCCATCTCAGGGTAATAGTCTGTGTCTGTGTTTGATGCTGCCTCCCTCTACCTCTCAGCAGGAAGACCGATGACCAGCAGGTTGTTGCTTTCCTTCCAGTAGCCCACATGGACCAGATGTTTCCCGAGCAGCAGAGACGAACTGAGGGGGAGCAGACAGGAGTGGAAGGACAAGTGACAGATGGAAGAGAAAAAGAGGAGGGCGGGGTTCATACATAAAAACAAGGTAATATATCAGCTTCAATAGACAAAATCTCCTCCTAGCTCACTGTTGTTTTAAACTCTGTGAACTGTGTGGAAGAAAAGAGAGGAATTTGGGGGAGATACAACAAAAATAATTTGGGAACTAACATATTAATTACAATTCATTTCATTAAATTCCTGAATCCTTCTTTGGGAAAATAAATTACGAATAGTTTCCTCTTCTTAAATATTTTACATTTTGGGTCTGTTTCCTGTCCTGAATATCGTGCTATAATGCTGCTACTGAAGCTCTTTAAATTTCACTGATGAAGTGTCCTATTCACCCAGTAACACTGCTATCACAGTCATACATTTGTTCCTTGTTTCTCTAACCCTTAACCCTGATAACAGAAACCAGGTTACTCATTTACACAATGTTACCTGGCTAGAGTGCAAAAATCACCGTCCCTGGGTGGGCTCGAACCACCAACCTTTCGGTTAACAGCCGAACGCGCTAACCGATTGCGCCACAGAGACTTGTGCTCTGATGCTGGATTGTGGTGGTTTGGGCTCAACTGTCTAGGCACCTACATTTGCAATATGTTTTGGGGAATCTAAGCAATATGACAGAACTATGGCATTTTAAAATGAACATTCATTGTGCAGGAAACAATTGATAAAAAGCTTATTATACATAGCAATACATCAGTAAATACTGCTACTGATGTGTCCTGCTAATTCTGCAACAGCCTTGTGACAAATATATTTTAGCTCATTGTTTCTCCATAACCCCTAATTGTGGATTCAGGTTACTCATTCACATGATGTTACCAGGTTAGTGAGGCACAAAACCCAACGTCCCTGGGTGGGCTCGAACCACCAACCTTTCGGTTAACAGCCGAACGCGCTAACCGATTGCGCCACAGAGACTGTTGTGAAGCAGAGTCCGTGTGGAAATTTTCCTGTTGTTTTGAACTCAACCATGAACTGTGTTGAAATTCAAAAAAGGCAGCAGCAAACTAACGAGAAGTTAGGAATTTGGGGGACTTACAAGAAAACTGGTTACTCATCACCTCACATAAAATCCTAAAAATCGAGAGGATCTGCCACTTTTCTTGGTCTACATGGGAGTAGATTCATCACAGGCTCAATGAACTTGAGTTGGGAGTTTTTCACTATGTGATTTTAAAAACTCTGCACTTCTACAAAACAAAAGTTGCATTACTATTTGTTCTCCATGCTGCTTCCCCTACCTGATGATCTGCCCTCCCGTGACATTCTCCAGCATGTCACACAGAGTGAGGAAGATCCCCCTCACTCCCTTCAGCTGGCTGGACGCCTCAGATACGGGATACTGGTACAAGATCTCCTCCTGCAGACACATTAAGACATATGCACAGTGTAACTTTGAGTCTGTGTGAAAAATATATGTGCAAAAGGAAGAAAACTATTTGGTGAATCTATCAACAGACAAATGCCACATAAAAATGTGAAATATCTGTTGTTGGGTGCTACAGGCTCCTCTAACTCATAACACTCATAATTCTGTGAATTATGGGCAGCAAAGAAGAATGAAGACATTAACCACTTGATGTTTATTCTGTCGCCTCAACAATGTTAGTTTGGTTTCGGTTTTACTGTCCAATCCGTTCTCACTATGGAACAAAGAAATATCGCTTTAAAGAAGAAGAGTGATATATTATTTCACATGTTTGACTTTCCAGAGTAAAGAAAAGCAGATTCAGGAAATGCAGGAATTTGACTGAGGCTCAGAGAAACTTTCAAACCCTTCACAGGACCACATGTCAGAGAAAAAACCCTTCGTGTAAACTACAAGCAGAGATGAGCGAGTGCTCTGGGCAGATTCAGCGTATTGTTTGTGATATTAGTATTCCTCCCACCACGCTGGCAACTTTGAAGGATAAAGGGTGGATAAGAGCTGAGCCGCTGAGAGGATCAGAGGACTGAGTGGTGGGTGAGGGGATAAAAACCTTGAATGAACGAGTCCTTGGCAACCAGTCCAAAGAAACAAAGAGAACACCCAACACAGTAAAACACTTCAGTTACATCTTGTTTGCACATAGACACAAAAAACTCAGATCACAAAACCTTCACACAGCCTAAAACTCAAAAATGCCACCACTGAACCTCTCCAATTCCTG
Source organism: Centropyge bicolor (assembly GCA_037975185.1). Classification (NCBI taxonomy): domain Eukaryota; kingdom Metazoa; phylum Chordata; class Actinopteri; family Pomacanthidae; genus Centropyge; species Centropyge bicolor. The sequence goes on from JBBMOC010000087.1 coordinate 417,766, forward strand.
CTACCCTGCAATCAAAGAACTAAAAAATCAAAGTCAGAGTTTAGCGGGCTCTTGCACAGCACTGTCATTTACAGAGTCGACTGCTGGCTGATGTGGCTGCAGACAGCCTGTACTCTCTATCTCCACTGCTGTTCAGGTCAAGAAAAAAAACCTGGCTTCTTGACACACAGAAAGAAAGTGCAGAAGTCCAACCATGAAGAAAAGATCAACCTGCCAAAAGTCGTCCACAGGGAAAATGTGATTACAGTGCAGGAGATGACGGTCAGCAAATGAGTAGTTTGCTTCTTTGAGCTACAAAGCACACACTCTGGGATTAACACTTCTCTACAAGCTGATTGCATCCTACCTTATGGGATACAAAACAGTGGCCTGTGCATTGATCCATATAAACATTATATATGTGTTAGTTTATTTATAGACTGCTGCACTTCAGCCAAAAGCGGCACATGTGGAGAGAGATTAAAGTTCACAACTTTAAAATGAGTGATCATGTACTGACAGGAGCTTTAATCGGTGCAGTGCTCGTCAGCGTCTCTTTTAGATGTAGGCGTTGGAAGAAATCCAGTTCAGTAGCTTTCTGTAGGAGTGTGACTCACAGCAGTAAAATTCAGAGAAAGCTTTCCACTCCTGGACTTGGGATTTCCTACACGACTCAGGCCATGCTCAGACTACACCTCCACACTGGAGTATGATCACGGCCTTAAGCTTTTAGCACAAGTTTTGGACTGCACCCAGATGTCTACACAGCCGTCCACGTGGACCCTCATGGATTTGAGCAAGTGACGAAATTTGTGGAAAGCATTAACAATGCAGATGATTAACTATGTCTGTTCAGCACAGTGCGATGTTTTAAATCCAGCTTTATAGGATTGCTCAAACTCAGAGTGCCTGTGACCACAAAGTTATGATCAGATTTCCCCAAGACCCAAAGGGATGGAAAAATATGTGGTCATAATAGGTTTGGATATCAGCAACCCTTTCTGTTCTGTTTCGTCCGTCATTTTTATTTAGTGGCAACAATCAGGTTTTGTTTGGCCACTGTGTCCTGCTAATTCCTCAACAGTCATATTTTAGCTCTTTGTTTTTCTAAGCTGAACCCCTGATTGAGGACATGAGGTTACTCATTTATATGATGTAACCTGGTTACTTAAGCACAAAAATCCATCGTCCCTGGGTGGGCTCGAACCACCAACCTTTTGGTTAACAGCCGAACGCGCTAACCGATTGCGCCACAGAGACTGTGCTGATGAAGAAGTGATCTTCAAGCCTCTCCAAGCTGCATTTGCACATGTATTCTTTCTATAAGTTGGGCCTGGTAATATGGTGTGAGAGACAATGACTCATGACAATAGAACACAGCTGTAATTTTTTAATACATAGACTGTGGATGAAAACTGTAAAGCCCAAAAGAGTTTTGTAACCTGAGCCAATTAATTAAATTCATATAGTTTTCTATAATTAAATGTTTAACCTTTTTGGTCTATTTCCTTTCCTCAATTTGGAGCTGTCATGCTGCTTATGAGGCTCTCTGAATTTGTATGTTTATAAATTTACTGTCAAAGTGGAAGCTGACCTTTAAAGCAGCCGAATTGAACTATTTTGGATAAAAGGAAACACTGCACCTGACTAAGTGACCTATTCACTGCTTGTGCTAATAGTGTATGTTCGACCAGCTTGCAGCCACACATGACAACAGGTTTGTCACACGCCTGACCACGTGTCCCGTTCACTCTGTAACACTATTGTCACATTCTTGTTTCCTGTTTTCCCTGAGTCTCACCCTGAAATCATGGAAACCAGGTCACTCAGTTACATGGTGTTACCTGATAGTAAAGGGTAAAGTGATAAAACATGTTCGTCCCTGGGTGGGCTCGAACCACCAACCTTTCGGTTAACAGCCGAACGCGCTAACCGATTGCGCCACAGAGACTGTGCTATTTTGAGAAGAGCAGTGAGGCCTCAATCTCCAATCTCCACCCAGCTCCCATTTGCTATTTTCTACTAAAAGTCAGGCTGGGCAATATGGCAGAAGCTTTAATCTTGACAAGTTAAAAGATGAAACCCTCTCCACCCTTCAGCCCGTGGACTCAATGCAAATAATGATTATTGTCATTAGCTATTATACTGAATTGGATTGCAATGTATTTTTTTCATGGCAGTTCTTGAACAGCCACCGGTGTTATGAATAGGATTTCCTGAAAACTCCACATTGTATTTTAAGCACAAAAGCCATCGTCCCTGGGTGGGCTCGAACCACCAACCTTTCGGTTAACAGCCGAACGCGCTAACCGATTGCGCCACAGAGACTGCTTTGATGCTGAACTGTGGTGATGTGAGCTCAATCACCAAGTCACGGCCATCTGCATGTGCAGTCTATTTTGAGGCGTCTGGGCAACATGGCAGGAACCATAAACGTGACATTTTAAAGTGAACATTCATTATGCTTTCTGTACAATTACTGCATAGATTATTACACAAATTATCATAAATTTTCCCATGATACAGGAGCTAATGGGGTTGGGTTAACAGCATATTTCAAACAATTAAAAACTGACCTCCTCCTGTGGTGAAGCTGAGTCCAGTTTCAGTGAGAGGTACATGACAATATGTGGGATGTGTCCTATGGACATCTGAAGTTCGGCTGTGTCCTCCCCCCAGAGCAGACGCACCAGCTGGCTGACAGGTGGAGAGGCCTTCGTCTTACGGGTGGATGAAGTGTCACTTGCACTGCTGCCGTCCACCACAGCCACTGTCTCCAAGGTCAGCCTCACCTGGAGGAGGAGGCAGGGGGACAAGTCAAGTTGTGCTCCAGAGAATGATTTATAAAAGGAAGACAGCAAAAGGGGACCAGAAAAAGAGAAGATGATTAAAAGAAACACGCTATTATAAAATCATTGCATCAGCCTGCCTACCAGCCCGACTCACAGTGTTCATTCATTTCTAAAAATAAGCCACTATGGCTCCACAAGATTATACTTGGCAAGAAATCTTAACGGTGCTCATATGTCTGTTTTAGGAAAATAGAGGTGTGCACATGTGCTGGGCATTCAAAGGGGAGAAAGAGTTGAATCATTACACATTCATTCAGGAAAAGGCTGAAAAGTGAAAAGATTGTCAGAGAGAACGTAACACCGACATCCAGACCCAACCGCAGCATAACAAATAGCAGGGAACTGTGTGTGTGTGTGTGTGTGTGTTTTTGTGTGTTTGACTAAATTAAAACCAGATCTCTGAAACCCGCAGTGGCAAGACAACAGACGGCCTATCTTCTCTCGTTCATGCAGTATTTTTTGACTTTCCATACCCCAGTGCTCTATTTTACGCTGCCATTCATAGAAAGTCACAGTGGAAACAGAGCTGCATGGAAACCCAACAAGCACACAAATGGAAACACATAAAGATGCACGGAAGGATGAGAAATTGCAACTCTGTGGTGTCCTTGTTAAAAAAATCTGTCAAAGCTACATTTAGGTCTTGCATCCTATGCCAGATTATATCTCATAGAGACTGTGTGCAGGCAAAGACCTCACGTATCCAGATACTAAATGTCACTGATAATTTTCATGGTGATATATAGTAGTGTTTTGTGTAAATGTGCATATATACAAAAGACGATTCCACTATTTATTTGTTTAAATTTGCACAACTAAGAAATGGAAAAACAAACTAATAACAACAGTTCTCTTACAACGAACAAAGTACAGACTCACAAAATACAGGAGGCTCACATTATAGACACGCTATGGTAGCATGCCTGTTCACACATTGTGTTGACTCTGGGCTGAAACCTGTCAGCGCAAGAGAGGCCGTCCACAGAGCAAAACTGATCTTGATTCAAGAAAATCGCAACCAGAGACCAGATGTGAGAAGGAGCAGCTGGATCTCAAAGGTTAAAAGAATGTGCTTAAGATCTCTGGTTGAAATCACTGGTCAGGAAGGATTCATTAGGAGTCCTGAAGGAGTTGGGCTCTACCTTCCTTCAGTGAACGCTCTACAAGCACATCAGGGATTTGTATGAGGAAAAAAAGCTGTGCAGCCCTGATGCAAAGGGAATATTTAATAAATACAATACAGAAGGTCTGAATTTTTCCTTACTGAGACATTTAGTGAAAACGCTGGAAGGCAGGCAGAACAGTGGAGGCTCTGTTGGGATTTGACCTCAAACCACTAGGGACCTTGCAGATCCAGTTATAAGTTTCAACCGCTACATCTTAACTGGACACGCCCCAACTACATTTTGGTGTTTGACTGTAACACTGAACGTGAAATATGTAATTTATTGAACACTCCATGACCGCTTACAATGTTTGGTACACCCCGGTCCAATTCCCATCCCAGGCATTGTTTGTGTTCGCAACTAAACCTAAGAAAGCCATTGAGTATGCTCACAGAAATGCATGAGGTATTGTGGTCATTACTGAAAAAGGAAGGTCTGTGTTTTCTCAGTCCTAGATCGTATGGTGCCTATCAAATATTTTGATGAAAAAAAAAAAAGATCACATCGCCAGGTCAAAAATGTCGAAACTGTATTTTTCTAATCCAACGATCACTCCCAGAACTCTCCAAGGTCTGTCAGCGCTAACCACAGGCCACCCGCCTCTCCAGCAGGCGCCTGCATCTGGGCTGCCAGCCATTTTAGCCAATTTTAGGGGTATTATTAAAGAAGAGCCGAGTGGTGGTGGAACGCCATGTGATGTACCTTTCAACTGGTGACTGACTGGCTCACTCACTCCTGGAAGCGAGAGGTAAATATGGATTTAAAACTAACACAACCTCAGTTCTTTAGGATTCACCAAGGATGCAAGAAAAAGCTTTGATTAGACTGAGCTGAGGGCTTTGAATTTGGATATGAAAAATGGAAAAACTTTCAAATACGCAAACCCTGAATTTTGGAAATCACTGGGTAAAGAGGCTGAGTGGGCTAACTGCAGCACTTTCGCTCATCATAAATAATAAGGATGTGGTTAGACTGGAGTGTGCTCTCACTGGAATTCCAGTCTGTTGATGTCAGTCATTTAACACAAGCTCATAGATGGACACACATATGCACTCATGCACACACACGAAGGACTAACTGAAGGGTTAGCAGAGGGCATGGTGGACTGACTTTAATACTAATATTTGTTCCTCCAAGATAATAAGCACTGTCTACGTTCCATCTGAGAGGGCTGGCACACACAGAAACCACCCTCCCGACACACACAAGCCCTCACTCACACACACTCGCACGAAACAATCATTCTGTCAGCAATACAACTCTATTTCAAGTTTTTTGAGAGTCATCATGGTGCCTGGGGAACCTTGTATTTTTTTTTTCAAAAAAAAAAAAATTCTCCCCTGCTCTTTCCCTACATTGTAATTTAGTTTCCGACTACATCTTCTAATCAGCTGAGCTTTCAATCCCACAACAGCTTCCTGTGGCACAGAAAAAGAGTCACACCGCAGTCCTGTCTGTCCGTCGTGTTCGCCATCAATCCGTGCACACTCTGTCATTTGCAAATTCCTACTTTTTGATGGTCTGTTTTTTGGTGAAAACGCACGACTGAGGCACAGACTATGGATTTTTTAGCTACCGATCAAAGGATCATTTCTCAGTAATTGAAGGTTTTCTGATGTTAAAGGGCACAGACTTCTGCTTTCTATTCACATTTTAGCAGCTTAGAAGAACCAATGCATTTCAAAGTAATTTAATGCCTATATTTGCTGTCAAGGTTTGCTATTTGTGACAAGACCTAAACACTAACATACAGATTTGGAAGGCAAATCCAATATTGAAAAGGGTGTTTAAATGAATAGCAACAAAGATAATGACAGCCAATGGCTTTTAACAAAGACTATAATAAGAAAGCTACAAACTGTGTGCATGCAAGCTGCTGCGGGGCGTTTCTTTTTGTTTGGTAGACACACTGACCTGTGTTGGTCCTGGGATGCAGGACAAAACCCGCTCGATGTTTTCAGAGGTCACGTCCACATCGTCCACTGCTACAAGCACGTCACCTGAACATTGAGCACAGAAATAGAACATTTACAACATATAATAAGCAATGACAATAAACAAAGAGTAGTGTATGTTTGCACACATAATAAATGCCACTTCTGATGATGTGTCCAGCTGTTATGTTCACATTTTGTCTCTGGTTTCTCTGAACTGTACACTGAAGTCATGGAAACCAGGTTAATCATTTACATGTTACCTGGTTAGCAAAGCAGGGAAGACAAAAAAATCTGCGTCCCTGGGTGGGCTCGAACCACCAACCTTTCGGTTAACAGCCGAACGCGCTAACCGATTGCGCCACAGAGACTGTGCTATTGTGTGATGAGGGTTGTGATCTTGATCTTCAAGTCTGTCTGATTTTCCCATTTAATCATGACATTTTATCACACCTTCATGAAAAAACAAAGGAGGATGTGCTATATGGATCTGACAGTAATAAAACACAAAGCATTTTACTTGATGCACAGGTAAGCTGTTCACAAGAAAGAAATTCAACCTGTGTTCAGCCAGTAATGAATTATAGACTTGGCTTATATGGCCAGTAAGAACAGAAAGTAAGAAAGAACAATCCGATTGACTGTATCATTGTGATGTGTTTGACCTGAGCACTAGACCCAGTAAAGGGCCAGTAAAAAGCTTCACCTGCCTGTGTGCAGAGAGGCTCACCACCCTCTCCACAACAAAGCTATTTCAGGTATTTAACCACTCTAATTGTTTAAGCATGTAGCTGTGCAAAAGCTCTAAACAGTAACCATGTGGGTAATCATTTGTGGTGAAGCACAACTGGCATTCCTCTGTCTGCTTGTAAAAACTGTCCGATTATTAGGCCTGATAGAAGAAAATCACTTCAGAGAAGCCGAGCTTTCAAACAGACACATTTCAAAACCTGCATTTGGACTTTCACTTACTCTACAAAACGGTTCTGGAAGTTTCACCATGGCTGAATATAGTTACTGGCCTTTTTTAACAAGAACTTTGTGGTTTTCCAACCCAGAGCTGAAAACTGAAACTATGATAATGGTGTGTATTACTTTGTAGTTGTTACTATGGATTCAATCTGTGTGTGTGACTATGACTGCTGTATGTTGTAGCCCGTGCTCTGGCAGGGAATTTGTGTGGTGTGGAGTTGGATGAGTCAGTGCTGGTTCATGACTCTTGATGACTGTTTTGTAAATCATAACTGTGGCATTTTCCCTGTCCTGTGGGTGATTTTTGACGATGGAGCCTTATGTAAAAGGTCAGCCATAAAATGTACTTATTTTAGCCAAAAAAAAGTTCCTCCAAAGCTTGAGTTCAGGTATATCCTGCCTCTACTGAAGTGTGTATGCATATTGTATAGAAAATCTGACCAGATATCATAAATGTAAATATGAGAATGTTTTGTAGTTTTGCATAACAGGTAGTAACAGCTCACTCTTGAAATTACAGCCTTACCAATTAGGATCTGGCCACATTTGATGGCCGGGCTGTTGGGTATTAATCCATGGACAGTCAGTCTTTCCTCCTGCCTGACCACTGCAGGGTCTCCCTGTCTGCTCCAGGAGGGACGATGCACCACCCCGAGCAGCACTTCCAGCAGGCCTCCAGTGTCACATAGAGGTGTTGATGAGCCGACAAGGCGTTTAGGGTTGAGGTAGACACACACTTCCTTCAGCTGCTGCGGCTGAACCATCACACCCTGCCTTTGACCCGGCTGGTTCTTCAGGATGGATGCTGGAGGTGACGACAAGGCCGGGTTGTCTTTACCCCCATCCTTCCCTCCTCCTCTGCGCTGAGATGGCCGACGTTTTCTCCGCAGGATCCTGGCTAGCCTTTTCAGTGTGGGTTCACCTTTCGACTGTGAACCGCATCGCTGCTTCTTGTTTTGCTCTGTGATGATCTCAGCCTCCTTTTCACTAAAGCGAACATGATTAGTGGATACACCTTGATTAGCATTAGCTTGGGCCAATGCAGCCTCCTCTTCGCCCTCACTCAGCTCCAGGTAGAAAAGCTCGCCATTCTTCTGAATGTCATCCAGCCATTCTGGTTCCAAGTCACTGAGAGGAAGCAAATATTGAAATATAACTAGTATCAACAGCAGAGTGCTATGAAACTGGGAGAAGAGGGGAAAGTAGTAGAGATGAGAGATGTATTGATTAATCAATACAATGATACAGGACTAGATTTTATCACTTTATTATAATAAAGTTCACATGTTGTCTTTTTTCTGGCAGCACTGAAGTTTAGTGGCATTTTTTTTTTATTTGGCCTTTTTTTCCCCTGAGTGAAATAAATGCATCCACTTGCCTGCCATCACACCAACATAACTAATTACTTCTGTCCTGAGAGGAATGGAATGTTATCCATCCACTTTTTCAGTATTTGGGCAATTGTTATGTCCAAACTGTTTCCAGATATTTGCTTTAAAAACACTTGTTTTTCTTTTTTAATTTACTACTATCTACCACTGTGTATATTGTAGTAAACACACAAAAAAGCTAAACTAAAAACTACTACATCCAAAACATAATCACGTGCTTGACCAAATGGGTGGGCGTAAAAACAAGATGTGTTTTGTTTCCTCTTTTTAAACCTGCTTTGAAGAATCTGTGGTCGGAAGCTTTGACACGATAGCCATAAATTCACTGAGGATGGCAAGAAGCATACAATTATTTATGAAGCTTTACCTCCCAAATTGAAAACACTGCCCAAAGCTATGAAAAGCACAAGGGAGGAGAGAAGGAAACTGTGGATGGGGAGACACTCCCTCTTTGGCAAAGCTGCCCACTCACTGACCAGACTTGTATTTTAAAAAAACAACAACTAATTTTAGATTATGTTTAAATAAATGATCAAGAGCAGCCACACACCACAGCAACGTTTTGTATCTGCAATGCAGACCATCGAAATGACTGTTTACATCTCCTCCTCACAAACAGTGAGAACTTTTCTGTGGACCAGCTTGTTGAAATAGACTCATCTCAGACAATAAGCAGCTTCAGATTGATGTTGTGATCTTCAATCGAAGGCGGTTTGTCTGTTTGTTTTCAGTCTCGGAGTTAAACCATTTTCTTACTCTGAGTAGTCGGAGCTGTTGAAACTCGATTCAGATTCACCGTCGCTATAATCGCCACCATCTTCTTCAGCTTGGCCGCGAGAACGAGTTTTTTCGGTATACTGGCGAGCATCTGATAAGGCCATCCCGTTATGTGACTTTTTTTTCTCTCGTACAACCACGGTATCCGTCTTTTAAAGCTTCAACTTTTAGTTAAGCAAACGCTGATATTCGGTCGCCATTTTTTAAGCGTCGACGGGCGCGCTCACGTGACGCGAATGCGCTCAGTCCGATTGGTCGACAGCGCGGTTGCCCCTGACAACGCAGACGCTTTCTGAACCGAGTGTTTCTCTGCTCGGTGGCGTGAAGCAGGTGAGCCCTTTTACCTGGCAGCAAGACACTCTCATCCCGTTAAATAATGCAGGGAGGACACAGACAACAACACAAACCTGCTCATATTATATTTACAGGAAGTTTTAACGTTATAGAAATTAACGTAATTTCACTAAATAGCGCGGAAAAGTGGTACCAAAATATTTTTCTAGGTTAAAATATAAATATCGCAAGGGGTAAAATTTATCAGAAGCGTACTAACGTAGCTTTAAACGAACTTCAGCATTTAAATGACCCCAAAGGAATATTGGATCTATAGTGAGGATCTGCTGAATTTTAAATGAACACATGCACATTTTAATTTGTTCACCCCCCCGAATCCACCTCCCTGCAGATTTGCACGAGGGGTTTAAATCCCCTCCGGTATTTAGAGAAACCTCTGACAAAGCGCACAACTTCAGGTTTAAAAAAAATCACACTGAAAATAAAAAAAAGGATTCGGATAATAGCGTCATCTATGCAGAGTGTAAAGGTTTAACTTACCTGTACAGGAGAACACTGCGAATAGAGTCAAAGTCCTCCAAGTTTTTAGAGAATGAAGCTCCATCAATAGAAATGTTAAACATCATTTGTGTGTCATGTTTTTGCTGGAACAACAACGCTGCATTCACTCAAAAAGTCCACTTAATAAAGATGCACTTAAAAGCAAAGAAAAGCTTGAAAAGAGTGAGGATAAAACAAAAAGTAATCCATTTCGTCTGCAGCCTTATGAGGCTTGAGATCGCATTAAAAAAAAACACTATGCAGGCTGAACCGCGTCTCCGAGAGCGGATCGAGTCCTCCTCCGATTTCTCATGTCAATCACGGACCCGGAGTCGTGAACGGTTCAACACTATTCAAAGGCAGAAGAGACCCGTTCCTGAGCGGTTCTCCAGGCCAGCAGAGCGGAATTTGTCCCAGCGGTCTTCTTGGCAGGTGGAGTCAAAACCCGCCTCCTCAAGGCTACCGACACAAAGCCGAGCAGACAGGCCCACAGCTGGACTTTCATACAACTAAGTGTAGTATTCAGGTCTGGGGAAATAAAGTTACTTCACCACAATAATCCCAACAACAAATCATGCACATGTATTGCCCTGATGGAAAAAACACTCGAGTCACTTAGATCAGTAAACGCAGCAATAAACTTTGATTTATATGCTGGGTTGTATTTTATGCCAGGCCACTGTAACAATGGCATTTCCATCGGTTTTTAACACAGAAAGATTATTATGTAAGATCAAAAGCCAGTCCAGCTGTAAGACAAAAGTTGTGGGGAGAAAAAAAAACACTTAAAAAAAAATAATTTTAAGTAAATAGTAAAAGTGGATGGAAATAGTACTGTTGGAAATTGCTACACGATTCTTAGTAATATTCTCAAAATATTATATTGTAAACAATAGAGATGAGATGAAACACAAGGAAAAAAGAAACGCATTAGAATTGAAATTTTAAACATTATAGATCTAAATAAAGTTACATAACATTACTACGGAGTAGACAGATGATTGACCGTGTATAGAAAAGGTGAGTGAATACTGACATTTATAAAGTCAAACGCAGTGACACCAACTATTTCCTCTTTATATATTGATATTGCACATTATTGCACTACCACTCTGATCATACTTCTTCCCTCATTGTCCCCAAAGGAGACAGGGAACGGTCATCAAAAGCAGAGAGCATTTGAACTGAATCAAGTCTCTCTGCCCGCTTCGCGCTCAGGAAGAAGTATCACCACCTCATCATCGTGGATAGCGAGACCATACACTTTAGCAGCACATTTCTCAAGTTAGAAACTATAGAAATGATCCCTGAAAGTATAGTCTTGCCGGATAGCTGCTCTCTCCCATCTACTAGTATGTCGACCATAGGCTTCATTATCATGGTGGGTTCATCACTGTAAAATCGTTCTTCTGATGATCCAAAGTAGAGTTTATACCTGACAGCTCTTCCCACGACTAAAGACTCAATCAAGTGTTAAATAATATATAAATTAGTTTTATTTACAATTCCCACAATGCTGTCTGAAGGTACATCCCTCCCCCGACTCTCTCATTGGTTGCTGTAACCCTGTAATGCAACGTGTTAGCTTCAAATGCTAACAACAACAGAGGTGTAATTATTAATTTAAGGGTTAATATCTTGATCAATACTGAAGACATAAACATCGGCTGAATGCTGGTGTTGCATAATGTAAAATAACCCGAGATAGAAATAATGTCACTGCAGAAAAGACGAGAAGATTTAGATTTAATATTCGGAAGAGCTAAGTGAGCTAACAGTCAGAGTGTGCACCAACTTTTGGCGTCCGACTACAAACGAGCTTAAACGATAGTTCCGGCGCGTCCCCAAATATCGCGGTAGGACAGAATTTTCATAAGGTTTTAATGCATCCGCTTGTTTAAAAAAACATACAGAACATTATATCTTACAAGAACAAACCGTTTAAATGTTTGAAGATTTGCTTTTGTAAGTGTTAAGGGAAATATTTTACAATATACATCAATATAAAATCATAATTTAAGCAGCAGTTTATCAAACAAACAGAACAGTTTGTATTAAAATTAGGCTTACAGGCTTAATTTCTTTTATTCTTAGGTGTCTTTAGTAATCCAACATCATAAAACTTATATAATTTACTGCATGTTAGAATGTAGCTAGCTAAGTTAATTTTTGGTTCATGTTAAGTTAACGCTTAATTTAGCATACGTTTTAGCGCTAGCTGGATTTAGCAGTCTACCCCGACCTTGACAAATTTATGGAACCAAACTGAACATGAAAGTTCATCTTCCTATCTGTGATAAGTTTAAACCACCACACGTCGACCACACGACTGTCCAGATAAAATATTTTGGTCAGAAAAACTACCGGCTTGTAACAGGATAACTTTAAGTTAGCTAGCTAATGCTATGCTATTAAGCCAATGTCACGTCTCATGCTAATTAGCCTGAACTTCCAGAAAGTATTGTGTTGTCTTAACTTCTTCGCCTCTTCAGAGAAAACCTCTTTAATACGTTTTTATCTAAATTCAAAAATACGTGTAAAACAATAAAAGATGGTATTGACTCACCACCTGTAGAGTAACTCCGCTAAAATGTCTTACTTTAATAGCGCCCCTTTGCGCATGCGTAATTAAGGCAGGAATCGATTAGCTCAATAAGATAATAAGCAAAAAGGTAAACAAAAATGAATAATTCCTACAGATCAATTAAAAAAAAACACAATAACACTTCTTTAACCTTGTTAGTCAGTATATTTAAAAGATAAATTCCAGTAGTTTTTTTCTTATGGAACACAGACTTTCTTATTGGACTAATGTATGTATGTATTTCAGAGGTAAAACGGATCTATTCAACATGTAGCAACATCAATTATATGTCGAATGAGATGTATGTTGTCATGCTCTTTTTCCCATCTGAATTCCTTGGCGGAATCAAGGTAAGAACAGTTATGAACCTCAAAGATTAAATTTGTCATTAATATCGCTCCTATGAATGAGTTACACAATCACAATTATTTGGACTAGGTGTTATGTTGCCCTCTTGTGGTGTGTTGCGGGAAATGTAAATTGTAAACTGTTTGTGACCAAGGTATGTCTTTTTTAAAAAACGTTAACGTCACACAAATAACACAAATGACCAAGCGATCTAATCCTGATTTGTATATGAACCCGTATTATTTATTTTCCTCCAAATTCAATTTCTTGTCCCGGTTTGTTTACTCCGACGTCATTCTCATGCGCCGCTCACATGTTCGCAACCTGGAAGCGACACATTTTCGTCAAGGTAGGTTTTCTCCTTTTCTGCTTTTATATCATGAATACGTTGCGTTGAATGTTTTATTTAGAGAAAATAATCTTTGTGTTCCTTTAGGTGATGCACCTGAAGTCAGCAGCTCCAGAGGAGAGCAGCAGATTAAAATGGCACATATTCCAACAGATGTGTGTGAAATGCAGCTGAATGGAGTTTCAGATATGATGGATCTGCTTCAGATTGATGTGGAGACTGATGAGGTGGAAGAAAGGCCGGGGAGAGAAGATGCAGCATGTTCAGTAAGTTTGCTTACTTGGCCTTCCTTTGAAATAAGGACCATTTTAAAACCACTTTAAGGTAGCATGGATTTCCAGGGAGAGGCCAAATTTTTGCTAAAGTTTGTCATTTTAACCATAAAAATAAAGCTTAATTACATGAATAGTACAGGCAAAATGGCAAAGGATGAAAACAGGAGGACAAAATATAAAAACATCTGAAATGGAAATGTGCTCAATACCTGAATGCAATAAATGATCTGTGTCTGAGATAATCTAAATGATTAAACACCAAAATTATTCAGATTAAACCAGGTTAATGGTGTTTTTTCTGTTCAATGAACAGAGGAATGTGTTGAGGAAACAGCGCAACTGGGAGAGGCAGCTGGCAGCAAAGAAAAGCAAGAGGAAAGAGGAGAAACAGAGGAGGAAGCTGAACCGTGAGCAGGAGTCAGGTAAATATCATGTGAAGAGAATCAAACACTAATTTGGTTTTGCAGTGAGATTTAAGGTGAAAGTAACCCGAACACATGGTTTTTCTGTGTTTTTGTCATACAGGTGGTAATGAGGGCAATCCTCAGTTAACCAAACGGGTCCTGAAAGCAATCACCAAAGAGCGTTTAGCTGAGGCTCAGTCCACAGGCCTCAAACTCTGCGTTGACCTGAGTATGACAGATAGCATGTCAGACAAGGTAGGTGTCAGATGAGCAAGTGTCAAAACAGCATTAACTCCAACAGCCTCTGGTTTTGCTTCAAACAATGGATTTCCCAAAGAGAGCCATTCACATGTCTGCATTAGTCCACCTACTCTCAGCTGTGTATGTTTGTCTGGTTCAGGAAATAAGTCGACTGGCTGGTCAGTTAAGAAGGCTGTACGGATCAAACAAGAAAGCAACGCGACCATTTCACCTTTTCCTGACGGACCTGAGAGAAGACAGCCGCCTCTACAGAGAGTGCATTCGAAAGAATGACGGCTTCCTCAACTACATGGTCATTATTGTTGTTCACATCCTGAATTCACTGGAAATATTTCTGAAAGGAAAGATGAAACAGGAAATGTTTTTTTTCCTGGTTAAAAGCTTTGAAGTTAACCTTCAGAAATATTGTAGGTGTTATTTTAGCCTGAAACTGAGTAAATGGAATAAGCTGTAACCTCCAGCTGAAGATTCTTTTCATTTCCAGATGGACATAACAGAAGAAAGCTGTCTGGACCTTTTTCCTCCAGAAAGTGTCGTCTACCTCACACCAGATGCTGACGAAGGTTTGATTTGTCTCAGTGACATTTGTGAATAAAAATATCTTGGTGCAGAGGAGATGAACTTTAATACATATATGTTGTGTGTATAGTAAGTTTTTAGTCGAATTAATTGAATATTCTGGCCAGCAGAGGGCGCATTCTGATCATCTTATTAAACAATACTGCTACTCCTAATAGTGGTGCCAAGACTTTACTAAATAAACATACACACAGTAAACCACAAAGATAATTTAAGGTTATTGAAAAGCTGCAGCATGTCATAGCTTCTTCTTCAATCCTCAAACCCTCTGATTATCTCCAGGCTTACATGAAAATGTTTTTTCTTTTTTTGACTCCACTGTACGTTCAAATGTCCATATTTAGTGTGTTAGTCCATCTGATACTATTTTTATCTTCTTGTATTTTAGCTTTAGAAACAGTGGATGCTGACAAGGTGTACGTCCTCGGTGGCCTGGTGGATGAAAGCATTCAGAAGGTATTCTACAAAATGAACTCTAACTGCACAACACAGAGTCACACAGCAGCAGCACATATGGCTGATGACATGTTCTTTTAAATCACTGTTTTTTTCAGGTCAAATAAAATCCACGAGCTCTTGTTATTGACATCATTTGGAGAAGTTGAGGTTATGTCGGTGCATGTTTGATATGTAATTAGATTGAGCTTGTCCTCTACAGAAGTTGAGCTTCTCGAGGGCCAGAGAACTGAGCGTCCACACGGCGAGGCTGCCCATCGACGAGTACATGGTGAAGAGGAACAATGCGAAGAACTTCCACTCGAAGATCCTGGCTGTTAATCAAGGTGAGGGAATAAATTTCACTTGCAGGAGAACTGAAGCTATTTTGTGCTTGCTATTAACTAAGCCCATCTCTGTCCGCAGTGTTTGACATCTTGTTGACATTCTGTAACACCGGCAGCTGGACGGAAGCCCTGCAGGCCTGGTTCCCCCAGGGCAAGGGTTACATTGTTGCACGAGATGATTGCCCACAGCTTCCTGTCTCTCCAACACAGACTTAGCACCTGGGTTCGTTTTTCATCCATTCTTCACACAGAAATCTTCTTGAGTCATCACTTTCCATGTTAATCACCCGTGGGCAGTTAGCATGATGTCATAAGTGCCTGGTTAAGGAGATATAACAAACCTCTCTCAGGTCTGTCTGGAAAAGAAATTGAACATCTCTCAATGTTGTTTACACTGAAACTTTCCTGTATATTTCCTCTTGTTTTATTGCATTTTTATTGTTGTGAATCAGAGTGAACACTTTTCTGAAAGATGTTGATTAAACTATTCCAAAGCGGCAGTTTGTGTTGGCGGGCAGTCTGTGTTTGCATCACTGCACTTGAGCGATTCACTGAAGTTCATTCCAAGTCCTTGTTTTTTTAACATCTTGCATGGATTACGGTAAAGTAGTTTGCAAGAGGCGTCACTGCACTTTTAGAGAGTTTTCACATGAATTTATTTTATAAGCAAACCCTCTGCCTTATCTCTCTCTCTCCATGCAGGCAAGTTTTTGGTCGATGAGGCACGATGTGATTTTTCACTTTCTTTATTTTCCTTCAGAGAACAATAAAGCTGAAGTTTACTACAGCCACTGTTCAACTGTCTTGCATGCAAGACAAGACACATTTTACTTTTTAAAGATATTTAATTTCCTTTAAAGCATAAGATTAGATTTATCAGGAATCAATCATTTCTTATTATTGTTGGAGAGGTTTCACCACAAAGAGTATTACACAGAAATGAAATGCTACATATTAGAATGTGACACATTCAAAGGGTCATAAAAGCAAACCTCCTACACAGAGAAAAAAATCTACATTTGAAGTCTCACTCGACTTTTTGCAAGCACAATGAAACACCTCATGCACCTTGTGTCTTCTTTTATATTACAGCAGATTGTTAAATTTCCATTCACCTCCTAATATAATCACACACTTACATGATTTTTTTGTGATCTTTCTCCGTCTTAAATATTCGGTTTTACATTCAGTATAAATACAATTATGAAGTGAAAACACAAAGAAGAACCGAAACCACAGAAAAGGTTATTTACATTACACAAACCAGGTTAAATAATGTGTCATATTAAAGTCAAACCGCATGGCTCATAGTTGCAGAGAGGAATTCGTTTCAGTAGCTTTAATTCCAGCATGTTTTCAATTTGTATATTTGCATTATGCTTGACTCTTAGGAAGTGCTTTTCCCTTTCCGATGTAACTGTTTCTCGAGCACCTGGATCAGCTTCTTCACCCAGGAGGACTGGGCGTTCAGGCAGACCTTCTCCCCGCTCACCAATCCAGCTCTGCTTATAAAAGATTCAATGCAATTAGGGCCAGATTTTTGGAAAACACTGGGATCATAAGTCCAAGAGCGATCCCACCCCTTCCTGAAATGTTGGACTGGTAACCAAACGTAATTTTTCCTTTTCTTTTTTTTTAATATTATATGCAAATTCAAATAGTTTCAAAGTTTCCTTTGTCGAGCACTTTCAACAACAAGGCAGAAACACAAGGTAATTTAAAAAGGCACATTTAAAATATGAGTGAAATTCAATAAAAGACAGAAATATGTTAACAATTTGCCGTACAGGTCATGTGGAAATCATTGATAAATTCAGTTAATTAGAAGTAAATAAAGTTTAGCTATGGGTCTTTTAGTGTTTATTCACTGTATCTGCTAAATATCATTCATGTTTGTTTATTATTATTTCATTCATTGTCATCTTTTGTTATAGAGCATTTTTGTTTTTAACCTAAAGGGGGCGTAGTTCTCATCGTAGGGAAGTGATGCAGTGCATCTCCTGTCATGTATGGGTGCGAGCAAATGCACAATGAGGAGGGGGCCCACATTTATTTTTTTCTTTAACAAATACATTGAAAATAAATAGGAAATAACAAGCGACAGATCCACTGACAGGGTCATAATAGAAAGACACATTTGGCATGTTTTTTACTGTGGTTTGTCGGAGATGGAAAAATTTTAAGATAATAATACCTATAATACAATCAATTACCATGTGTTGTTGTTTGCATAACTGCAGAAAGTAAAGCAGCTAAAGCCCCCCAAATAACCAGTAACAATGCCAAGGACATAGTGATAAATACAAACACATCCCGTGACAGTTTATACAAGAGCTGTGTTTAACAGCTGACAGTTGTTGGTGTCAACTGGCTGCCGGAGCGTGCTGAGCTCTGAGCTTCCTGAGAACCCATTCCTGCTCAAAACATCATTTATAACAATGGAGAGAATCCCAAAAGTAAAAGCTAAGAAGGCCAGGAGGAGGAACTGAAGACAGTGCAGCTGAGATCAGAGCTGTAAGTTTTAACCTGCTGTTCATTCTTTCACCTGTTACATACTTGAAGTCACATGCTTATGCATTATGTTTTTATGTGAAATTGTGATGGTTGTTAAGTTTGCCTTTGTGTGACGGCTGTGATCAAACTCACATGACTTCTGTGTCCGGGCAGTGAGGCCCTTCAGGGAAGAGCTTGATGCTCTTCAGGCTGTCTGGAGGGATGATCCTCGACTCCACCTGCACGCACCGGCAGTGGGTGTTGTAGTCCCTGCTGATCGGTGGCATACCTGTGGTCAACAGACGTTTGAGAAACTTCACACTCAGACAATGCTTTGACCTTTGTTTTTATTGAAAGGTTAGATCATGCAGATCAATGTGGTCTTTATTTTGCAAGACAAAAAGATGAATTTGCCCTCAAAAATTCCACATTATCATCTCTGCAGTTATGAATACTTTGGGTAATTAATGCTGTGTATGTTGCACAGGCCAATCCAAACACACATCATCAGTCATCATCACAGTGGAAGAAGAAACGCTGAGGATCTCATTCTGCTTCATCCTGCGAAGGTTTGTCATTATTCAAGTGAAATCATTAGCTCACACTAATTACAATACCACTAAAACCTCCCCTTCCTCTTTTTATTTTACCTCACTGGGACTCTGCCGTTGGCTTCTGCTGAATGCATTCGATTTCAAAGGCATGAGTCAAACGCTGACGAGAGCACTTTCTAGTTCTCATCGCAATCAGCAGCCTCGGTATTGTGACATTCTTAGAACGCCCATTCTAAGAAAGTCACTTCCCCCTTTTCTCTTCCTCTCCATCATCTTCCTGTTCACTACAACCGTTGACATGATGTGTTGGAGTGACAGTGACGTACAGTGACTATAACTACAGGATGTATTGATTATCACACATTATCCAGCCAAGTGGAGTCTTCTCTATGAAGACACCATCAAGTGGCTGCAATAAAACTGACCTTTTTTTGAGCCTCTCATTTCATTGAATAACTCTTTTATACTTTTGTCATATGAATGGATTCATTATTCCGTCCTGTTGCACAACCGAACAAACCATCTAAGTTCATATTAAACTGTGCAAACGTCAGTCAGACAAAATCTCCTGAACAAACTTGAACGTTTCAAGTCAGCAAACTGGTAAAACTCGAGTAAATAATTCAATATTCACACTTAATATGTCACTTTTAAAAAAGACATTTCCAATGTTGTTGCACCTTGGACTGGATCATCCACTGGTTTACCCTGAAGACTCTTCGTTCCAGCTTTTGGCAGCATGAGTTATTAAAGCACAAATGCTGCTTCCATGATGATTTTCTATTCAATATCTACAGTTAATATATGTCCCAGCAACTTCACTTTACCAGAATCTTCCTTCAAAACTCCTGAGTCACACTCTTGGCAGTAACGTTTCGTCACACAGAAACCAGTGTGTCGCTGTGCTCTTACCGTCAGCGAGGACCAGCAGGCTCCCGAACACGAGCAGGATGCAGAGCTTCATCTTGTTCTTCAGCTTCTCGCTAAGTCAGACAGATGTGACACAGCTGTTTGCGACTGTCTGTGCACATTCTGCGCTCCAGTATTTATACATACAGAGATCATGTGCTCTGCATGAACTCGGCTGTAGGAAATTTGTGAAAAAACCTTTGTATTAAGTGTGTGTGTGTGTGTTGGTTTCACTTTTGAGCGTTCACATGTGCAGCAGAAGGTAGTCATGGGACGGTGGGTTCAGGGACAGACCAGAGGCCCCGTTGAGGTGAGACAGCATGCTCGTGGTCAGAGGCCTGAGATATGAGTCACACAGATGAAGCACGTCTGAGTGGACGGTCCAGCCGACATGTGTCTCCATCTGAAAATGATAAAGCAATATGAGACACAGCTCTGAGACAGTTTTACCTGTGACCACTGTGCATTTAATACTGAGAGATAGTGATGTTTTTCCTGGGGCCTTGTTCTGACCCTGTTAGACAACAGACTCACTATGTGAAACAGCTCATCAGTTTTTCTTCTTCTTCTCTTTTTTCTCATTTTCGTTTGGTGTTAGTTTGTGGTGTGGATGGATTTTAGTTTGCCTTTTATTCCAGTTAACCATTTACTGATTAACTATTTATTGATTGATTGTCTTATTGGGGAGGAAAGGAGGTATTAAAACAGCATTAATCAATATTTTTTATGTAAGCAATAACTCAAATTATCACCTAACTCAGCAAATATGGAACGTTTTCTTTCAGCTTCAGGTTCTGTTTGGTTCACTCTCACTGCTCTCAACATCAGTTTTTGGCTGTGTTCAGCAAAAAGAAAAAAAAAAACAAACCTAAGCCAAATAGTAGAGTTGGCAAATAACTGTTGACCATAGAAGATTATGTTGTCACTAAAGAGACGCATGTTTTTCTCTCATATTTACAATCAATGTTGTGTAAAAAAAAAATCCCCAAATTTCTCTCCTACACACGGGAATGAAAACATATTTCAATTCAAACTGAACTGAAAATATTTCAGTTCAGTTTTTCTTTTCATGTGTCATGTGCGTTCACAATGTTTTTCCTTTCATTTTGCTTTCAAATTTACGTTAATACCCACATGACCGCTAATGTTGAATTAGGTCAGGATGAAGGACAACTGTAGACAAGAGCATCCATGAATTTCCAAAAATGAGTTCGATGCTCATTAAGTGTTAATTTAATCTATATATTACCATTTGATGATATGAACCAGTCACGTTTTAAAACATCTTATGGGAACAGATGGGATTTCAAGAGGAAACTAAAAAGCACTTTGACAGCATCAACCTACACTGTTCAATTTGGTTTACGGTTAAATTGATTGACACTTAAAACATAAGGTAAAGATTTATACATTTGTTATTTGGTCCCAGGCCTGTCTGTATCTGTTCCCCATGTATCATTGTTGACATATAATTACTGACAAAGAAAGCAGCTGAAATCATATTTTTGATGACCAAGCACTTCCAGACTCGGCTTGAGAAATATTCCTCCCTTATGATTGGAAGCATGTGTCTTGATCAGACGTTCGGGTCATCGATGTGGGATAAAAGTGGGACATCATGCAAAGCCTCAGGGCCACATGACTGTAAGGAATGGAATGATGTGTTACAGTATGACTTAGCAGAATTGACATCTTATGAAAAACAACCCTGAGGGGCCTTTTAATGGGAGTTTCAAATCCTCAAAACACAGAAGGACCATAACATTACACATGCTGGAGATTAATTACACCTTTCAGGAGCATAAAATTTATGACGATGTGATGTCATTGTTCCGTCCTCAGCACGACTTCACACTCCACCAAGAACATAAGTGACACCTTTTAACTGCCATATTTTTTTGACTCTGTCTGATTATATTCATGTTTTCCTGTAGTTTGGAGGCTTTATTTATTTATTCATCCCACAGTGGAGACAATCACAAAAAAATGTCTGGAAAATGAAATCTCTTTTTTTATTGACTGGTTGACTCGAGTCGGCACATTTTAAAAACTGGCTGGCTGCTCTTTGCTGTGTCTGACATCCAGCCAAGATCAATCTGCTCTGTGCAGCACAAAACAGACTGTGTGATTGGAAAACAAGGAATCAGTATTTAGAAAGTATTTGTACTATTTCATGTATTTCTCTGATCATTTACTTGGCTATATTGATAAAATCTGACTTTGGCATTCACGTTCATTAAAGGCCAAGGTGATGCAAGAGGCTGTGTGGCAACTTGTTTATGAGCAATTCTATCAGCATTGATTGCAACAGAGGGTGTCAGTGATGTAAGATTTGTGCCTTTACTTGTTCTTCTGAGGAAAGTGGAAAAAAAAGAGAGTCAGACAATAAGATGTCAACATTCCCACGCTGGTATGTTGTGTGATAAGGAGCAGTGTGGATGACAAAGTCAGTCTGTCCAGCACCCACACTAAAATATCTCATGGATTGATGGATGGATTCTCTCTCAGGACAAATCGCAATTATTTTCAATCAGATTTATTTCAGGTTTGTAGCAGCATCACGTCAGTATCGTGCATTATGACCTCAGACAAGATGCACATACAGAATAATACATATGCACATAAATATTTGTTTGCAGTAAAAAAAAGTGGAAAGAAAATCCTTCAAATTACACAAACAACTGGTGCTTTAACATACTGACCATAAAAAAAACAGGATTCACATCTAGAATCATTTCACAATATTAAAGAATTGACTGACTTCACATTATCACCTGCCAGGCTGAATAACATCACAAGCTGTGCTTTTACACAAGTTTGAAAGATGACTCTTACAAGGTGTGTTAAGATGTAGTGAACAAGAGCAATCAGAGTAAAACTTTCTTGGTTAACTGGTTCAATATTAATGTAGTATTTTCTGGTGAAAATCCAGTGTCATCAGTGTATGTATATGAATATTCGGGATAAAGGACACTTCCCTGACTCCTTATACTGTCTCACACTTTCACGTCTCATGGTCATTTTGAGGTCAAAACAAGTGAAGTGAAATGATTCCACTTGTTTAAGTATTTACAGTAAGTGTTTCATACCCTTACTCTGGGACAGTGTGCTGATCTTTCATATAAACTGACATCTCAGTTTAATCGTCACAGTGATCAACACAAGCAGTTTTTGCATTACAATGGTGTTGGCGTTACTGTGGCCGACGTTGTGGTTGTTTTTTGCGTGGTGGTGCTCTGCATGGCCTTCTGCCTGTGAAGAAAATGAATCATGTTTAACTTTTGATTTCAAATTTCATTCCTCTTAAACACAGGTTTCAAATCTTTGTGGCTTGTGACCCTGATCACAGGTTGCAAATGTCACCTGTTGGAGCTTGATTTTGTTATATTCATAAGATTTCATAAGACTACTCACGGCCTTTTATCATCAAAGCTTAATAAAAGGGTGATCTATTTTCTTTATCTTATTTTTAGAGTTTGAAAAAAGTAAAATTGTCTGATTATGCACTAGAAAAATGGCACCAATGAGAGGAAAGCATGAAAAAAAAAAGGTGCAGAACGCCACACTTTGGAGCCACATTGCAACTGCTGACCTCCTCTGCTTGTAGAAAACCTAGAAATTTCTCTTTGCACACACTATATTTAGCAAGTTTATTCTCTAATTACATCAATATTCATGTAATATTAAGCAATAGCAAGTGCACCATATGAAAAAAGCTCATTCTCTGGACTTACCATCGTATCACTAGCAGGAGTGTTTTGGTGAATTCTGCACTGGGGTTAAGACACCGCGAGGTCTCATCTTTCAGGAGGGCGCTGCAGGAGAAAGAGAAAGCTTCAAAATGAGACTCTGAACAACTTACACATGAGTGGTCTCTATATTTATTCCATATATACTTACATGACTTCGCGCTTGTTGCAGTATGGACGAGGATCATACTCCACGACTTTTTTGATGAGAGAGAACGTCACACCATCGACTGTGTTCATACACTGGCACCTCTTGATAACTAAAGGGAGGTGAGATGATTTCGTTCAGCTCATTTAAAGCCACAGAAATACAGCAAAAAAAAAAAAATCTTCCCACAATCCAACAAATCAGCACACTTACCTGCTGAAGTGCAAACGGCGGCGCAGGCCAGGAGAACGATGCACTGGATCGCAGTTTTCATCCTCGTCTTAAATGGTAGAAATTAGTGAGAAATCTTTAACGGGGATCTGTTGAATTTTCGGTTCTTCTGTATTCGAGGCAAAGTCTTGTTGCACAGATCTGAAGGGTCTCCCCTGTTTTGCAAAGTGTGCAAGACTGTGAGCTCCTGTTCTCTGCATCTCCTTTTTTATACACTCACACTTGGACAGTTATCACCATTTCCTAAGAAGTGCTTGAAAAAAAAATTTGCCCGCCCATGTCTTTAACCTGTTATGATCCCACCATTTTTCCTCTGAAATAAGAAGACATCACTCAGGCTTAACATTTGCTTCCCTTTTTTATCACTTCCTGTGCGTCGAGGAATGAGTTTCTCATGTTGAGACAATCTTGCATATTTTCTGTGAGTTGAACTTTGCCCCAACATGCATGAGTCACTTTCGCACATAAACTCTTGAAGAGCAGTTTTCCTACTTGTAGATCTGTGAAATCTGGTCCTCCTGTCTATTTGTTTTACATTTCTCTGTTGTATGCCATCATTCTAATAACATATAAGCTTATTTTTTTTAAACTCTTATGTAGCGTTCAGTCAATAACACTAAGCACTGAAACCCCTGTTGTATACTGACAGTCTATAATATTTGTATTGGCACAGTTTATAGCACTCAGTCACTCCTGGAATCAGTAGATTTCAAAAACAAAGGAAGCTTTTCCTGTTGCCAGTGTTGCTTGGAATTCTGTCGTCCTTGAAACTCAAAAAATTTATAGCAAGAATTATTTTAAAAGCCAAGATTCTCAATTCTGATCCGGAATTTTCCTACAGCGAAAGTGCCAAGTTCTTTTCCCTGCTTGTATTTAAAAATCCATTTGGGATAAACCATCCTAAGCCATAATGTGTGTCTGTATATATCCTTTTAAATACTCATTTACAAATATTTCTATGTAGAAAGTGAATTCACCTTTCTCTCAACTCTCTCAACACCTCATCCTTCTCTGGCATGAATGGGAATTGGCTCAAAACCAAATCTCGTCCTGGCAGCCACTCCTGTTGTTTTATCTCTTTCTCATCTCATGTGAACATTCGTCAAACTAACATCCACGGCATTTCTTTTGCCTGCGGGTTTCCACAGGTACAGGCAACAATCACATAAATTATTTTACAACTAGATCAGCAATAAAAAAAATTACTATTGCAAAATAATCCGCTGGAAGTTTTGATGGAGCTGAATAGCTTTCTGTTTGTATTGCAATTCACTACAGATGCAGGAGACATGCCATATGAGTTGCTTCATCTTTACCAAAGATGGGAACTATTGCTTCTCTTCAAAAGCAAGAAAGCGTGAATGAATATGATGAATTTAGTTGTGTACGTCATGTGCACAGCAGCAGCAACCCCAACGACATTCATGCTAACAACTGAACATTTAACATTGTGGATTTTCAAAACAGCCATAATAAGAAACGCATGTGATATATTATGGGATGGCGAGTGCAAAGTTAGCATGACCCAAAGGCCAAACTGAGAGAGTTGAAAATTTTGGGCACTTGTTCGCTTTCCTGCCAAGATTCAATAAGATGATTGAAAACATGTAGAAACAGTTATATCTGTTGGAGTCTCCAATGACTGTCTGTCGACTGGTGTCAGTTAAGAAATAAGGCACCAAAGGCAAACTTGTTTCTCCATTTTAGTTTACGTGTGAATAAAACAAACAAGATAAAAACATGTTACTTAAAGAGCTGAGGAGGACGGGGACGTCGGGAAGTGTTGACCTTCCTCCTAATGGACTCATATAAACACTGGACTCTGTGTTCTCCCACTAAATTCTCCCACATGTTTCAAGCTATTAATTTTGTTTCTTTTTTGATGCTTCCAGCAGAAAAGTTTATATATTTTATTTCTGCTTTCTGCATCTTGTGTTTTACAAGTTAGATTCATGGTGCTTAAACGCAACTCACACTCTCAGAATCACAGCTGTGTGTTGCATTAGTCAGAAAAAAAATAACGGGAAATCATCCCTGTGCAACCCGCAAGAACTTCACTGAAACAAGAAATCTCATGATTGAGTTGTTTCTCAACTTTCCTGAGAATTTATCCCAGTTAATTCTCGACGCATTGTCCCAGCTAGACAAATTAACAAATTAAATATGCAAGTTTAAGAGAAGTACAACAAGGGGTATGAGTGCCCTCAAATGCCCTAAATGCTCCTATGTTTGATCCAAGTGCCGTTGAGTCGTTAGTCTGGTTTTGAGCAGAAAACATCATTGCAACATTGTAGTCAAACATGGAAACAGCATGTGTTACAAAGTCTGTAACACATGCACTGAAGCTCCACTTATTACTATTTTTGTGAGCTTTCAACCACATCTCATGGTCTTCATCAGCAAACTGAGCAGGCCCAGTTGTCACCACTTGATTGTCGTGTCAAAAGGGGAAATTTGTTACTGCCTTTTTGGTTCAACGATGGTCTTCACATCAGCTCCATCTGCTGATCAAGACCATGAGATCTAGTTGAAAGCTCTGACTAAAGCTAGTGTGTCGACCTGTGAGTTGCAGTTAAGGTAAGAAGGTAAAAAACATAATGAACCATAGTTTGCATTAGATTGTGATTAGCACAAATATGTCCATATAATCCTGAATTTTATTGGGCTATAATGTCACTTTACAAGACTATAAAGGGCTAATTGTATTGGCAGGCTGCTGCTTCGTTGTTGTGAGTGCATGAGTGCAGTTTTTAGTCAAGTAGGACATCTAGTGGTTTTAAGTGGTAATGCAGTAGGGAGGCCACCTCGTAGAGCTTCCTGTGTGATTGTTCTCTGTCTGCTTTTATTTTTCCACTGTGTGAAATCACAACACAAATGATCACATTCTGTTTTATATATGTTTTACACAGTATCCCAACTTTTTTGAAAATCATGTTGTAAGAGTGTTGGTGAGAACAAGAATTTAACTCATTAAATACAACCATCAACAGCACTATTGTAAAATTAATGTCTCTACCTGCCTTTGCTAAAGATTCTGGTGAATATCTGATCTTTGTTTTGCAGATACTTGGTACTGGGTTGATAAGTTGTTTGGACCTCTGTGTACGGCAGGGCTGACGTTCAGTTGCCAAATATCAGGCCAAAATACCTCCTGAGAGAAACCATTCAAGTGCTGAGCGTCAACTTTTGCCACTTTGGATCATTAAATCAGACAATCCTGGCGAGGGGACAGACAGTTGCTGTATTTGCTTATTTTTAAGTTGTATGTAAATGATTCTAGTGTATAATAAGCACAGCAGCAATGGAAGTTGTTAAATCAAGGACACTGTCAATATGAATTTGTATTCCTGATTAAGGCAAGAGCATCACATAAGATTAACATATTATGCAGTTTCCAGTTGTTTATTTGTTGAAATTTTTAGTCTTGTCAACAAATAACAGAAAGAAATTGATTGTAGTAATATAAAAAGTTTGATATTTGACTCAAGAAGAAACATTAAAGCTTCAGGTCAATTGTAAGCTATATATAGGGAATCAATTCAGAAATGTTAGAGCTGCATTAATCAATGTTTTTGAAATAAAAATTGAATTTAAATTTAACATTAAAAGCAATGACAAGTGGTAGATTGGAGCAACGACAATCACAAGCAGAAATCAAGTAGTTGCGTACCTGGGCGTGCCCATTTGCAAAAGTGTAATCATGACAAGCTGAACAGAAAGCAGAGCACTTGCAGTAAGTGAAAGTGAAAATAAAACACAACACTTCAGAGCACGCATTCACTGAAGAGGCACGACAGCAAACTGGGAAGTGCGATAAACACTGAAAGTTTTTCTCTTATTCAGGACTATAGGCAAAATGGATGAATTTCAATATCCACTGTTCTTTGAAGCAAGAGATCTGACCGAGAGAGGGAAAGAGAAAATCAGGAGACACTTTCAGAAAAGGCGAGATTCTGGGGGAGGTGATTGTGGAATGATCGAAGAGATTGGAGGCAACATTTATAAAATCAGTTTCAAGGAACAAGAAGGTAAGGAACTGGGTTAAAGTGAGTTACAATATAGCTTTGCAGTTTTAGTTTCATTGTTTTGTTTGGACTTGTTCTTCATAGACCAGGAGAGGGTTTTACAGAGGAAGTTTCACACCATTTCCCTTCCTGGTGGAGAACTACGTCTGACTGTGAGTCGAACCAGTTCACCACAGAACCCTGATCAGCCTTCCACCAGTTCACAGGTGAGAAAATATTGACCTTCAATGACATGCTCTTGATTGTGGTAAACACAAACGTCAGAGCTAAATGATCTGGCCTGACCAGTTTTGGGGTATTTCCTAGCTAGAGTCAAGATTTGATCAAATTAAAATCTTGTGTATGTCGTTGTACTATCTGCTGTGACAACACAAAAACTGGCAATTTCTAAATCTTTTTACAATTTATAGATGATCAAATGTGGTATTCTTGTGGCTTACATTACTATATTGATTGTATTTTTGATATTGCTTTTCTTCTTTAGACATTCACAAAAGCCAACACAAAAGGCCTTGAGAAGATTTTCAAGCTAGATATTTTCCTCCTGTACTACCTGAATGACAACCCTAAAGCACATAAAGTATTGAAGAAACAACTCTCTTCGATTGGCTGCACAGTAGAGCTTGATCTCGAGGAAGAAGAAGCGATTGTCAGGGGGGATATTGAGAAGGGTTCTGGAGGTGCTGCAGAAGATTGGGAGATACAAGTGGATCGTGTCATCATCGGTCTTACTGAGAGCTACTTGTGCTATCATGTGGTTGACCCAAAACAAGTAAAAATCCTCCGGCAAGACCCCTCCTTTGTCACTGATGATGTCAAATTATACAAAGAGAGCGGTTATGCCGTGGTTGTGGGAGAGGTCCAGGCTGTGAAGGAGAGGATTGAAATCCTGGAAAAGAGCCTACCAACCCGGAAGGAATTACCAATCCTGGAGAAGCAGTTCAAACTGGTAGGAGAAGAGTTTAGTCGAGAAATGAGGGCACAGTACCCAGAGGTTAAGATTTGTAGAGATAATGCGTTGATCATT
Source organism: Centropyge bicolor (assembly GCA_037975185.1). Taxonomy (NCBI): domain Eukaryota; kingdom Metazoa; phylum Chordata; class Actinopteri; family Pomacanthidae; genus Centropyge; species Centropyge bicolor. The sequence continues at coordinate 446,389 of JBBMOC010000087.1, forward strand.
TTGGAGGGCCCTGACAAGGAGGTGCTGGGAGGAGTCACGAAACTTGATGAACTGATCACGAAGATAAAAGATAAGAGAGTTAAGCTGCATACAGATTTACTTACCTTCATAACATCCAGTGGCGCCACCTCGAAGTACCAGACTCGTTTCCAGCAGAGTCTCAGAAATCCTGTTCTCCTCGAGGTGGGGTCAGACCTGGTTTTGTCCAGTTTGTCCTCTGATGCCCTGGATGAGGCCGAGGCTGCACTGCTGAGAGACCTGAGTATGGCCACTGTGCAGCTGCAGGGAGCTGCAGCCGTACCTCCAGAACTCAACAGAGTGAAAGAAATCCTGATCAAAGCAAAGAATGAGGCAAACTGTCAAGAGTTGAGAGTGGACATCAGCTTCATCCCAGGACCCAGTGGAACACCAATCACCAAAGTACAAATTGTCGGCTATAGTAAACATGTGAACAAGTTCAAAGAGGTTCTGTATGACTACCAGATGAACCAAGTCGGGACACAAGAAATTCTGAACCTACCTCATCCTGAAATGGTTGAGTGTTTCGACCAAATCTTAAAAATGATTGGTTTGAAGCAGACCAATGTGACCTTAAAAGCCTCACATTTCCCTTACCCTTGTGTGCTTGTGTCTGGCCCCCGCTGTCTGGTCCAGGAGGTTCAGGGAAACTTAAATGCAACACTAGCCAGTCTGACATTAGACACTTTGGCTCTAAATGGACCAGGGGCACAGCGGTACTTCCAAGCAGAGGGCAAAGTGAGCAAGGAGCTGGTAGAGAGCTCCTGTCAGGTCGTCATCAGGGAACAGCATGGTGTGCACACCCCAAATGTGAAAACTAATTTAAGAAGCACCAGCAGCCACAGCAGCAGCAGCGTCACACCTGGACCTTCCAATAGTTTACACAGCAGTGCTGTTGGGAACATTGCGGTCAACAAGACAAACCTCGAGATTAAACTCGGCAGTTTGGTGGATCAGCAGGTTCGACAATTTCTTTTACTACTTTACATCAAGTTGCACTGTAGCAATGCAGCACTCACACTGATATTATTTCCTATTATTTTCACAGGTGAACGTGTTCGTGGTCCCCATGCTCAACAAGCAGCTGAATTCCACAAAAATTGGTAAATGTCTGTTGAAGGAAGCAGGGAATGCTATCAAGTCAAAGTTTGACTTGATGGCAGCGAATTGTACCCTCGTTCCTGGCAACGTTCTGCAGGTTGATGCACCTCCATCTCTTGGCTGCTCCAAGCTCTTCTTCATTGAATGCCTTCCATGGGATGGAGTCAGAAGGCAGAGTGTGCAGGTACAGTGAAATACTTGTTGGATTCAAAAGTGTTGGCGAGAAAACACTATGGGTGACAGCAAAGGTTGAGCTAAAATTCAAGGTCCACTTACTGACACAAACCCAACGTACTGGACTTCGTTAACTTGAAAACACTGTGGAAAGGTCTGATTTTTCTTGTTTTGTAGGCGCTTGCCAACGGGCTGAAGAGATGTTTGGACCTCTGTGTACAGCAGCGCTTCTGCTCAGTGGCCTTTCCAATTATCGGACCAGGCATTGTTTTAAAATTCCCGCTGAGAGAAGCCATTCAAGTACTGACTGAGAGCATTCGGCAGTTTGGATTATCTGCATCCTGTGGATCTCTCTCCACCATCCACATCGTCATCAGTCCAGACTATCCTGATTCTGAGGAGGTGACTAGCAACACTAAATGAGTTGTAAGACGCATGTTTGCAGGATTTAGTGTTGAGAGAGTGTTTAATGCTTGTGTTTTTATTGACAGTGCTACTACGATGTCTACAGGCACCTCAGTTTAAACCACGGAGGCCAAGGTAAACTCAACTTAGGCTCAGACTATTTTGAATTAATTACAAATACTGTGAGAAAGTTGCACCATTTTAAACATGTTTCAAGAATTTATTTATTAGTATTTAAATATTTCACCATTTCCATTCACATTCTTAATTATCAGATTTTATAGCAAGTATGACACATGTTGTTCCTTCTCTCAGCCATCTTCAGTTCCCTCACCAGTGACCTTGATGATATCACAATGACAGCGGGCGGCGGGGTTACACTACAGCTGGTGTTCGGTGACATAACCAATGAGACTACAGATGTTGTGGTGAACACGACGGATTTCATAAACTTTCAGGACGGTGGGTGAGAGCTGCTGTAACTGAGGTTTATTGTAACAGTAGGTTCTTGACTTTGTTCCAGACTATAACTGTAAAAATTTAGCTTTTAGCTCAAAGCACCACTTGTCATCCATGGATTTTTCATTTGGCGCCACCAATGGTCAAATACTTTGGTTTATGAGTAAATACCTACAAAATGAATGCCATTCCCCTCAGCCTTAGTTGCATTTTGTGCTAATTAGAAAAAGTCAGCAATCTAACACACTAAGCTAAGAACACTCTAATCTTTGCTCTGTAGATGGTGTGTGCAAAGACATCTTAACCATAGCTGGACCAGAGGTGGAGGCTGAACTCAAAGCAGGTGAGGAAATAGGACATGCTAGACTTTTTCAAGCAACACATGCTTAACAGCTTCTTACTAACGTTGTCTTTGTTTGTTTTGTGTAGCAAAAGTGAACCAAGGAGAGGTTTTTGTATCCCAGGCTGGATTGTTCCCGTGTGAAGCCATTTTCCATGTGTGTGGAGAGAGGGATTCTTCTATCATTGAACAACTGGTGTCTAGCATCATTGACTATTGTGAGGCATACACATTCACGTCTGTGGCCATTCCTGCCATCTGTGCTGGTATGTGTTTTGCAAAACTTTCTAGATGTTCAGTAAAAAAAAAAAAAAAAACACTCACCTGAGGACTAACCTTCACTGTTTTTGCAGGTGTTGGTGGGTTGGAGGCCGGTGTTGTGGCAGGTGCAATCCTCCGAGGGGTCAAGGCTGCCACATCGTCACGTTCTCTTCACTGTCTGACCAACATCCACATCGTCCTCATTAAGATCAATGTCTTCTTGGCTTTTAAAAAGGAAGCAATGCGAATGTTTTTCGGTAACAGCAATTTTCACCACCATTTCACAACCTTCCCTTTTCATTGTTGCTTAAAAGCTCTTTTTTGTCTCAGAATTCTCTTTGACAATTTTTACTGACTCTTATCTTCTGACCTACCTGACAGTGTCAGTGCCTCAGCTGCCTCGTGTACAACAGCAACAGCCTCCTTTGTCCGTCAGCGCAGATCTAAGCCTCCTCCGTACTGGCTCCGCAAGTCTGCAGTCCGTCTTCCTGTTCATGGGTCTCACCAGAAAGGATGTTGACGATGCCATGACAAAGCTGAAGGATCTGTATCAGGCTCAGTGCTCCACCCAAACCTTCAGTCAGGAGGAGCTGGCAGGCCTCACGCAGGACAAAATGGAGAATTTGCAGCAGCTGGTGGAGACGGAGGGTCTGTACATTCAGAGGGACCAGTTCGGTCAAGGCAGTTTAACAGTGAGTGGGTTAAAAGATGAGGTCAACCAGGTGATGCAGATGGTTCATGCCTCTCTGCAGAGCTGCCTCAAAAGAGAGGTGAGAGTCAGGGAGGAGGAGGATTTGTACACCCGTGTTGCTTGGTGTATCCTGGGACATAACGGCAACTGGGAGAGACTCCCCAAAGCAGACAATCACAACCTGGAAAAGAATGATATAGCAGGCGGGATAGTGGACGCTCAGGGCATCTCGTGGAGTGTGGCTCTGCAGAGGATGGAGGCCACAAGCCAGGTAACTGGGCAGAGGACAAGCCTGAAACGACTTGAGAATCTGCAAGGTGAGCAGACGGGTCAAGGTGAATATTGATGTCACATAAAGAGTCTGACTGATACTACAGTTTGAGACCAATAACAACACTGATATTTGAGAACTATAAAAATTATGGAAAGGCTCCTTATTACAGCACTACACTGGACCTTTGTCATCCCAATGAATGTCAGTAAGATGAACAAAGGTCTGGTAAGATTGGTTTTCATTTTTAATTCATTTTGTCCTCAAATGTTTTTCAGACTTCACTCTCCCTCTGTACTGGGACAACATGGCTGCCAGTGAAGATCTGAAGACATTTGTACTGCAGCCCTCCTCTCCGGAGTACCGGACAGTGAAGGAGGCCTTCAAACGAACTGTCTACAAGACTGTAATGAAGGTTGGCAGCTTTCACTGGAACTTGTGACCTGCAATCACACGTGCACTGAAAAGAGTCCAGATATTTACATACTCCTAAGGCAAATTTGGCAGCTCACTATTTTCTTCTTTTGTTTGTTTCTTGACAGATCGAACGCCTGCAGAATGTCCATCTGCGACGAGCCTATGAAGTGCAGAAGGAGTGCATTTCTCAAAAGAACAGACGGGAAGGCGGAGCAGGAGAAAAACTTCTGTACCACGGGACGACCCAGCAGAACTGCGACTCCATCATGAAAACTGGGTTCAACAGGCGCTTTGCTGGACAGAACGGTGAAGATACTGCAACGTCTGCAGACCGTGGCTGCTTACGTTTCCTCAATTTCTTGAGCAGAATAAAGTGTCACCAGTAACCACAGTTTGCATCTTGTCTCCTCGGCAACAGTTTCTTTAACCATGAACATAATCTTTCCCTGAACCTAACCATGTAATTTTATTTACCTAAACCTAACCTAAACTGAACTGGAGGACTTGTTGTTAATTCCCTATTCCCTCTTGTTCCCAGCTACTTCATATGGCCATGGAACCTACTTTGCTGTAGACGCCAGCTACTCAGCCAACCCCACCTACTCCAGACCAGCCACCGATGGTTCTCAGTTGATGTTTGTGGCCCGAGTCCTGACTGGCATCTACACTGTGGGTCATAGTGGAATGAATGTCCCTCCGCCTCGCAGTGACCTGCAGCCCCATAACCGCTACGACAGTGTGGTGGACAGAATAGACAACCCCGGCATGTATGTCGTGTTCCATGATAACCAAGCATACCCAGACTACCTCATCACCTTCAAGTGATTGTGGGAGGAGCGGAGTGGAGGAAAGGTGCTGAAAAATCTCTATATAATGATGGTGCTATATGATGACGGATAGAAAGACCTCACAAGAGCGAATGTCATTTGGTGCTGCCATCTCTGGTCTTAAGAATAAACAAAAAGATACATTTAATAATAATGATAATAAAAAATGCTAAATAGTTATTTGTTCTGTATATTTACTTTAGGTTTATATTTACTATTATATTTACTTAAAGTTATAGTTAATACAATATGCAACAGTATGTTTGAGAGTTTTAAAAATCATGGTAAAACTATAACTTTTAGGTCAAAAGTGGCAGTTTTGTGCTTAGCTGCTTGTGGACCTACAGGATTCCTTCAGGAATGAGGATGTTTTACTGTTTAACTTTTGTTTTGTTTTTTTCTGTTACAAGATGTACTGTTTCTGGCTTTTGACGCCGTTAATGATTCATTTTCTTCAGTGATGAATTATGTCTGGTTTTGAGTTTTTTTTACTATCAGTCTGTGCAATAGTACATTTTTGTCAAATTATTGATGGTGTCACTGTGAAGTTTTTGACTCACATAAACACACACTTATTGAGAATCTTTTATTTGGCTGATATTTGAATTTGTTCTCATACAATGACAAATGTGAAGAAACTGATTATTGTTACATATTGACTGATATAAAGAGGCATAAAGAGCTCTTTACAGTTATCAAGCAGAAATGCTGAGTCTCTAGTTTCGTAGTTGTAGCTGCAAAAATTGGGTATAAGCTGCATTAATCAATATTTTATATATCAAATGAAGCATCATTTTTAAGGAAATCCAGCTCTGATAAATCCACTAAACCTTCTACCAAGCAGCAGACAGACGAAAGTTAGCAACAAGCTGATGAATACAACTGAGCATTTAACAAAAAATGATGAAATATTTTAATATTTTTCGTCTTCTATATTTTGTGGAGACTCAAACTCAGTTAAAAGTAGAGTGAATATCAGACTTATCTGGCAACTAGAAAACAACCTTGTAGTGTGACAATGTTGCTCTTGAGCCCTATTGACCTCATATAATGAATGCATGTCAGGCAAATAATAATTGATTAAGGCAACTTTAAAATAAACACAGGCTGCGTCAGAAATCCCTCTGTATTTACTCTGTAGATTCCTGTGTATTGTATCTTATACCTCACCCTCATAAAAAAGCCATATCAGTTAACATTGTTTTCTTTTTTAGTCTAAAAATACTTAGATTACCTTCAACTGTCAAAAAGTTTGATATGGTACAAAAATGTGTTGATTAGCCTCTTTTTAAACTCGCATCACCCACTTGCATTGAAATTAGATCTAAGAGGTCTGTACTCTGTTTGTAACTAAATCTATCACCATTATTATCATAAATGCTGAAGCTACACTGGTAAAACCTAAAGATATAAAACTATATTATTTGCCTATATTTGGGCTGAAGCATAAGTGATTCAAATGACGTTGGGCATCAATGATCCTGCCGTGACCTTCAGGCCCTGATGGTGAGGGGCGCCTGGCCGTGGACCTGCCTGAGAGCAGGACAGTCCAGAGTGGCGATCACTCTGGTGCTGCCAGGCCGTTGTGGGATGAAAAGCTCTGTCCAGGTCAGGGTAGAGCCTCCTGGGATCACACTGAAACCAGCAGGTTAGAGTTAGATGCCAGAAGGACTGGACTCAGAGTTTATGTACAGTCCAACTTCTAAACATTACATTAATATATTAGAAGAATCAAAGGCAAAGATTACACCCACACACACCTATCTCTTCTGAAAACTCACCTGTAATATTTGAACTTTGGTGATATGACCCCTGGTCCCTCCATGCGAATGTAGACACCCTCCAGGGCAAAGGTGAAGGGGTTTGTAAACTCCACAGTCACCATCATCTCTTCATTCATTTTTTCTCCCCCAGTCACCTGAAGTACATAAAGGACGTAGCCCACATCATTAAAAAAAAACATGACAAACCCACTTTCAAAAAGGTCATTTTCGTATAACCAGAATAAAAGCAAGTGTAATTTCAGACCGTGACGATGAGTTTGGGATTACGCAGGGTGACGACTTTCATGGCGGTGACGATCTGGCCGGTCTCCTTGACCTTCCCGGTAGCAATAAAGTGGAGGTTGGCCTGTTCCACCAGATGCTTCATGTAGTTCTTGGACTCGATGGTCACCGACTCCTTAACAGCTGGAAAACACAAAAGTACAACACATTAAAATGATATTGTTGTAGCTCAGAAAAACCTTTGATTATGATTTTAAAAAAGCTTTACTCACTTTTGTTGGGGCCAATTGTCACTATGGGATCCCTGAACAGGAAATCGGAGGTGGCGACTCCGGTGTAATACACCACGCTCCCGCTGATGTAGGTGTTCACGACGCGGCGCTGGTCGCTGCGGTTGATGAACTCCAGGCTCAGCTCAAAGTCGTCACCCACGCTGACCTCCAAGGTGGGCAGGATCAGGTCCACGTCAGCCTGAGGAGGGTTGGACTTCTCCCGTTTACAGCCGTACTCCTCCGCTTTTTCCAGAACAGTCCGCTCCTCTGTGCTATCTAGATTGGATGATTGAAAAATATTAATGACAGTTTTACTTTTCTTCTATCAACACAAAGTCTTTATGTTTGGAAATATCAGGACTTTTTCTGTTTGGAGGAAGGAGGAAACTATTCCCAGTCCAACAGTGACAAAATGACTTGGGCTTGAAGCAGTCTATATCATTGTTCAGGCCAAATTTGAGGTAAACAAAGCACCAGAATTGGCGCAAGTATTCTGGTCTTTTTCCATGTGCCAACTCTGGCCCAAGCTAAGCCAGAATGATGCCAACTGGAGCTGATTTCCAATCGAAAAGAGTCCAAGTCCACACCCCAAAAACCTTGCCAAATCTGGCAGCCACATCGGAGCACTCGGCTGGTCCTCTGGTGCCAGACGACTGTGTCAACATTCAACCACCATCATCCCGAATTAACTTGGCTTTGCTGCATAATATGAAAAACAAATTGACTTACCACTGACTTAAAGACTGCTTTCATTATGACATGTGTCCAGGATAAATGTGTTCATGTTGTTCGTATTCTTTCAGCATTTTGGTTGTGATGGCTGAGTCATTTGAAATGACCGTTTTTAAACTTATAATCACAGACATTTTATATAAAACAAACACTCTGTGTATTTCTCTAATTCAGATGCAGAAGCTAAAATACTGCGAGTAGTGTTGGATGTGGCCACTGACCCTCAGGAAACTTGTATTGATCGGTGATGTCGAGGCGAGTCACGTCCCCTGGAGCTTTGGTCAAAACCATACGGCCTACATGAGTCCGGTTCACTTTGACCGGCTCCATGGTCCCATCTTTGTTCCGGGAATAAAACACCACATCACTGTTGACCTGCAGGGAGAAAGACAGAGAAGCAACCAGGTCAAATAAGAAACGTTTTACAGAAAATTAAACTAAAATAATGGAGGTTAAAAACTCACCTCAGCAAACACAAAGGAAGCATCAAATGGGTAGCATGTCTCCCCATGTTTGATGGCCTTGACTGAGGCAGGACCGCATCTGAACAGGCCTTTGTGGATAATGGACAAATAGAGATAAAAATAATAATGTGCCATCAGTCAAGTGTATTAACTGTTATCTTGACTCAAAACACAGAAAACAACAATCCATTCATGAATATTATCTTTTGTGTTTGTTTCTCTGTGAATAAGATATTCCTACAATTTCCAAAATAGCGTCCCTGGGTGGGCTCGAACCACCAACCTTTCGGTTAACAGCCGAACGCGCTAACCGATTGCGCCACAGAGACTGTGTTCAACACTGGTAAATAATCAAATTACCAATTAATAGCACTCTTAATAACTCCCAACCTGTTTTTAGGAGCCATCAGTTTTTCATATGGTTATTATTTACCATCGCTGGTCTCCTGTGGTGTTGCATCTACAGCTTGCCATCCTCCAAAACCAGGTGGGAGGTCTGGTCTGGACATGTAGCACTCGTTCCAGCAGTGATAATTCCTGACAATGACAATGACAAACATTACCTTAAATATCATTACAATAATTAGGTCAGAGGTCAGAGAGTCACTGAAAAACATTAGGGCTAATCCTCTGGGGACCATGACCATTCATTCATCAACAAAAGAATTTAGTTTCAAAAATATTTTGTCATGAACCAAAGTGAAATAGAAATTTTGGTGTTAAATGAAAGGCCAGGGATAACCAAGCTTGTTAAGATTCATCCTCTAAGGACCATGAATAATTATAACAAATTTTCCAGGGCTAGACCACCAAAAGCTCGAAAACAAACTGAAAATGAAAAAGTCAAGATCTCTGTGTAACGGTAAGCTACAGATGTGTTACCAGATAGAGTCTCTGGTGCGATCGCGGTCGATCCTGCCGTTGTCATGCAAGATGATGTCAGTTTTCAGGTTTCCATCATTGTCATGAGCGGAGAAGTAGTTGGTGATGACACGTGATGGGATGCCAAGACAACGCAGGACTAGACAGACAAGCAAAGATAGAAATCAAGGCTCAAACAGAAGGTTCTGAACTGACCCAAAAAAATCTAGGAATCAGCCATAATAACAGCTGAGAAAAGGCGTCCCTGTGCATCAGAATGAAAGGAAGTTGGGTAAGAAAAAATTGAGTCTCACAGGTGTTGAAGACGGCGGCGTAGACCCAGCACTGAGCGTAGCAGACGGGCATCTTGCTGCTGGCATAGGTGAGCAGGATTTCTGTGCTGCCGGTCCAGGAAGTGGGCGCCACTCCATAGGTGTAGTCGCCGCTCCAGTTCCCCACCAGCACACCCTCATCATCACGAGAGTTTAGCTGAGTACCACAAAGAGCAGATATTAGATATTTATTGTTCATAACATATATGACAATCTTTCATTAAACTGGCAGGTAAACTATTAACTGATGTAACTGCAGATCCATAAATATCTTCTCACCATAGCAGAGGCCTTTCTGGCCACCTTGATGGGGTCTCCTCTGTTGGTGATGGGCATTTCAGACCTGTCCATAATGTACAGGCAGGCATCCAGGACTCCATAGTTAAACTGGAAATAAAACACAAGTTAGAAAAATTATTTAGAAAATCAGTCTTTAAGTCCTTCATCTGTCTTTCTACTACCTGTCCATAGTTCCAGTTTCTCTCAGCGATGTCGTCATAAGCACCGTGGTAGATGATCCCCATCTCAGTCATCACACACTCCTGCCTCTCTGCCTCATCATCCAGGAACACAGCATCATCTGAGGAAGAACAGCACGTCATACAGATGTGTAAAGGCATTAACATGAGATAAAATTAAAAAAGACAATAAAATGGTATAAACATTGTGGTCAAGAGGTCTAAACCCACCTGATGCCCAGGGGTTGAAGAGGATGTAGAGGTTTCGGCTGTCGTCTCGTCTGGTTCTGCGGATGCCGAAGGGCGCCATCACAGCGACGTACAGTTGGTACTTTCCCACGATGCAGCTGGCTGAAGGAGTGATGCCCATGGTGACCGTGCTGTCGGAGGTGCTTATGACACGGCCTGCCCAGGAGCTCTGACGCTCCGGGGTGGGGAAGACGGGAATATAGGTGCCCTTGCTGTACTGAGGGCTGGGGCCTGAGCAAGAAAACATATGCACAACAGCTCAAAGCTATGGAATAATATCCACTTTTATTTCTAAAAATAAGAAAGAAAAAATAAGAGGAAATAAGGTAAGGAAACACTCAAAGGCAGCAGGAAGTATTTCTGCTTTAGTACTTTAAATTTTGATGCCTCTCCAGGCTACAAAACTGTAAAATGGACTGACCACATGATCCAGAGTTAAGAGAGTTTTTAACAACTGCAGGATGGAAAAAAATCACTCACATGAAAACTACACTTCACTACTACAGTCTGATCAACTCACCGATGACAAACTCCAGAGCAAACTTGTCTTCAGCAGGTTTGTAGGCACGATTGAACGTGATCTTGACCTGGAACTCTTGTCCTCGGCGGATGATGAGACGGTCAGACTGGTAGAATGCGGTGTGGTGTTGCTGCTTGTTGAGTTCATCCGAACTCTTCATCATGTCAACGTCCCAGATGTCAAGATACTCTGAATGGACACAGAGAGACAAAGCAGAAGGTCTTAAAAACTTAGTTGCTCAGATTTTCATTATTTAAATTTTGAAATAATTAGGACCATGTTCACATGAGGGGGCATCATGAATAAAGACCCCTGTACTTGTTTGGATCTAAATGATAAATGGCCCTTTTATCTGAAACCATACTTTAAATAGATAAACATCCAACTTTTGAAAGAAGAAATAATTTCCTCTTGGAAATAAAAAGGTGAATTCATAAGCAATAACACACGTTTTCTATATTCAATACACTAAAAGGTTTTGTTGCTTCAGTAATTTTTTTTTAACTTTAACTTTTGTAAGTCTCCCCTTTAACCACTCATATCCGACTGTTTGCTGTCATCTTGATACAACATACACCAAATTCTAGTCATTCATAAATTGCTGCCACATCTGGATATCTCTCACTGTGCAGCTTTTTGACAACAATCCAAGGAGGACCGTGGCGACAAGCTGCAGGAAGTGAGCAGCACTTATCCTGCTTGGACGTTATTCAAGTGTCAGTCATGTGCAAAGCCTACTGGAAACTGTGTCACTGTCGGGAAAAGGACTTTATCTTGTCCAACATAGACGCACTGTGACATCAGCTTTTTCTTTAGAGACTGATAACCTATTTCCCATTCTGTATAAATAAGAGCTTAAGAGAAGGAGTTTTACATGGCATCCCAACTTTTTGGGAATTTGGTTGTAATTAAGTTCTGAAGTGGTCTGAAAATACAATCCTCCTATACGATGTTTTACAGTGTACTCCCTCACCAGTCATAGGTGGAAATCCTCTCGGGCCCAGTCCACCAAAGGGCTCCACCTCAGGTATGTCGAACATTTCAGAGTTGGAGGTGGCGATGGGGGCTTTGGTGCGGCCACGGTTCCCCACCTTGGGACGGGACCCGGTGGGAATAGGAGGGGGCGCAGAGGGAGTCGGGGCGGCACCTTGCTCAGACATGGTGGTGATGGTTTAGGGTGGACGATCTGTCGCCGGACTGGAAGAGAAGAGTATGGACAAACAGTTATTCCCTCATAAGTTTAAATATAATTTGAAATAGTTAAGATATTTTGTGCAGGAAACTCCAAAGTGAAAAGCCAACCAACACAAATCTGACTTCATCTTTAAAGTGTGCCTGTTTTCCCATCATGCTCTGTTCTTTCCTGCATCTGCTTAACATCTGTGAACAACTGGAAATGAGTGTGTGTGTGTGTGTGTGTGAGAGAGTGTCCTTGCCCCTTTTATTCATAAAAGAAACATAATCAAATTGGAACAGCTGTTAAAGTAAAACACATGTAAATAATAAAACTCATCAAACACACATGGAAGTGGTTTCAATGTGTGTTTGTGGGTTGGGTGAGGGGGAGTTTACAGTCGCCCCCCTGTCCTGTAAGATGCTGGTAAAGAAAGACGCTTTTAGTGTTCCGTGATTTATTTTCATATCACAAACATTCTGTGTTTTTGTGGCTGCAGAGAAAGAACACACGTTTTAACACCAAGCATAAATCATGTTTATTCAAAGACCACTTAACTGTAGATAGGACCAATAACTTGAGTCATGGAGTGAAAACACATTGAGTCTTGATGAGGTCTTCTTTTGTTATGAAGAACACATTCAATTTATTTAAGAAGTATCTAAATAAACATATAATATAAATACCCACTGGGACTATTTATGTATTACCTAATATTGCATGCAGTCAAACCGGGACAAAGCAATTAAAGGATAAAGAGTACTGATGGGAGAAGAAGTACAATATAAAGTATTACCAACAATAATAAAAGTATGAAAAGAAAAACATATATCTAATTGACTCTTTTTGCAGGTTATGGCCAAACTGTCTTTTTTGTCATTAATGATTGATAATGAAAATAATTGTTAGGTGCTGCCCTAAAAGTGATAATGTAATAACTCACACAGACGTTAGTGAAGGTAGTGGTGAGGATATTAATAAAAAAAATAAGCCTCTCAAACAATCTATTTCCATTCACCATTAACTAGAGTAATTAAAAATACTTTATGAAAGTGAAAACAATAAACCTCCAAAAAACAAAACTGACCACTCACACGTTCAAACTTAGCCCTGGGTGTGAACATCAAACTGATGTAAACACAGAGCCTCAGTCTGTTCAGAGTGACTCATTGAATCCACAAAACATGAACCAGAACTAAAATTACATCAACCCCTTGAGCCCACATGGGGTCTACCTACAACCTGCCTCCAAGCCCCGCACCAGGCTGCAGGGAGGCACCAAGCTGCTGCCATGACGATTACGTAACTGTGTGGTAAAGTTGATTTAAACATTAAATACACAACAGCTGTTTTCATAGGATGCTCGCAGTTTGTGGCACAGACACCTGCCTGAGAATAAGGCTCACTGTTACATAATGTGGGTGTGTGTGCTGGACGAGGAGAGACGTTTGGGTAAATGAGTCATCGGTTAACACAGTGAAAGCTCTGTTTTCACTTTAACCACCAGTGGAACAGATAGACAGTTAACTTCTGCAGACTGGCAGAGCGACCAGTGGACAGACAGACAGACAGACAGACAGACAGACAGACAGACGGACAGACAGACGGACAGACAGACAGACGGACGGCTGCACGGCGGTGGAAAGTAACTAAGAACAATTTACTCGAGTACTTTTTATATGAGTATTAGTAAAAATCGAATGAAACTAAAATGTAATGTTCTGTTAATGATTCAGTAAAATAAATGATGACATGAAGTAAATGCATTTAGTTACTTCACACCAATGCATATCACTGACAACTCATCATGTTAGATGTGCACCCACACACTCGTGTTTAACACAACTTTGGTAAATGCTGACTCAGGAGAAAAGCCTCTGCTCAGGATTGCCAGCAGAAGTGAGCCTGCTTCAGCTTCAGGAGGTTTTGTGATCCCCATAAAACTCTCTACAGGGAACATACTTTTTCCAGCAAAAGTCAAAGCATTGAAACAATTTTGAAAAGTGCACAATTACACAGGATGAGACACTGCTGGTTTTAAAATGAGGAGTTTTTACCTTTACTTTTTTTTGCTTCTTATTCAGTTAAGAGCCCCTAAATTTTTAAATCTACTGTTGTTGTTACTACTACTAATACTAAAGTAGCGATCCCTGGGATATTAGGATGAGACAGATTGCATTGCAGACATGTCGTCAAATTGATGAGATGAGAAGTTTGTGCATAAATCATTAAATAATGAGAGCATACAGTATAGTGATGTATAATAGAAGTATTAATAATAGAATAATAATAGAATTATCTAGAGTGTGTTGAATCAAAGCTTTAAAGATCACACAACTTCACAATGTTTTAAATGACTCTAACATGTATCATTAATTAATTAAATTCATTTGCATCTTCACATCTGGAGGCATCTCTTGACTATGAATGCGCCCTTCATACCTGTAGAGTAGGTTTGACTGCAGAGTGGATGCACGTCAGATGAAGGTGGAGAGAGAAGCTGCTGCTGCTGGTTGGAGTTGGTCTGCTGCTGCTGCTGCTGCTCCGTCTTAGGAGACTTCTGCTTCTACTTATATACCCTGCAGGGGAGAGGAAGAGCCATCCATGAGCATGTGTGTGTGTGTGTGTGTGTGTGTATGTGAGACTTTTGCTGGGACATAGTGTTGTGTAAGTGGTTGGTCCAACTTAGGAGTCGGATGTGGAATCTACCGTCTGTGTGTACAACCCACATCTGGACGGAGCTCAGACAAATAGAGTCAGTGACTGAGATTCTCTCTCTGATGTTTGAGCTCTGCAGCTGTCAAATGGGACACAGAGAAAAATCAAATCAAAGATTTACATGCAATTACCTTATTACTGATGATAAATAGAAGACACATCTTTTTTTGCATCACTGTTTTTCTGTCTGTCTAAGAGTGAAATATCTCGACAGGTTTTTGGAAGGTATGCTACATTTAGTGCAGACATTCATAGTCCCCAGAGGATGCATTGAGATAACTTAGATGAGCCCCTGACTTTAAAACTTGCACCACCATCAAGACAAATTCATCCAGTTTGTGGGTTTATAAAAAAAGAAACATTGCCATCAGCCTCAGCTGAACTATGATGTTGAACATTCTAACATCTGTGACCTGGTTCGAGGTTTGTCATGTATTAATTTAGAGTCGTTAATAATTCATGTTTTTCTTGTACCTGAGTTGTTTGCTGATGGGAAAAGCTCTCTCTGATTGTCTATTTTAATACTGTTTGTTTTAGCTTATTTCAGGGTTGATAAGAATATGAGTTTAATTCTGTCTCTCTTGTTTCCAGTTGTGCAGGTTGTGGTGGCCTCCAGTCGCCACAGTGGTCGGGGTCTTTTGATGCTGCTCTGGTTTTGCGGTGGTGTGTTTGCTTAGCTTCATGCTATCTTTACACAGGTAGGATACTCCCACCGGTGGCCTCCCAGCCGTGGTACGTCCTGTCCTCTTCCTCTCTTTTTGGGTTCAAGTCTCCGCTCAAAATAAAGATCCAGTTGTGGAAGCGAAGCCACACTGACTGTTGTGGGCTCTTTGTTGAAGCCCCTGTGTCTCAGTTCAGTTGGTCATTCCTGGCAGGCTATTTACAATCAGAGTTTCACTAAGAAACACCTGTTTGCTGGATTTGTGCCCGACTTCTGATGAATGACTGGAATATACCAGAATAGTGCAGTGGTCTGATTCAGGATGCCGATACTGAAATAAAACATGTTTACATATTTTCATCACATAATACATTGTGTGATTCATAAGTGCCATAAAACATAGTTCAAGTCGGATTTTTTTTCTGTTTTTGGCAGGCTGTCCTGTGCAAAGGTGTTTCAGTGAAGAGCTGGGTCTTTAGTCTTTTCCTAAAGACAATATTCCATCCAAATTTAGAGCATATTTTTCAAAAACTCTCCAGAGGCTTAAGTGATGCTGAGGTCACACATGTTAATTGCACTTCTTCGCATTTTGTTTTCAATGATCCAACAAACAACAGCACAGTGGTGCAGTGGCTTGCACTGTCACCTCAAACCTGGGTTCAAACCTTCTCACGAGTTGGGCCTTTCTGTTTAGAGTTTGCATGTCAGCGTAGGTTTACCCCTACAGTCCAAATATTCACTGAATGGTTGTTTGTCTCTGTGATGAACTGGCAACCTGTCCAGGGCGTATCCCACCTCTTGCCCAATGTCAGCTGGGCTAAGCTCCAGGATAAGTGGTTATAGATAATAGATGGTTATAGATAATGGATGGAGAGTGATTCACCAACTTTTCCACCTCACTCCTACAGAACTTTCTCTGATACTATGACTAAGTAGTACTTAGTCATACTACTATGACCAGTTTCTACATTTACTCTAGCATGTTTTGATTTTCCATACTGGCACTGATACTGTGTTGAAGGGCAATAAAGAGCAAGAAATGAGTCCAACACAATAAAAGGCACAACTGTTGAAGAGCGAGTGGAGCCACCACATTGCTTATGTCCTTCTCAATCATTCGCTACCATGAGAAATAATTTCCGTCGATACTACCCAAAACACGACGATAGAAAACAGCTTAATTTCCATCTAAAGAAACGAGATGCAAGCTTCTAATGTTTTTAAATGGTTGAAAAAAAGAAACTTTCTTGGATGTGCAGCCTTTATTTTAAAGCTGATTCCAAGTCAGCAACAGATGCAAATCTTAAAATACCCACAAGCTGAAATTACAGAGGAAACACTGCACCGTATGTTTCTGGGTTCCCCATTTCCACCACTAGCACTTATCTTCTTGATTGACCAGTTAATTTCAGGGGCAAACTAATCAGCAAATGCCAATGCACATTTATATGTTGCATTAAAAAGAACGACTGCAGCGCTGATGGTAGCGTTTTCTGGTGCTGTTTTTTATTCATGATATGGAGTCTCTTAGATGCCAGGCTGCCTCATATTTGGAGGGAAGTGCTGCTTATGCTGCGGGGAGTCCAATAAAAAGTAATTCATTTGACATTTACAAAAAGCAGCACACATGTGAAAAGGCATCCATCATGGTAATATTCACCAAACACTTAACAGACCTCAAAACAACTCTGCTCGGGTTAATGGCGCCAAATCAATACGGCTGAATCAGTCCTTTCCATAAACAGGGTTTGTTTTTATTAACCCTGCCTGGTGCTGGAGGAACGGGTGAATCATGAAGGACGTGATCTAATGTTTGTGTGTTTTCATGTGAGCGGACTGGACATGAGAACATGTTGTACCATGTATGCAGCCAGACGCCACACAGCTAGGACATGGTGAAAGGATACTGGCCCTTCAAACAATACAGCCACTGTTATAGGAGGATAAAAAATATCTAATGTTTGCATGAAAACTGGAGATGGAGACGCAGAACAGAAACAGTAATGGGTAGCACTTTACTTTAACCCCCTATTTAGCATCTATAAGCATTTATTATGTTTTCTAACACATAATAATATGGTTGACATTTAAAGTGATTGCTAATGTACAGTAATGTCGAAAATATATTTTATATTTTTACAATTTTTTACTGTGTTTGTACAGGAAGAATGGCAGATATTGACAAATACATATGTGTATATCTGTGACTTTATAGTGTGTTTTAAAGGTTTAATAAAAAAAGTTTTTATACTACCTCTAATGCTAAATAGAGACAGATTAAAATGAAGCATTATTGGATACATAAAAAGCTGAATATTACATTGAAACCTTGCACTAAATCCATTCAGATGCTTGCCATCATATGCTGTCATATCACAGGCTCTACATCACCATCAACCAAAGACTATATGCTGTAAAGTTGGACTTTTTAACATGGGGGTCAATTGCAGTTGTCTCACTTTTGGAGCCCGCTTCAAGTGGCCCTTCGAGGAACTGCAGCTTTTGCCACTTCCATATAACTTAATTCTTGTCTTAACACTAACCCTGCCCATTTTTTCGCCTTCCTTCTCGCTAACCCACTTTTCATTTCACATATGGACATCCCTCACCCGCAGCCACCCTCAGTATATCCCTGCCAATCCCAGTCACCTGCTCCTCTTTCCCCAATTATCCCCTCAGAATAAATAACAGCCTGTGTCCACCCAGCTCCCTGCCAGATCGTCTATCGTGCCATCCCAGCTGGAGATTAGAGCCTTTTCCCTGTTCTCTGCCTTTTCACTTTTGGATTTCTGCCCCGCTGCTGATGACCCTTTGTTTGGAAACTCAAACACGCTCGTGGGTCCAAGTCGTGTTTATTACAATGAAGAGCATGTGATTGAACGATTGCTAAATGCAGCTTGTGCTCAGATGATTTTGCCAATTCCTGACTCCGAGGTCAAGAATAAACTTTTAAACTGATATTTGCGTAACACTGAATTGAGGAACATACAGGATATTTTAACTCTCTGATAAACGTGATGAAACATGCTCGTCCTCAGTTGGTGCTGTTACTTTCAGTTTGTACACTCTTGTGAACTTTGTTGTAAAAATCAACTGAAGACAGTCATGCATTACTACTTTATTTTAACATTTGCACATTTTATAAAACTAACTTTTATCTGCTGTTTGCTCACTAAGGTCATGTTGTCCCTTAAAGGACTTTGACAACATTCAAGACAGGAAGTTGTTACCACAAGGCCATGTTAGCTCTGTTTTACTTGTGGTTAAAGGAAGCAGAAGTGCCACACATTTACCACAGGACAACGTTTGTCGACAGTGAGCTGTGAAGTTCTCATCATGAAGCCTGCATGTGTGTCTCGGCGTGCATATACATGTTCTGTATGTACAAATGTGCATAACTGAATGATTCGTTGCAGCTGTGTGCAGCATGCATGTGCATTGGCACGTTTTCTGCGTGTGTGTTCTGCAATCATGTGCATCTCACAAAAGCTCACCGTGCCATCTCTTAACATCCTGTCGCCTTCAATGAGAACACGTTAGAAAACCACAGGTTGGTCACGTGACACGACAAAGCCTTCCACTGTCTCCACTCAGCTTGAGCAGCACAGAGCTTCATTTTGGCTCAATTAACAACCAGGGCGTTTCTGTGTTCTTGCACAATGACGCTGAAGAAACACTTCCTGTAGAAGACGCACAGGAACAAAAAAGAGGAAGAGGAAGGACAAGAGGAAGAAAGAGGACAGAGAGGTGATGGACACGATAGAAGAGAACTGTAGTGCAGTCACTGATGCGGATGGTGGTGAGTTTACAGCTGAGCTCTTACGTTCTTTGTTTACTCAAGTGTTATAAATCTAAAATAGGTTTGTATAGAGGCACATTAGTGTAAGGTGAAGTGAATAATACAAATATGTACTTTCTGATACTAAATACAGTCTAATGTTTAGGTATTTCATGATAATTACATTATATATTCAAGATAAGACAGATTAGTCCCACAACAGGGAAATTTGCAAATGTAAAGACCCACAATGAAAAAAAGGTTTAAAGTGCAGGTTTTATGCAAAAGCAGAGACTAGATGATTCATTGTCACTCTTGTGTGTTTTGTGCCATTCAGATTATCCAGTACGGTGCACTGAGGAAGTACTACTCCCTTTCTTCACAGATGAGAGTCAGCAGGCCAACATGGACTCACAACCGCCTCCTGCCTCCCACGTCGTCCCTCCTGCCCTCCCAGAGCTCAGACTGGTCCTCGTGGGCAGGAAGGGAGCAGGGAAGAGCGCCGCTGGCAACACTATCCTGGGAGGAGTGGGCGGGTTCGAGAGTGGGAAACCCACGGAGGAGTGCGTGAAGAGGCGAGCTGATGTGGCGGGGAGGAAAGTGACGGTGGTGGACACCCCAGGGTGGGAGTGGTACTACCCACTCAACAGCACCCCCAACTGGGTGAGGAGAGAAACTTTACGGAGTGTGTCGCTTTGTCCTTCTGGACCCCATGCTGTGCTTCTGGTGGTGCGATCCTGCGCCTCTGTCACTGAGGACTACATCAGCGAGATAGAGGAGCACCTGGAGCCGCTGGGGAAAGGAGTATGGGAGCATACCATGCTGCTGTTCACCAGGGGGGACGAGCTAGGCCTGGTGTCCATGGAGCAACGAATCCAGACAAGTGGCCCGGGACTTCAGAGACTAATCCAGAAGTGTGGGGACAGATACCACGTTGTGGACAACCGGAGCAAAGGAGATGGGACTCAGGTTAAAGAGCTGATAAGGAAGCTGGAGAAGATGGTGGACGGGAAGGAGGGAAGCAGCTATTTTGAAATGAACAACACGGTTCTGTTGGGTCTGGAAGCCGACGGGAAGAGGAGGGCGAGGGAGAGGAGGAAGAAACAGAGGCAGATGGAGGAGCAGATGCAGAGAGGAACCATCAAAGCTGCTCTAATGAGTGAGCGTTCAATTTGTTAAATCTCTCATGAGTGGGTGGAGACCAAAACAGAGATAAACAGACAAGAGTTAAATTTATGAGGTGTTGAATATGACATTGAAATTAATATCTAGGTAACTTGTTTGCCACCATATTAGGAATAACAACTTATCATGACTGGTAGTATCTATGTGTCTGTTGGCTTGTTTTGAGGATTTTTCAAATTATACCATCAACTGCTGTTTCATTTCCTTCATTTTATCAGAGACGAACTTGAATACTGATTATGACACATGCTTACCTTTCTCCCCTCCAGGTGATGGTCTTCAAGGTTCAGAGCTGGATGCCCACCAGTCGTTCTCCAAGGCTCCCCGACGGTTACCCGAGATCAGACTGATTCTCCTGGGCGAGCGTGAGACGGGAAAGAGTTCTGCCGGGAACACCATCCTGGGCACAACAGGATTCTTTCAGACCGGGGCGGTGACAGAGGAGTGCATCCGTCAACAGGCGGAGGTGGCCATGCGGCAGGTGACGGTGGTGGACACTCCAGGCTGGGAGGGAGGGATAGCAGGAGCCACACCTGAAAGGGTGAAGAGGGAGATAGTCAGTAGCGTGGCCTTGTGTCCTCCAGGGCCTCATGCGCTGCTGCTGACTCTGAGGGTGGACACACTGGTGACGGCGGGACATGTGAGGGAACATCTGGAACTTCTGGGCGAGGGTGTATGGAGACACACGATATTGCTGTTCACACACGGGGACCAGCTTCGAGAGGGGGTGGATATCGAGCAGCACATCCAGGGCGGGGGCAGGGACCTCCAGTGGCTGCTTGAGAAGTGCAGGGGCAGGTATCACGTCATTAGCAGCATGGATGGAGGAAGAGGAAACGGAGGGTCCAGTAAGGTGACGGAGCTCCTGCAGAAGGTGGAAAAGATGGCGGCAATGAACAGGTGTGAGTCTTTCTCCGGCCTGGTTCAGGAGGTCAGGGATCTGAGCCAGCAAAGGAACGAGAAGTTCAACCAGCGCCTCAAGGACATAGGGGATAAAATGCTTCGACAGGAGGCCGAGCTGAAAAACATGAGAGAGAGGGAGATGAAAAGCATCAGGTGGTTTTTTGACAGGAAGAAAAAGGTGAAATCGCCAGGGAAGGCCGACGTTCAAAGGGAGGAAGAGGAGGATGAGGACAGGAGGATTGGTGAGAGGAGGAACGATATTGGGGAGCTTGAAGAGAGGATGCGATGGCTGACAGAGGATAAAGAGAGAGAAATTCAGGACCTGAGCATAGAAAAGGAGAGAATCCGTGTTGCATTAAACCAGAGCAGAAGAGAAAAGGACGAGGTGATTCTCAGCCTGGAGCTAAAAGAGAGAGAGATCGAGGAGCTGCAAGAAAGAATTGACGAGCAGCAACTGAAGCTGCTCGACCTTGAACGTGCCAGCGTGGAAAATGAACACGAGAGAAAACAGAGGGAGGACACCATTAAAGTGAAGAAACAAGAGTGGATCCGCGAGGTAAAGAAATTGGAAGAAATCATTGAGCTGGAAAAGAAAGAGAAAGGAGAGTGGATGGAAAAAGTTGATTCTTTAAGAACAGAAATGGACGAGACTAAAAGACACTATGATGATCTTCTGCAGAGAAAGGCAGAAGAGAAAAACAGGGAGATGGCAGAGATGGAAGAAAAACTGGAAGCAGAGATGAAAGTGAAAGTGCTTGAAAAAGAAAAAGAGCAGGAAGAACTGAGAAAGAAAGCAGCAGAGGAAAAGCAGACCGCCCTCGATAATTTAAAACAATATGAACAAAATATGGAGAAGAAGGTAGAAGACATGAAATCACAACATAAGAAAGAGATGGAGAGAAAAACTCGTGAGAAAGATGCAGAGATCCAGGATTTAAAACTGCAGCATGAGGGAGAGATGGACAGAAAAATCTGTGAACTAGAGAAAATGATAGAGACAATGAGAGTTCAGCACCAAGAAGAAATTAATCAGAAGATGAAAGACAACACAGACGATAAAGAAAAGGTCAAACAACAGCATGAGAGTGAAAAAAGGGACATACAGCAAGAAAGAGAAAGAGAGATTGAAAAGCTGAAAAAGCAGTTTGCAAAAGAAACAGAGGAACAAAAGCAAGCAAACAGGAGAGAGATAGCAGAGTTACAACAAAGGTATCTCATCCAGATGGAAGGGAAAATGCTAGAAAATAAAGAAGAGAAGGAAATGATTCATCTAAAGCTTGAAAAAAACATGACACAAAAGATGCAAGAGAAAGAAGAAGAGGTGGAAGCGTTAAAACTGCAGCATCAGGAAGAAATGGCAAGAAAGATGAAAGAAATGGAAAATGTAATGGCGGCGACGAGAGCTGAACACCAGGAGGAATTAGACAGAAAAGTGAAAGAAAAGGAGGAGGATGTGAAAATGGCCCAACAAGAATTTGACGTTAAAATAAGAGACATAGAGCAAGAAAGACAGAGAGAGATTAAAGAGCTGAAACAACAGTCAGCCGAAGAAACTGAGAAACAATTGCAGGAAAAACTAAGAGAGATAAGAGACTTGGAGCAAAAGTTTGGAGCCCAAATGAAAGAAAAGGAGCTGGATAATGAAAAAGAGAAAAAACTGATGAATGAAAGTCATGAAAAGTACATTTTGCAAGAAATGCAAGAGAGAGACAGATTAATGGAGGAGGTAAAATGTCAGCACATCAATGAGATGAAAGAAAAAGTGCAGGAACGTGAGAAGGAAAAAGAGAGGATTGTTATGAATCTCAAGACAGAGATGGAGCAAAGACTGGAGGAAAAAGAAAAAGAGATAGAGGAGATAAAGCTGAATGTGAAAGAAATGAAGGAAGAGCTGCAGCGAAAGGAAGAGAAAGAGCGAGATAATTTAATGAATAAAAAAGAAATGGAGCAACAGCTGGAAGAAAGAGAAAGAGAAATAGAAGAGATAAAAGAAAAATTAAAAGAATTTGCGCAACAACTGCAGCAGAGAGAAGAGGAAAAAGAAAAAGAGATCGAGGAGATAAAACTGAGAGCAAAAGAAATGAAGGAAAAGCTTCAAGAAAAGGAAGAGAAAGAGCGAGATAATTTAAAGAACAAGAAAGAAATGGAGCAACAACTGGAGGAGAAAGAGAAAGAAATTGAGGAGATTAAATTAAATTTCAAAGACGTGAAGGAAAAGCTGCAACAAAAGGAAGAGAAAGAAACTGATCATTTAAATTTTAGGATAGATGTGGAGCAAAGATTGGACGAAAGACAGAGAGAAATAAATGTGATGAAAGAACATTTAAAAGACGCTGAACAACAATTGCACCAGACAGAAAAGGAGCGAGAGAGAGATTTAAATCACAAGAAACAGATTGAGCGAAAACTAGAAGAAACAGAAAGACTGATCGAAAACCTGAATCAGCACATAAAGGATGTTGACGAGATCCTGCAAAGAAAAGACGAAGAGAGAGGAGAAATTATTCTGAACCAAAAGAAGGAGGCGGAGCAACGACTGCAAGACAGAGAACGAGAGATTCAGGAGGTGAAGGTACAACTTTTAAACGACATGGAGAGAAAACTAAAAGAAAAGGAAACTGAGATTGAGAGTCTTAAACAACAGGCCGACTCCAGGGAGACGAGATGGAGGGAAGAGCAGAGGAAGAAGGACGAGAGAGGAGAACACGAGATGAACCGACTGATAGAAATCATAGACAAGAAAACAAAAGAAATAACAGAGGCAAAATGTCTTCTTGCCGAGAGAGACACGGAGGTTGATGAGGCAAAAAAGACATGTGCAAACTACTTAAAAGAAATTGAAGAGCTGAAAGAAAGCAATGAAAACCAAACCTCAAGCATCATGGAGATAGAGCAGCGTCACTCGGAGCAGGAAAGGAAAAGAGCTGACATGACGGAAAAACTTCAGGAGAAAGAAAAAGAACTCCACGAACTGCAGCAGAAAGATCGAGGAAACGAGAAAGAGCTCGTCCAGCTGAGGCTGATCATCGAGCAAACAAAGTCCGAGCTGAAGGAGCTCACCAACAAGATGGAGAAGGAGATGACGAGCATGATTCAGGAATATGAAAAGGAGATCGCGAGGAGGAATGAGAACATAGAATCGGTCGAGAAGGAGAAGGACTGTGTGATAAAGCGTTTGGAGGAAGAAAGTCGGCAAAGCATCTCGGACGTCACAGAGAAATATGAAGAAAGTCAGAGGAGAGTTGAGGAGCTGCAGGAGCAAAATGAGAAGATGAGAATAAAGTGTGAAGAGATGAAGGAAGAGAGCGAAGAAGAAGTTAGAAAACATCTCCAGAGTTATGAACAGCAGGTAAAGAGCAGAGAAGCAGAAATCCAAAGTGTTCTGACACAGAGAGACGAGGAGGTCATGATATTAAAGGAGGCGAATGACAAACTGCATGTTACAATAGAAAGGATAAAAGAGAGAGAGGATGAGGCGAAAGAAATGAGAGACCAATTCCAGATACAACTGAAGGAAAAACAAAGTGAATTCCGAGTTAAGGTGGGGGAGATCGAAGAGGAATTCCTGAAAAGGGAAACAGAAATGGAGGAAAGGGATGAAGAGCTGAACAAAAGACGACATGAGCTTGATGCAAAAGAGGAAGAGCTTGTTGAAAAAGATGCAAAGTTGGAAAGCAAGGAACAAGAACTAATTGAATGGGAAGCAAGTCTGATAAAACAGAAAACAGAGCAAGAAGAAAAAGATAAATACGACCAAGATGTGAGAACGAGAGCGAAAAACATCGAGAAAACGGAAAAGGAGCTGGAAAGTTTGCTCAGAGCTCTGGAAGGAAAACAGAAAGAGCTGAACTGTCATGGTCAAGATCTTCAGAAGAAGGTAAAAGGCCTGAAAGATCAAGGGAAAGAGCTGAAGGATCGGGAGTACTACTTAAGAAATGAAGAGCAGGAGCTGCTCAACTGGAAGTCGGAGTTGCAGATGAGAAACGAGCATGTAAACTCGACCACGCAGCAGTTGGACGAGATGGGAAGAGACTTGGCTTTGTTGAAGGAAGAACTTCACAACAAGGAGAGAAATTTAAAGGCGTCACTTCAGAAACTGATCAAATGGGAACAGAATCTTAAAGAACGAGAGGAAGGGTTGCTCAAAAGAGAGAAACAAGGTTTAGAGGATGTACAACATGAGGTTCATGAGAGGGATTCGTTTGATCTGACAGTGGAGAGTTCGGAAGACGACTTGCACTCAATGTACCAAGAGGTCAGCGAGAGAAGAGGAAGAGAAAGGGAGTCAGATAGAGGAGGAAATGCAAAGGATAGCAAAGATCAGAGGATGAAAACAGCATCGTCAGCTGCAGAGAGCAATAACTGTCACCCTGAAACACTAAAGGAGATAGAGATGGCTCAGGAAGTGGAAGGGATGAGGAAGAAAAAAGACCTGGAAACAGAAAAGGTCATTCGAGATTTCCAGTTTTTATCTGCAAGTCAGGGCCACAGAAGCTCAAACAACAAAGAGTCTCCCAGGTCAGATTTGAGGGTGGTGGTGTTAGGGGAGCCCTGGTCATCTCGCTCCCCGGCTGGAGTCACCATCCTGTGTGGAGAGGCATGCAAACAAGACGGGTCCACCTTCAGATCTTGGAGGGGTCAGATCTCTGGACGTCGCCTCGCCATCGTAGAGCCGCTGGGTCTGAGGTGGCGAGACGGACCGGATGCAGACAGGAAGCAGAGGAAAAGCATTCTTGACAGTGTCTCCTGGTGTCACCCGGGACCTCATGTCGTCCTCCTGCTCATGCCGGCCTTCTTGACCTGCACTCAGAAGTACCGGAGAGCGGTGGAGGAGCACATGAGTTTGCTTGGGGAAGACGTTTGGCAGCGCACACTGCTGCTGTTCACATGGGGGGAAGTTTTAGGGGAGAGCGCAGAGCAGCACATCCTGAGGAACGGGGAGCTCATGGGGCTCGTAGAGAGATGTGGAGGCAGGTATCATGTAGTGAGCAGCAAGAAACGCAACTCTAGGATGGAGGAATTATTTGAGAAGATGGAGGACGTGGTGGCTTTGAACAGTGTGTAGGACTGTGATGAGACTGTATGAATGTATCATGTAAAAACTATTGTTTTTCTATCTTGTTATGTGAATATTTTTAATTAAATTTAACAAGTGGTGGAAAAAGTACTGAGATCCTTTATTTACTGCAAGCCAAACTACCAATGAGTAAAAAAATACTGCATTTTAATTCATTTGATTATTAGTCCAGTGGCTCCCAACTTGGGGTCACAAGATAAATCTGAGGGGGTGTGACATGATAAATAGAGCAGGAAATAAGAAAAAACTAATTCATATACACAAATCTGTTCAATTCTCCAATCTTAGTTTCTTCCGTGAAATATTTGAGGGACTCACTCTTATATATAGAAAAGGTCACAGGTCAAAAAGACTGAGAATCACTGGTTTAATCTCAAACAACACATTATATTCTATAAGAATATTGTATGTGTTTTTTTAATGAGAAATCTTAATTTGAAAAGTCAAATATAAATGAGTGAAATTAAATGATTTCACTCTGAAATTTGAAGTATAAAGAAGCATAAAGAAGCATAAAATGAAAATACTCCAGTAAAAGTACAAGAACTCCAAATTATTTTGAGAAATTGTTTCTTTCAACCACAGAATTTAACATCAACAACTCAACTGAATGATTGAAATAAATATTAATTTCACATTCATTGCAACTGAGCTGCAAACACAACACGGCTCTTGAGAGGAACCTCAGCTGACCTGAATTGTCACCACCCATAAAATAAAGACATTCATTCTCTCTCCACAAGATGGGGACCTTGTGTCAGGGTAGAGATTACTCTCTGAGCACCAAAGTAATCAGTGTTGAAAGTCACTGATGACAAGGAGTTGATGGTGAAAGTATAGTGAAGCTAGTCAAATGGGTTTTTTTTAAAAACGTGTTTTACAATTTTCTGTGTAAATGGCTACTTTTAAAAGGAAGAGCACACAAAGGCTGACTCGCAGGCCTGTGCTCCATCTTGACTGGAGGCATTTCAGGAGAACCAAACCGTCTCGCAATTATAACCCCAGGAGGCCTCCCGCACGCTGAGAGGACTCCTGCTTTGACAAGTAAATTATGACTCTTGATGAGAGGAGTACAGCTTTCTCAGAATGCAATTTTTGACAGCCAGGAAAATGCGGGTGGATACATACAACAACTTCCATCATCCGCAGAGCCAGATGCAACAGCCAAAAACACTTGTGTGCAATCATCAGGCTAAAAATTATGGAGTGTGAGTGCTGGTCTGTATCTAACATGGCAGCAATGTTTTTTAATCTGTCCATTCAATGTGAGCTGCCTTCAGAGGCGAGATGAGAGGGTGTTAAGATGGATCCCTGCTTCTTTGATCATCTCTGCAGGGTGTGACTGTTTTCAAAGCGTCTGGGGAGAAATTAAGGGGGGAAAAAAAGTTGGCAAATTGCAGTCGATGCAGACATAATTTTCATACATTTTAGCATAATGTTTTACAGATATCAGGTATCCAACACAAACCATAATATGTCATGAGCAACGCCCTTTTTCATTTTTTAAATCCTTAGATTTATCATCACATATCTCATTTATAGTATCACAACACTTGATTTATTGATTATAAGCTTGGACTGATTACAGAGTGCCTGATGGGTTTTCTGCAAAATTCAAAGACAGAATCATTAGTGGTTTGGTTTAAATGGTTTTAGGCTGTTTTAGCCTTAAGTTTAAACCTTGTCAACCGTGCAAGACAAAAACTTTTGAGTACACCATTAAAAACGCGTGTTGCACAGCGAAACACAGACAGACAGATAGACAGATAGATAGATAGACAGATAGATAGATAGACAGATAGATAGATAGATAGATAGATAGATAGATAGTCAGTGTTTGCTCTACCTTGTGTGCACATTGTAGTCTGGGATTCTACCGATTTTGGTTCAGTTTGAGAAATGAGGCCATAACCCCTTCCACCTACAACAGAGCAGTCTCTGTGGCGCAATCGGTTAGCGCGTTCGGCTGTTAACCGAAAGGTTGGTGGTTCGAGCCCACCCAGGGACGTTGAGTTTTGTGCTTCAAATACTATGTGGAATTTTCAGGAAATCCTATTAACAACATCGGTGGCTGTTCGTGAATTGCCGTGAGCATCATCCTGTCCATCTGTCAGAACAGTAATATACACAAGACTGAATGCAGGAAAATAAATTACAATCCAATTCAGTATAATAGACAATGAAAATAATCATTATTTGCATCAAGCCCACAGGCTGTTATAGGCAACCAAGAAGGGTGGGGAGGGTTTCATTTTTTAACATGTAATGATTAAAGTTTATGCCGTATTGCCCAGCCTGACTTTGAGGAGAAAATATCAAATGGGTCAGATGGAGATTGAGGCCTCACTCCTTTTCGCAAAATAGCACAGTCTCTGTGGCGCAATCGGTTAGCGCGTTCGGCTGTTAACCGAAAGGTTGGTGGTTCGAGCCCACCCAGGGACGTTTTCTCCCCTTCTTGTCTGTAATCAGCAGAAAGCAAAGAGGGAATGTGACTGTGTATCAGCACAGGAAAGCTGCATTACAAGTCTAAACTCAGTTCCAGGATATGTGAATGCAGACCCTTGGAACAAGTTGTTTGCCATATCTCTTTCATACCAACACATTCCTTAACATTGTCAGAACAAACGGATGATCTAAAAGCGTATTAAAATGAGGTTCACAGAGGTTTAGAAGAGGAGAATTAAAGAGTCCAAGCATGTGAAACGTGTTTTTTAAAAGTGAACTTTGATCCCACCAGCCATCACACGCTTTCTTCTTTGCATTCAAGGCCATTCAGGAAACAAAAATCACCACTATTTCTGCGAGGTCAAAGGTGAATCCTTGCTCCAAATCGGCATCGTGACGCTGAATGGTGCAAACAGTGAATGATGAAACCACTCTTGGGCACTCATTTCTGTTTTAGCTGGCATTAGTTCAGATTAAGGCAACATGGTAACCCTAATTTATCTTTATTTGGAGCCTTTTACGGCCCTGAATGAGGCTTTTTGGGAAATATGGATGAGGCCACATTTACATGCTCTACAATAGTCAGGAACAGCACCGTCAATCACGTCTACAAATGTTGGACACAAAATTACTGGGCTGTGTTAAAACAGAAGTTAATGGTTGGGCTGATTTCTATTAAGGTCTGTGCACTCTCATTTGAATAATGGTCTTTCAAACAATGTTTTTTCTTTTCAGTACTTGACCCAGGAGGGAAATAAATGTGATTCCGCTTTAACACCTCCATTAATATTCAAGTGGCTTTAATACTCCAGGTTTATTTCTGACTCACCGTAATTAGCACGGCAGTCTGGTGCTAGTTTATGATAAATCATGTTCTGATTGTACGTTTGGATGGCGGCGGAAAAAAAAAAAGACAAAAAATACATAGCTATTGTGAGGAAAAAAATACCTAGAAGTCTGTATTTTTGAAAAACAAAAATTGATTTGGTCATGAAATACATAATAACTTTGTTCACTTGTAATATGAAATAAGATTTTCTTGCGTGTAAGTTCCAATCAAAGTGTATCTCACTTCGAATTGAACTGTTCATTTCAGTCAATGTTGTTGTTTAATTTCTTATTCTTCTATGGCTGTTGACATAAAACAACATGATCTGTCCAGTTTGCTTTGAACTATTTAAATTCCCATGTTGCTATCCCTCTTTAATACATTTATAAGGAGATGGTAAGACTTTAATAAAAACAACTTTTGAGTAGCGAGGTTGTGGAAAATCCCTCTCCTGCATGACACTCACTTTTTTCTTTTTAGCTATCTCTTTATTTCATCATGGACTAAGTTAAGATAAATTAATGTTGATAAGTTGTTAATAAATAGGTTTTGGTTCAGATGTGGTCCAACAGTCCATTTGAGGAAACGTCTTGACAAATTAAAGAGTTAACTACAAAAAAGTGTAGGAGGATTATCAGCAACCTGTTCATCCCATGTTTGCTCTTATTAGTAGCTTATAGCTGATCATAAACAATTAGTAAATTATCCATTTACCATTCAGAAAGTCATTAGCCCGACCTAAGCAACAGCTCTTTGTTTTCTCTGTGCAAAATCTTCCAGTGGTCCCTGGTGTGGTGGACAGGTAGGTATTTGCACGATCGTGGCTGTAAAGGTCAATTCTGGTCCCTTGAGGTCACAGATTTGAACCTGATGGACCATGAGGACTTCCAGATCTGCCCCCCTCTCCCTCCTCAGCTACCTCCCAGAGGGGTACATTTAGATAACACTAGCCTTTCAGAATCAGAGCCCACTCTTCCCAGTTACATAAACCACCCATGATCCCACACAGGCCCTCTGGAGTCTGTACCCAAAATAGTTGTGGTGCAAAAAAAAAAAAAAAAAGGGCCACAAAAGCACAAAATGTTCCTGCTGGGGTAAAATAGAGGAGAACAGACACTTAAACCTCAGTCAATCTTAAAACAAGCATCGACTGTTGGTGTGTGAACTGCTCGTATTTTTATTGTGCAAGTGATGCAAAAGAAAAGAAAAATTAGTAAATACATTTAACAAGTACAATAATTTAGTCTGTATCCAAAATATCTGAAGCACAAGGGAGGGCGCCAAAAGCACAAACTGTTCCTGCTGTGGTAAAGAGTGTCTGCGAGACACTTAAACTTCAGCTGATATTGAAAGTGGCATCGACTGCTGATGTGTGAAATGAGGAAATCAAAGTTTGACGATTTTCAACAAAACCAAAGAAAAACATTTTGATCTGTTACCTGATTCTGGCAGTTTTGTGCTTCCCTGTGTGTTTTACTTTCTCGCCCCTCGTTTCCTGAAGAGGGGAGAGAGAGAGAGAGCGAGGAAGAGGAGACGATGCTGCAGATGATGAATCCCCCTCTGGACTGCATCCTTTCCGGCTGAGTGCGTCCAGTGGGCCAGAGCCAGGTCCTGGAATCTAGCTAATGAGACACACCCCCCCGAGGGCCCGTGCCGTCCCATTGGCTGACGGGCTGGCGGCGGCCGATGCCATTGGCTGATCGAGTGTTGTGCAAGCAGCTGTCAGAGCGTGTTGGAAATCAAACTCACAGTATTCATATCCAGCACGGCACACAGTAAAGAAGCTAAATGAGAGGAGTGACATTTATACTCAAACTAACATTTAAAAGATCGTCAAAACTACAGGTTGAATCTGAGCACAAAGATGCAGAAATTGTCTTTTTGCTTTCATCCTTTTAACAGATATTTGATGTAACCACATCTACAGATGATGAAGGATTTTTCAACATGTTTTCAAGTGATGCATTTGAGGCTCACTTCTCTCATTTTGAAAATAGTTTTCATCTGTGATTCGATCTGGGATTCTCATTTACTATCTCATCTTCACTTATCTGAACCAATTTCATACACCACGTTTAACTCCACAGCTGGGTCACTGTATTTGATCTTCTATGTGTTTCGCTTCACCCTTATGGCTGAATAAGTTATGATGCCTCTACAGAGAATCATTTTTCAGAGAAGCAATTCACTCTTTTTTTCAACGTCCTATTGAAACACACATATATGAAGACTTGCTTCCACTTGCTGAAAAAAATATACATTTATAGATTTTACTTATTCAGTGAGATATCTGAGGAGGGAGTTTGACAATGAAAGCGACATGCTGAGTATCTTGCAGCATGAATAAAATATTGTATTTTTTACTACGTGCAAAAGGCAGAGTCTCTCATCTGGAAGGTCCTACAAATATTTTTAGTTGCACTTGGACAAGGATGAGACGGCCTAAACACCATCTGGACTCTCAGCGCAAAGAGATCTTAATGAGCCCGGAGCGGAAATTAGATCTGAAATACTTCAAATAAGGTGCAAGACAAGTTCAAGACATTAAAAAAAAAGTACAGCAGAGGATGAGAAAAAGTCCAACCTGCAGCTTTTTTCCACCCCGTCTTTGACATTTCGCTTCTCTGTCTCAGTGGCCTCCGCGGAGCTGTGAGGCGAGTTCAGCTGAAGGTCAGGATGCAAGACGAGGGGATGATGAACATTCCCGGGTCAGAAGTGAGCGTCCTCTGATCAGCTCATGGTGGCAGACGCCTGAAGGCTGAAGAACGGCAGGGGGGAAAAAAGAGAGCAGCGGGAGGAGAAACAGGGCTACAGCCAGGAGGGGAAGAGGAAAGATGTGACTCCAGCCTTCCAGGGAACAACGTGGGGATGAAAGCGTGGATTAATTATAAGACAATGGGTCCAGGGCACAAACATGCTGAAGGCCTCCCACCTCTTTTACAGAGGAGCAAGACTACAAACAACATGGCTGTGATGCTTGTAGTTGTTGTTTGTCTCTTTGTAGTCGGAAGGCTACGAATGTGAAATTTTCTCAAGAGTATTCTCTAGAGGCCAATAATATGAACTTATGTATGTATTTGCACTAGGGATGCACCGAAAATTCGGCCACCGAAAATTTTCGGCCGAAACTGGCTCAAAAGTGCATTTTCGGTTTTCGGCCGAAAGTCTTTTGTCACCGAAACAACACGGCCGAAACAAGACGTTGTGATGACGAAGAAAAAACACGCCCACCACAGGCGGTTGCCGCCTCTAGCTATTTTTAAAATGCGCGTGTAGCGGTGCCAGTGTTTGTAACTAGGCAACCGTGACAGCGCTTTTTGATTGGCAGAAAGCGCAGCGGGTCCTCTCGGGGTCCCCGGCATATGGTCCCCGGCACACAGATTTAGCTGGCCTTAATCTTTCCTGTCTTTTATATAGTTCATTATTGTCACATTTAGTGTTGAAATGTGTTTGTGACAGACATGTGTATGGGACATTTATGAAATACGGGACAAATCGCGTCCCGTATTAGTTCAAAAAAGAACATTTCATTTTCAAATAAAGCACAATTCCGTATTTTCGGGATGTTTGGCAACCCTACCGGCACGCGCACGTCTGGATAGTTGCCAACATGTCTGCGGTGTGGATGCATTTCATTATATCCGAGAAAGACCCACGGATAGCTAATAGCTAGTTTTAATGTCACTGTTAATAAATATTGTCATAATTTTGAAATTGATTTATTCTTTGAAGCATTAATATTAATTTATGCGATTGCAATGCCTTGATTTTAGTGAGGTTAGTACACAGTCATAGCCACGAATGCAATGGTAATAATTGGCATAATAATTTATCTCGGTGTTTCGGTTTACGACCTTGGTTTCTTCATTTTCGGTTTCGGCCAAGAATTTTCATTTCGGTGCATCCCTAATTTGCACATCCACAAATGCAGCTGTTTCTCAAATGTTTGTTATCTTGTTGTCATTTTGATGGTCTTTGCAGTCATTTTGCATCATTGTGATCATTTTCTGTCTCTTTGTGGTCGTTTTGCATCTCTTCTGCTGGTTTTGCAGCTCTTCCTGGTCGCCTCGTGCCCCTCTGTGGTCATGTGACTAACTTTCATTCACTTCAAACAGAGGCTTGTCAATAATCCATCCATGGTAGAAAGGGATAAAAGAAGAAAAGACTGATGCAACAGAGGGCACGATGGATGTACACATCTGGGATCAGCTGCGAGAGACAGAAAGCTTCTGCGAGTTTTAATCCACGCAGTCCGAGCGACACATCTATGACCGGTCCTGTCAGCTCCTCTCTTCCCTCTCCTCCCACTCTCTTTTCTCTCTCTCTTTCTCTTCTGTTTCGTAGTTTGTCAATTTGCATCACCTCACGCTCTCTGTTTGCTTTGCCTCTTTAATCATGTGGCCTGGGTCGAGGGTCAGCACTGTCACATTCGCCCAATTAATCAAAGTTATATCACATGATAACGGATGCGATATTGTTTGAACGCCCGGCAGCGGGGGTCAAAAGTTCACAGAGGGTGAGCGCTCTCTAGTGGTGAACGCAGTGTCCCATCTGTGCATAGTACATGTGTGTACTTGTGTGTTTTGCTCATTATTTAATGCATGCGGATGTATACACTGTAC
Organism: Centropyge bicolor; assembly: GCA_037975185.1. NCBI lineage: Eukaryota > Metazoa > Chordata > Actinopteri > Pomacanthidae > Centropyge > Centropyge bicolor. The sequence continues at coordinate 480,639 of JBBMOC010000087.1, forward strand.
AGATGCATGCATGCATGAATGTACACCCTTGGGCAGTGTTTATTTCGGTGTATTTGCATCATGCTGTGGTGTTTTCTCCATGCATTTTTTCTTCTCTGCTCTTTTTCCCTGTCT